>JABXJD010000007.1:2157500-2705000 GCA_013375575.1 Percina caprodes | reverse complement strand
ACTCACACTTTCCAATTACATTTATCTTTCTCTAGTTTTTCTGGTTGGCTGCTGACCTTTTTAATGTTCTCAGCCCGGGGAGTTTTTAAGGAGTTGGGAGGGGACTCTTGGAGATGGACGAGGACTCCTGGAGATGTTAAGGAACATCAAAGGCTGGTGTTTCTGAGAGGACAGAGATTATGTGGAGAGCTTTAGAAGCCTGTAAATGAAGGACAGGATGTGCTCTTAGTTAGGCTGTAATAATAATGCCATTATATATTTTAAGCTATAGTGCTTAGTTTCTGTCTCCGCCATGAGGAATTCTAAGTAATGACAACAAAACGGTCATCGCGTCCACATGATACAATCCTTCCGTGTTCGTGCAAGCCTTAATTAAAGTAACACTAGAGAACTTTTCCCACTTCAGTCCCCCTACATGTTGGAAGCGGAATGGTCCATTACATTACATTACGCTAGGGTGACCAAACGTCCTATTTTGCCCGGACATGTCCACTTTTTACGTACTGTCCGATGCGTCGGGGGGGGAGCACATACAGGGAGCAGATCAGACAGGGAGCAGATCATACAGGGAGCAGATCAGACAGGGAGCAGATCATACAGGGAGCAGATCAGACAGCGGAGCAGCATTGCACACAAAATGCCGAAACGTAAGTGTAGCTTCACAGTTGAACTGCAAAAAATATTTCCATGTACCGTTCCGGTCGGGACAAGTGGGAGGCGGAGTGCACCGTGTGCAAAGCTAGCACATTTGTTTCAGTGTCTAATAAAGGTGCTCACATGGACACCGAAAAACCTTATGTTATTACATTGAAAAGGTTTTAATAGATATTTAGTTGAAGCTGGATTTTAAAACTGACACAGAATAGGTCATCTTTAGAACATTATTTCATATTTATTTATTTATTTGGAAAGAGAGCTATTATTTTGTTAGAGGTTGTTCCAGATTTTATTTTATTACATAAGTTATTTTTTTTTTTTACCATTGAGGCATAATAAAGCATTTTCATTAACCTTTGAGAAGCCTGTCTGAATTTGTGTCTCGAAGCCGACCGAGTGTCCTCTTTTTTGGAAATCAAAAACATGGTCACTCTACATTATGCAAGTTTGCCAGATCCTGTAATGGATCTGTAGTTTGAATAAACTGGACAATGTAAAGGACAAGTCCGCCTCCAACCTGTAGGCGGACCGAAGCGTGAAAAGTTCTCTAGTGTTACTTCAATATCAAAAGTTTACGCACTCAAGCTTTAAAGCAGCAGTTTAATTAGCTGTTGCCCCCTGGTTGCAGTTTTTGTGATAAATTAAAATGTATGCATGTGGTGAGAAGAGTACTTATAAAATGGGTAAAAATGGGAATGTTTTTTTAATTCATTTTACTGTGAATCAATGACGTTTCTACCTTTGTTTTGTGGATTTTAATTATAATCAATTATTCATTTTATTGGCTTAAAACGTAATTCAAATGTAGAATACAAACATCAAAATTCAGCCTAATTAGTTATTCTACTCTTGTCTTTTTTTCTTCAGTTATTTCCCACTTCTCCTTATCTCTCTCTGCTGCTCTCAGCGGGACATGATGCAGCTCGGTGCTTACACTTAGTTCTTGTTAATGGCTTTATGCCCTGCAGACTCTGCAGCTGTAGACTGTCTTCCTGTCAACCTAACCTTCAACAAACTCACACACCTGTGTCTGCTCACAAATACTTTTTTACTGAAATAGATTGGCACACAAATATGCTTGTGTGTGTGTGTGTGTGTGTGTGTGTGTGTGTGTGTGTGTGTGTGTGTGCATATCTCGTCATCCTTGAGGTAAACAGGAAAAGGAAGAAAAAATTGAACAGGCATAGGACCTTCAATAAATAAAGACAGGAAAAAGTGTCCCCTACAATTTTAATAGTGTTGAAGTGCCTTTGAGCAATGCATGAAATCTAAAAGCATGACATTTAAAGTAAATGTATTGTGCACACGCAGATGTGTACAGCATCTTGTCTGAGTCTTGATAAGTAAATGTAAATGTAGAGTTCATATTTTATATGAAACACTGTATTGTGGCCCCAGATGACTTGTATATATGTAGAGCTAACGATGTTTGCACACAGTTGCTGTTCAAAAAGCTCATTGCTATAGGTTTTTGTCAACTAGATAGAGATACTAAGGCAGCAGCAGAGTGATGTAGCGTTACCCTACGGGGATCAATAAAATGTAATTTCATCGGATTAGTAGTCTAGAGATTTATGATTCCCTGGAAAATGAGTCACTGGTCACTGTTAAAGCAATAATTCAACATTTTTAGGAGATGAGCTTATTTGCTTTCTTGCCGAGAGTCAGATGAGTTATTTAGTAAGATTAGTGCTACTCATGTTTGTATGGTAAACATGAAGCTACGGCCAACATGCTAATATTTTCTTATTATTTTCTTATTAACGCTGAACATAAACTAATGTGATGGGTGTGGCATGTATTTTAGATATTTCAGTCTGGATAAAAGTGGTGGACTGACCGACCGACCAGCTAGCCGAAAAACATTGCCATTCATGCAGCAATGCTGCTAGCATGGCTAAAAATCTACCCATCTACCTTCATCTCAAAAGCTAAATAACAGATATAAGAGTGGTATTGATCTTTTCATTTAAATCATAAAAAGGATAATTTTTCCCAAAAATGTCAACCTATTACTTTAAGATTTCATGTGGAGAGCTCAGTAGGTTTTAATTAAGATGTTATTACACAGGACAAATCACAAGTTGTGTTTCTGAGCTACAGTTTAATGTTACAGACCTTGTATCATTTTCAGACTGAGCTTGTGTGGACGTCTTAAGGAGAATTATTTTGTGACAGATAATTTGAAGCCTAATGTTCCACTTCCTTCTCCTCTTTCTGACCTTTCTTCTCTTACCTTACATGTCATTTGTCTTTATTTCATTACTTCCAGTCTTTATTTCTCTCTCTGGCTGAATTGAACATCTATAAGGGATTCATGGTGTCCTTACAGATATGCGCTAAACCACCGAGCACTGTTAGAACTAGATGCTTAATAAGGAAAGGAGTTTTTGCATATATGTCACAAAATTGTAGATTTTTAGTGATTCAAATTACAGTTTTTAATTATTTGTAATTAATTTGGGGTGTAATTCAATTCAATTTTATAGCATTTGAAAAAAAAATGGTTTCAAAATAGTATTGAGTAAAAGTTGACATTGACTATTTTTCCAGTCTTCAATTGTCCAATTTTGGTGAGCTCTTGCAAATTGTAGCCTCTTTTTACTATTTGTAGTAGAGATGAGTGGTCCCCAGTGGGGTCTTCTGCTGTTGTAGCCCATCCGCCTCAAGGTTGTGCGTGTTGTGGCTTCACAAATGCTTTGCTGCATACCTCGGTTGTAACGAGTGGTTATTTCAGTCAAAGTTGCTCTTCTATCAGCTTGAATCAGTCGGCCCATTCTCCTCTGACCTCTAGCATCAACAAGGCATTTTTGCCCACAGGACTGTCGCATACTGGATGTTTTTCCCTTTTCACACCATTCTTTGTAAACCCTAGAAATGGTTGTGCGTGAAAATCCCAGTAACTGAAATACTCAGACCGGCCCGTCTGGCACCAACAACCATGCCAAAATTGCTTAAATCACCTTTCTTTCCCATTCTGACATTCAGTTTGGAATTCAGGAGATTGTCTTGACCAGGACCACACCAAATATTGCTGATACAAACACTGCCAAATTGTAATTTTAGAGCCAGTCTGTGCAGTAGTGATTGGGTGGTGTGTATCTTATAAGTCCCACATATACACCCGCCAGGTCAATCATGATGTTACACCCTGTTTTTATAGCACCAAATAACTAATTAAAACACAACTTATCAGAAAAATTAACACTGGTCAAACATCAGCGTGATAAGAACTACCGAAAATGCACTTCCCATCCGTTAACATGGAGGGGGTGGGGTTTATGACCTACACTGCAGTCAGCCACCAGGGGGTGATCCAGATGTTTTGGTTTCACTCATGTACGGTCTATGCATCAACTCATATTACATACAGAAATGTGTACGTGCTGAAAGAAAGATTTTGGGAAAAAAATCAAAAAGGGAGAACAAAATGAATGTAAATGCTTATTTGATCTCCTCCTGTCTCATCTTGTCCTTGTATGTATTGAAATGTTTCATTAAACCTTCGTTACTGTTTGTAGAACATTAAACTGTTCGAAATGCAGCACGCATATGTGAAACTTTCAACGTGGTCAGGCTTGCAGTTAAACACAGTGAAAAGTTTGGTCACACAGCGGTGGCTCTCTGGCCTCGTGCTCTGGCTGCTTACCGTGTCTTTGGGATTAAGCGCGGAGCCAGGGGAAGCCACAGTTAGAGCTTTGCTCAATACAGCAGCCATCATGGGGAATGTGAAGGGTGTTATTTTCTAAGGAGTGACTGTCACTGTCCCGTGGGTGGCTTAGCTTGCTGATTTCTGAGGAATTAGCCAGCCATGGAGGGAAATCCAATTCTGCAAAGCAATCCCTGCTCGCTGCTCTGACCAACCTGCACCACTACTATTCCACTCTTTGCCTCCTCCTCTCTCATTTGTCATGAAAATCAACAAGTGCCCTCTAAATTATCTCATCTTTTTTTTGTGCTAATTTTTGCTGAACATTTCTGGATAAATAAAACCATCGTGCCTGTACAGAGACAAATGTCTATGCTCGCAACCATATCTACAATCAAGCACTATAGCTGAAGATGCTGCACAAAGGTATTGGTAACCTATCAATAGATCAGAAAAAAATGTTTTGTATAATCTTTGCACTAATACTTGCTGCTGCAACATTGGGAATTATCCCATTGTGGGATTATTAAAGGATGTTTGAATTTTTTAATCTTGAATTAGACTCCACTTTACTTGGTGTTAGTTCTAATTAGGATGCCAACACGCCAAGCTAACATGGTGAACATGTGAGACCTGCTTAACATCAGCATGTTAGCATTATTATTGCAAATACTGTATGTTAGCATGTAACTTTGAGCAGAGCCAGGCTTGCTCTTTCCCTTGCTTTTAGTATTCATGCTAACATATGCTAATTAACAACAGGTCGTGACATTAGTGCTAATCAGCCTTCCAGTTTTAGATGCTACAATCTTTTTTTAATTTTTAATCTTTTTTTTGGTCAGTGTGTCTCTACAGGACTGCCCTCTCATGACTGGATCTCTCTCTCTCTCTCCCCTCATTGAGGGCCTCAGAGGGCCCATTGTCCACCCCTCCCTTTTCTCTCTAATCAAATAGCCTCTGTGAGGAAATGCCAGCAAATTATAGCCTCTATTCATATCTGATGACCTATAAACTCAGTATTCAGTGTAAAGCAATGGGTTGGGTTGGGACTGCTCCCTGTACATGTAGGGTTAAACAGAGACAGAGAGGAAGAGAGAGTCACATGAATTAAGACAGTTTGATAGAAGTTCCTAGGACGTGACAAAGGCAACAGCACATTTCCTATTTGCTGTTATCAGCCATACATGCACACACAGTATATAATACAAGCAGACTAAATGATGCATACACAGAGAAACACACAAACAAAGTATGCAGATAGGCTCCCACATGATTGCACACAAGTACAAGACACCACACTGCATTATTACAGAGATATAATCACACATCGTTACATAAAAAGTTTTGGTCACGTGCAGGTGCCTTGACACACACACACACACACACACACACACACACAAACTCTTAATCTGGCCTCTGCAGTTGGTCGGGAGCTGCATACGACCTGCTAATTAGTGGCCAGAGTAGGCCTCTGTTTGTCTGCTCTCTTCCTGTTCAGCTCAGACACAAGTTTCTCTGTGTCCTATCTCTGGCCTGAAAGATAGAGAGGGAAGGAGGGTGGAGGGGGATGAATCAAGACAGAGTGTGTTTGTTTGTAGGAGGGACTGCTCATATTGAACCGCGTGAAGGCTTTTCTCCCACTTTTTAAATCCGTCTGGCCCCTCCAAGGCTGAGCGGTAAGAAGAGGTGAGATACATCAAAATATGAGATAGCTAAACCTGTTGTCACACTGGATTAATTTCAACTCCAGATTTTCGGCTGCTCCCAGGCTTCACTCTGGACTTTCCTGGATTTCTTTCCAGTGAGTGTCCGCTTTGAGATTGAATGCACAGTAGTTTTCTGCTGGCGAACGAATACCTCAAACTTTAAACCCGTTGCTTACCTCAGTGCAGCTTAGTTGGATATTTTACCATTGCCTTCTTGCCGTACTGTGTGTGAGAAGCATCTTGCTTGTACTTGACTTGCGTTTCTGTGTGTTTTTTCCATGTTTGTGTGTGTGAGGAAATCACTGCTTCTAACTCAATGCACTCCCACTTCCTCTGCTTCCCTTCTTCAATACAAACTCATTTTCCTCTTCCCGCTTTGTCTCCTGCTCGTCTCCTTTGGATTCTCTGACACAAACTCCAAAGTAAGTGTTGAGCTGAGTCCTGGTGTCCTTTGATCTACCTGTGTTTACTTCCCTCCCTGTCTTTACCCAGGGCGATGGGTTTTGTTACCCCTGTCAGCTTTGGCCTCTCTTTCTGTTGCAGATTTAGAGTAATAATGAGAGATGAAGTGAAAGAGGGAGATAAGAGACAGGAAAAGTGCTGAAGGGTCTGCAAGAATAGACTGAGCACATAGTGGGAAAATGAGAAATTAATAGGCAGTACATGTTATTCGTGATTTCTCCTTTCTTCGTCCTTTCCTTCATTTCATTTACTGCTTTCTATTTATTCCCTTTCTCCTTATAATTGTATTTCTCTATGTAGACACTACAGAATCTCTTTCCTAAACTCATTCTGTCTTGGAGCTTGTCTCATATGCTTTCTTCTGCGCATCTATTAATGATGCTACTCCACCTGTGGCATTTTAAAACTTCCCGCATTTCATTGTTAATTCATGGTGACATCTTGGTAATTACTGCAAGCAAATGAGACAGTGGCTGTGATGTGTTATAGCCTCAATCTCACAGCTGTCTTTCATCTCAAATATTAGAGCTAGGTATGTTTTTAAATTAGGACTGTCACGTCCTGTTTAACGACAATGGTCTCCCTTTGTCTCTGTATTGATTTGAATCTACTTTTACTACCAGTAACATTGCAACTTCATCTTGGTTCTTCCAGCTTCGTGCAAGTGACAAACACGGTTGCACTTTAATGTTCTTACAAGGAACCAGGTTTCTATGAGGAATCAAATTATGCAGGAATGTTCTCTAAATCCATCAGTGAGTAATCAGGTTCCTCCCCTAATTTGTCCTCATTTAGCTGTCATAGTGATGCAATGTGTTGAGTGTGTGTCGAAGGGCTGATGGTGCAGTGAGGGGACAGGCTCTGCAGTGAGAGCACAGCTTTTTGTGTTTGAATTGTAAGACATTGAAACTGACTTTGACTTCTAGAGCCCACTTTGTGATGGTTTCAGTCTGAGTCAGACTTTGGATGGAATTATTTGGAATATTAGGATTATGTGTTTTCATGTTGCTGTCATACCAACCTTTTCTCTGAGATATTACAACTAATTTGCAAAGGCAAATATGTTTTGTATGAATCTTAATGCTGCAGGGATTACGCTTTCTATCAATATTGTGAGGAAGGTTATTGTATCTGCCAAGTTGCAGAATAATACTGAATGTTTCTGCAAAAAAATGGTCACTGACTGTTTCTTACTATATTTATCACTACTATATCATTTATTTTATATATATTTATTTGCACGCATCAACTAGAGGAGGACGTGCAAGACAGGACATACTTTATAAAACATTTAACCCAAACCACGATTACACTAACCTTAACTGAACTACTCGTTGCCTAAACCTTATCAAACGCAGGACTCTGGAGGCAAACCTCAGTCTACAATCTCACTCCAGTGTCCTGTGTTTTGTACACAACTAGCAGAGGTTGCTGTTTCCATTCCAGGGACAGTACCTGGGAAAACAAATGAAGTATGTAAATGTATATTTTTAGGAGACAGGGTTGATCACAGTGATGCTTCCCTGTCTTATATATTGGATCATGCACATGGGTACAGGTATAATCACAAATCCAGTTACATGTACAGTATACATGACTTTCTCCAGGAGAAATCTAATTGGGGAAATTAAGTTTCTCTTATCACCTCTAATCACCTACCCTAATTACAGAAACCTGGTTTCTGGTACATGGCATTTTAGAAATCAGGGTACTTATGAAAGCCAAGCTTAAATAGGCTACGTAAGTGCATGTCAACACACTGTATGAAATACAGGCCACGTCTTGCTTTCGAAATCACAATTTTGTAAAACCTTAAAAAATGAATATGAAGATGATTAATGGCTCTTTTAATCTGAGCAGATAAAGTTTATAATTCCGAGTCTTTATTTACTGTAGGAGCAGGGAACTCGCAGTAGCTCTGTATGGCTCAATCAGAGTTCCTTTAGCTCAGTGAGTGAAATCTGCACCTAACCAGGTTGTCACGTCAAATCTGTATCAGCTGAGGCTGGGCCACAGTGAAGGCATAAAAGACTGGCTGGGTCTCTATTAGCTGGTAATGGCAGTCTAATTGAGTGCTGATGGAGATAGAAAAGGAAGGGGGAACTGAGACGGGGGTTTAGTTTGTAGAGCTTTTAAAAAAATGTTGTGTGAAATGTCTCAGAGAGAGAATGAGTGAGAGAGATCATCAAGGGACTGATTGTTCTGTCAGCCAGAATGATTAATTCATTTTTAGTGTGCTCAGGGTGTGATTGATGGCCTGGTGCAGTCTGGGTAATGTAGTAGCAGATGATGAAAGGAAGAGTAATGGCTGTTGAATGAGGAGAGGAGGCTGCGAGAGAGAGGGGGAGGGGGAGGGGGAGAAAGAGTCACAGGGTTGAGAGATTTATGCAGTGCACGGTTGAGAACAGTCGTAACCACGACCCCAACTTAATACCATGGTGACAAGTTTACCTCTGATCCCATTAGGAAAGGTACAACCAGGGGCACGTTGCCATCACAGTAACACTTCGGAAATGATGATGGAGTGTTGCGTTAAAGGGAAAAGGCAGACATCAGGAGGCTGCGTTCCTTTAAAGAAATGTTTTGTCTCTTTGGCTGAAATGATGCTCGTCCTTGTAACCTTTTCCCCTGCTTCACATCACTCATTCTTGTTTTTCATTCTTTCTGGGTACACATCTGCCTGCCAGATAAGGGACCTTTTGGTCCTCATCCCTCTCTTGGAGCCCTTTGGGTCCCAACCTTTTCACCAATAAACAAAATGTAATCTGAAATTCTCCTCCAATGCCCCAAGAGAACACCATTATATAACCGGCCCAAAGAAACATGTCCTTACGTGTTACTCTGAATCAATCGCCTCCATATGAAGAGTTTCTTCGAAATGATGCAAGTCCCTTTTGGTTAAAATCATTTAATTTAATATGCAAATTACAATTTAAGCATTTTGCAGATACTCTATTCAGAGAGACTTAAAATACGCCTAACAAGCAGTATTAATTAAGAAAAGTCAACCCGAAGAATATCCTTACTATTGACAGACTGATATAATAACATACTGTCAGAAATGACAACAGATTTTTTAAAAGTTTAAATTAAGTTAAGTTAAAATGTGCTCATTTAATTAATCATTGAATAATTTAATTAAGTAATTATGTACTAAGTTAAGTTATTATATTTTACTCATTTACAGATAATATATTTTCATATTGCCTTCCCAAGGCTGTTAAGAGAGAGACAGGAAAGGATGCCTGCTACAGTAGACTATCCAACACTTGTAAAAGAGATTTAAAAAATATAATTGTTGAAATGTTTTGTCTGTTCATATTTATTCAGAGATGGTCTCATACTCCTGGACGCATTGATTATGGCATGCTCGGGTACTCAGACCCCGGTAAACCTGCCGGTCTCTTTCTCTGTTGTACTTGAGGGAAATTTGTGCCCCGTTTCTCATCAGTTCTTTTGCTGTTTTTTTGAAATAATTCACACCATGTTGCACTGTCAGACGATAGATCTTAACAACAACCCCCTCATCAGTTAATACCTTGAAAAAATGTATTAACTATAAAACATATCTGTAAAATGTTAGAGCATTTTGCAGTGTAGCTATTTTCTTGCACATTTATCACATAAAACCCTTAAATCTAAAAATGATAGACTGATTCTTACCAGATTAAGCAACATACCATTCCATGTTACTTCTCCCTAATCTTTGCCAGTCTCACAGTTTTGTAGGATAGAAGTTGAGAAATTGCGACTGAAGAGGTCAAAACTCCAGTAACAGTACTAGTGGATAGAACAGCTTTAGTGTAAGTCCGTCATCATTGCTTGCAGTGAGAGACTGGCTGATGTTGGTGTAGTGTTGTTCTTTCACAGTGAGTGTGTCTCAGAGTCGCACAATAGAAGCAGAGTGGGGCTTTTGGCACAGCTTCACCTACATACAAGCTGCATGAAGCGAGAAAAGAAGTCTACAGAGATCAAATCTCCAGCAGTACTTGCAGAGAACTTGATACAGCTCTTTTTTTTTCTTTTAAAAAAGCTCCAGCAAAATCTCCTTGATCACAGAGAACAAAACCCAAAAGTTCTGAAGGGTCTGTTAAGAGACAAGCAGAAAGAAAGGTCCAAACTTTTTACAACCCTGTATTTTCAGTGTTTGCTTTGAACATCGACCTAAATCTTTCATGATAATCCAAATGTGTGAAGGACATGGTTGGACTTAAATGAATAGCCTTGAGCTGAACTGAGAGATTACTGAGCTGATGTGTTTTCTTTTTGTTTCTTATGATGCACCTAAGGCAAAGATGGGGACTTTTGGCCCTGGATAGACAATCTTTACCACACATTAGCAAGCTCACATCAAACGTCTCTTTTTGCTTTTCTCTTGCCGTTTTTGCTGTGCTTTATTTCACATACATCTCATAAACTCAAAATGACTCTCTTTGGTGTAATATTGTGCCTCTATAATCACTGTGAGGGCTCCTAATTTGCTTTCCAAACACTATTTATCAACATAATACATCATTTATAGGCTGTTGGAAGGGATATTATGCCAGTATGGTTCCAGTACATAATTAATAATGGTGGTGTGTTTGTGTTTAGCTCAATGAATGTGGAACTGCTGGTAGTTCCTGCTGGAGTCAGGATTTTAAACAGCTTTTTCCATCAGCTTGTGCACACTCTGCTACTGGGTAATGTGGTATGTTTAACAGATTGCCCTTACATTTCTTTTTAGATAGATAGATAGATAGATAGATAGATAGATAGATAGATAGATAGATAGATAGATAGATAGATAGATACTATATTCATCCTGAAGGACATTTTATGTGTTTTTCTCTCTGCCCTTCTCCCAGGATTCAAAGCGGTCAGCAGAGATTGTCGCCTCGCCATCTCTGGATGTTTTCCTGCCAGAGGACGAGGACAACCCGTATGAGTCTGTAACTACAGCCGTCACACGCAAACCCTGCTCCCTCGATATCAACCACCAGCTCAACGCCTTTCCACGCAATGGTAGGCCAACACTTTTTTTTTCGAAATCTTTTTTAGTTTTTTGTTGTTGTTGAAATCAGTGTGTCACTTGCAGATTTAGTTCCTAAAAGGCAGACAATGCCATACTCATGCACTCTTAAAAAAGTGACTTATTTCTCATTGTAATGACCTAGGTAAAACTGGTCAAACTGGTTTTGGTCATTTTCAAAAGTCCATTGGACAGCATAACATATGGTGGCTTCCAGTGTGATCATGTTCGAGAATTCATAGTATGTACATCCCGCTGTTATAAAGATCACAATTTTATGCCAAGCGTATTGTTTATCAACATTATCACAAGCTTTCTTGCAATAAACAGGTGTCGAAAATGTGGGAGAGCGTGAGAACAATGTTGAATTTATGCCTACAGCAGTGTTTGGATGGGTTTTATTTCTTTAGGGGAGGTTGGGTGATCAGATGTTAGTCCTGCCCAGATCACATAAACATGCGCTTGTTTATCATTACATAATTTAAGTTCTCTCTAGACAGACACTTGTGAACAACATCTTAAAAAGGGAACACCACCACTCTGTTTACAGGTTGTTGGTAGTACTACACCAAAAGTGGAAAAAAAGTTGTTCAAAGGCTTTTGTGGCTTCAGACTAGTCTTTATTTATTTATATTTTTTTAAGATTATTTTTTGGGCATTTTAGGATTTTATTTATACAGCACATCTGAAGACAGAGAGAAAGGGAGAATAACATGCAACAATGAGGCACAGGTCCGAGTTAGATTTATCTGATTTAAATAAATCTGCAGGTGACAAAGAAATTGCTAAAAAAATTTTTAACTTTATTTTGTTTTTACTCATATACCATTATGATTATTCATACCAATTTTGTGGAAATATTTATTTGTTTGACTGTTTCCCCTACCATTGTTTTGGGGGGGGGTGGCCAGCCCCCTCAAAATGATGCCGCATGGTGCTCCGTCAGGTCAGCGGTTGTTGGTGGTTCAGTTATCTAAGAATAGGTGACTCTAAGCCGGGTACAGAGCACTGTGAGCTGCCGGTAATTTCAAATGGACATTACATGGCAAAAATGTTAGCAAACGGATGCCTATTTTATTTATTTTTTAAAGATTGTTTTTTGGGGCTTTTGTCTTTATTAGACAGTGCACAGACATTCATTTTGAGTTGTGTTTCTGGTCACCTGATAAATTTAAGTTCAAGATTTACTCCTTACTACCTTTTAGCTCTGTTTTTGTTTCAACCAACTCCCGCCACTGATCGTGATTGAGTGGTGAGACTGAACCTAAACAGTAAAACCAAGGCAATGAGCTGAATGATGCAAACAATAAATCTTTAGAGCTGAGGGCAGGCTGGTAATTACCTTGGAGCTCATCACCATGAGTAACACCTTTCACATTACTCGTAAGCATTTGATACATTTTGACGTAAACATTTTGAATTGGGGTGCTTTAATATAATCCACGATAATAAAAAGCACCTTCTGTAGTTGGCATTGGCTTAAATGCATTCAGAACAACAAGTTAAGCTTCAGAGAACTACATGACATACCAAATATTTTTTTCTACCCCATCTCTTCCGGGAATATAAATCCTGTCCAAACAAGGCTTTACAGCTGATGTAACTATTCAGCACTTGAGTCAGTTCATTTTCCCACTGGCATCAACACTGTCTTCAAAGCTGTTTTCAGTTTAGGATTGACTGCGAGTTGATCCTCCAGCCTCGGACGCTTCAGTCAATTCTGTTTTCTGTGTCTTGTCAGTTTGGTCTGCGGCATTATACTTCGACACCCACGACAACAAACACCCACAATGTGTTCTTCCCTTTCACTCACCTCACATAGCGATGCTACACACTGCAGGTTGCCACGGCAACTGCATCACCGGCTGGTGAGTCACCTGTATGTTGCCATGGGAACTGCCTTGCTAGTGACACCCTTCTCCTTCCGAGAGGATACTGTAGAGGCTTGTTTAGCTTTATCTTGTCTGTGATTGGCAGGATAGGAGAGTTGAACTGTCCAGATACTATACAGTGTAAAGTGTGTGTGTGTGTGTGTGTGTGTGTGTGTGTGTGTGTGTGTGTGTGTGTGTGTGTGTGTGTGTGTGTGTGTGTGTGTGTGTGTGTGTGTGTGTGAGAGAGAGAGAACTGGAAGGTTAGCAAAGTGTCTTTTGGTAGAAAATTGCTTCACTGACGTAAGTGAGCAGTGTGGGTGTTCTGTTTGTTCTAAGCTCTCTGAGCGCTGTTACCTGGCCAAATGAAGGAGAGACATAGAGAGAAAATGGAAATGAAGAGTGAGAGAGACATAAACATGTAATGTGGGAGAGCAAAGCAAGTCAGAAAAACAAAATACAAATGTCAGAAGACAGAAGAGGTGGGGAAGGACACTATAAAATGTCATGTCTGCTGAAAATGATGAGAATTGCAGAATGTCTTCCAGGCTGCAGATATTGTCTTGAGAGACAGGCCATATGAAAGGTGAGAGAGTGTGAGACAGAGAGGGGGAAGATTATACATTCAGTCGACTCAGTTGGAGGGTCGTCGCAGGCTAAGCCGTCTACACGAATGTAAATCTGTGACACAGCAGGAGCGAAAATCCTGGATTCCTGCTTTGAGTTCAGTCATATGTCGGGCTAATTGGACATGGGAGGGATTTCTCTTCTCTTCTGAGAGGGAGCATATGAGGATGAAGGAACATGGGTAAAGAAGAGAGAGAGAGAGAGAGAGATTTGGTGTATTACACTGCATAATGTGGTATTTCTCAATAAGTTAACTGGTCTGTAATTAAGTCTTAAGAATCTTCCTCCTGGCAGATGTTTTATTTAGCAAGTAGGATGAAATAATCATTTTTTCCGATGCAAATCAACTTTAATATATGATGAATATATCAAGAATTAACATAAATGAGTATGTAAATTTTAGGAATACACAAAATAAGGTCACTACACATTATGCACCTGACAGTAGACAGAGTCTGAAACAATCATTGTCAGCATAATGTTACATAATAGTACAATATTAATGGAAAAGTGCAAAAAATAAATGTTGTATGAATTGTGTGACAGTTCTGAAGATAGGTGTAATACGTTAGAGAATACAAACCCAAAGAAATGTTATATCAGTTTTTTTTTTTATTGAATGGTAAGCGTTGGTCCACACTGCTGCGTTGAGTGTGGCGGTCTCAATTAAATTACTTTATCAAATCACTCAAACGTACAATATTTAATTTTCTGATGCTAGGGGTCTCTCAATCAAAACAATGGATGTAAACACAGACTTTTGATGCTGTCCTGAAATTGCGTGAGATTAAGGGAGTTATAGTTTTCATTGTTAAACACCATTGCAGATTAAAATGCGTTACACTAATTCATGTAATCCCTATGAAATAGCTGCAGTTTACGCTACATTTTTGAAGATTTGATTAGTATTGGTAGCTGACCAGTTAGCAAGCAAACAAGCTAACATTAGCCAGCAGCTAAAACCACAATATCACAATATATTCCACGTTTGGATGTTATCAATATCGGGGGAAAGGGGTTTGTTGTAAGGTTTCTCAACAACACAGAGAGAGAGAGAGAGAGAGAGAGAGAGAGAGAGAGAGAGAGAGAGAGAGAGAGAGAGAGAGAGAGAGAGAGAGAGAGAGAGAGAGAGAGAGAGAGAGAGAGAGAGAGAGAGAGAGAGAGAGAGAGAGAGAGAGAGAGAGACTTTCTATGCAGGTGGGGGTGGCTGGCTGTAGGAGACATGTTATGACGAAGATGTCCCAGCTGCCTGGAATTCTCTTCCTCTTCCCTTTTTTCTAATCTTGGTGCGTAAACTTAGCTGTCGTCGCCGCAGGACAGTCACTCTTTTTTTCGCTAAATGCGAAGGGGGGGTGGGGGGGTGTAATTCTACTACTCAATGAGTCCTAAGGCAGTAATTTTGTACACTAACTCAGGATTATACTTGGTGTATTAGAAGGATTTCTTTCTGATTTGAATTTCATTTGTTACAACTGAGGGAATTCATTTCTGCTGCAGCACTTGGCAGCACATTTTGTGTGTGTTGCATGCATTTCATTTATTCATATATACTGTATGTGTGCAGACAAAGTCTGTTCAACACAAAACAAACAACAACAAAAAGAAATTGGAGAAAAAGAAACCCCAAAAAAGGTGCCTTTGATATTAGATACATACCTGTAGTGCTGGAAAAAGCCTGTGCAAGTATGCTAGTGTCGCCCCATGAATATTTCCCAGTTTTCAACTGAAGCTTTGCAGAGATCTTCTCAATGACAGCTTTATGTTTTCTCTCCATTGCTTAATATTTGGAGATTGCAGCTTTAACCTGGACATTCTACTTTTTTTTTACTGGAAGCAAAGGTCCTCCTTACAAATAACTCAGTATCTTCAGGTAACTTCTGTTATGATTCGACACTATAAATAAAATAGTCTAGAATTGAATCTGTGATTCTGAAGTGTGTGCTGGAAAACAGTAGATTAGCTGTTATATTCCGTTCTACCACAGTAGCTTTGCACCACAGGGTCGCCTTGCTGACAGCCAGGTTGCAGCAACACAAAAGCATTGCAGGTAAAATGTGATCCTTCAGATAGGAAGACAGGCAGCGGGGTAATGAGGATGAACCTGCAGGTGAGAAAGAGGCACCAGTAATACAGGAAGACAGCCTGGATAAATCACTTCTTGAAAATGGTTTGCACATGCTCACCTTTTTTATAATGCTGTTGGGCTTTAGATTTCTACTCAAGTTTAGTTTGTTTAAAAAATAAAATAAAAAAACCTTGAGCTAGGCTACAATTTGCCTCTCTGACACACACACACAGATACAAACACACAGAGTACTGCATACAAAATCCTACTTGTCAGAGTGGCATAGAGGCAGAACTGACAGCCTGAATAATATAAAATTGACAGTTCTTGTCTTGTTAGGCGGTTGGGAAGAGGACAGTCGATTTTAACTCTCGCTCACACTGAAGTGTTCACTTAGACACCCTTCTCCTGTACACATGCCTGCACTAAGATGCTATGCAGCTGGCCTTGTATGTACACAAGGACACGTTTGTCTAAATCTTTGTGTCATACTTTGTACCAAACATGCTGTACTATGTGTGCTTGGCATACAATATCTGAATCATGTGAAAGCTGTTCAAAGTTTCATATTTTCCCAGAGACGGTGCTTCTCTCTCTACATACACACACACATGAACCTTAACATATGGATGTAAACAGTGTAGGTATGATACCCTACAGTTCACATCTACTGTACACACATGCATTTGTTATGTATACTGTATGCACCATTATATGCATACTCATACACAAACGCATATCATGCTGAGATTGTTTCCCAGGAGGCAGATCTGAAAGAAGCACACACACACACACACACACACACACACACACACACACACACACACACACACACACACACACCCATCATTAAAGCCTTAGTGTTGACAGGCTTATTCACTCAATAGGACAAAACATCTCTCTCTCTTTCTTTCTCTCTCTTCCCTCTGGTGCATCCTTTCTTTCTTTTTCTCTAATTTTTCCTGTTTTAGTTTTATCTATTTACGCCCACATTCAATCACTGATTCAGCCCAGCAGCTCTTTAGGGTGCGTGTGTGTGTGTGTGTGTGTGTGTGTGTGTGTGTGTGTGTGTGTCTGTGTGTGTGTTTGTGTCTGTGTATTTGCACAATACCAAGTAAAATCTAGTAAGTACATGTGTCTGTGTTTGAGCATGCATGCACACATGAAAACACATGCGTTGATACTCTAGATGTGAGAGCATGCTGGGAAGCTGTGTCACTTTCCCCTAAAGGACTTTACTGAACACGTTTGGAGGATCCAATCTTATTTCGTAAGCATATCTCCCAGTGTCTTTGCAGTCAGTCTCACAAATGTCACAGAAAATGTCTTAAAATGAACTGGAGTTAAATTTTGCAGCTTGATGGGCCTTTAAGATATTCATGTGCTTTAAAAGCCCTAACTAATCAAAGTCCAAAGTTGCAAGCAAACCACAAACAAAAGCTGAAATGTAACGAGACAACACCTAAGATCAAACCTAGCGTTGACTAGATACTTCAAAGCCATTTAATTTAAGGTTTCTTGGAAAGAGACAAGGCTTTGAAGTCAGTGACTCAACCTAAGTTGGATTGGAAACAAAGTAGCACTTCTTTCATTTTCCAATCATGAATTTAGTAATTCAGACGTAATCCAGCAACAAAAAAAGAGCAGATAATCAAAAATTGTCATTAAAAGATTTGGGAACAGCGTCGGGTCAACCAAGCATGACTGGAGTGGAGAGGGGTTTCTTTGACAATCTTTCCTGGAAATTAAGAGATTTTAGTAACCTGGTATGAGTTTACATTTTACACTAATTCCGGTATTTTATAACCAGTATTTTTTCCACAAGCATTCAGTATTTCATCATGACCTAAGCATTTCTGTTCCTAACTATAACGCTGTTACTATCCTGTTTTTCTAAAGGTGTTTGTAAAAAGTGAGAACATGCCAGACCTTTTGTCCACGTTCATATCCACCACTGAGTGTAATGATGCTACTGTATAATTAGGAATCTAAAACAAATAACATTACAAAGATTAACAAACTGATTCTGTCCAGTTTCATCAAATACTAGAAGAGGTGGAAAGAGTAGGGCCTCTCTTTAGAGAGGCTAATCTCTAGTGTCTTTGTCACTTATTTTGTTGTTTTATGAAGATGAATACATTATGATTCAAATTCACTTGCTTTACATCACTAAGAGGCTCCACCTAAGCATACGAAAGAAATGCTCCTCAGTACCCTAAACATCCTGGCAAATGAAATGTTAAGGTGCTCCCATCTAATTAATTTACAGGAAACCGTATCACTATTAGTGTCATTAGAGCCCTGAACATGCTTAAAATCTAGGCCCATGTCGGACAGCTTATCAGAATCCTTGGCCCAAGCCCAACTGGAGCCCGTTGTTTATTCTCTTTCTTTTTTCTCCCCATAACACAGCATATAAGCCACTATTGCAGGCTCCATTAAAATAGTTGTTTTTTTAAATGGCAAAGTGCTTATATTTTTTAAAAGAAATTTTTGGTGCATTTTGGCTTTTAATCAATAGTACAGCTGTCGACCGGAAAGAGAGGGGTTAGACATGCAACAAAGGGCCGCAGGTCGGAATTGAACCCTGGGCCGCTGCGGTAAGGACTGAGTTTTGGTACATGGCATGCTCGCTGCTGCTACTGCAACTGTTGGGACTGGCGGAGACACAAAACACCGTGCCACTGCGAGGCAGTGTTGACAGTCGCTGTCTTGAGTTGTTTTCACAAACACAGCTTATCTCAATAGTTATAATCCATTATTTATTGGAAGTCTAAAACATAAAAACACAGGCCCGGTAGCTAGCCCACATGTGAAAAAAAATAGCGTCAAATCCTGTCCCAGGGGCATAAATAAGTCGGGCCCGTTGGGCTCTGACTAAATTGCAGAGCTCTTAGTGTCATTACACAAAACATCATCACCAGCCACACATTTTATTTTCTATGTTGCTTTGTTTTGTTTTTTAAAAGGTGAGAAAGATGAGAGGGAGTTGTAAAAAATCACACCTTCAGCTACATTAGAAAATAGTAAAAATAAGGAATGTTGTTTTTATTTCCAGTTCTTGGTTTGAAATGTGATAACTTTATCTTTAAGCAACGGCAAATATACAGTATGACTCTGCTGTGTGTGTGTGTGTGTGTGTGTGTGTGTGTGTGTGTGTGTGTGTGTTAAAAGTCCTGGCTGAGTGTCACCATAATTGGATGATATTCTGCCGTATCATAGGGTCCATGTTGGCAGGTGGCACATGTGTGTGTGTCTGTGTGTGTATGTCAGCAACTCTGTAACACTATTTTAGGAAAGGTGTTTTGTATCCTTCTTGATGAAGACAAATGTTTTTTCCCTCTGAAATTTAATTTGGCTACTTCAGCACTTCCCTCTCCTTTCTTCACTTCTTCTTGTGTTTTTCCCCCCCTACCCCCTGTTAAATGACCATACGCTGGGGAAATTAGTTCCGACACTCGGTTCTGCACTCAGCTGCACACACACTTGTGCGTCTCTGTGTGTGAAGAACTGAGACAGACATCAAACTGCACTGGGCAGCCGTCATATTTTCCTGGTTGCTGCCAACACTTGTCAATTTGGAAAATACATGCTCCTCTCCTCTCTCTCTCATGCTAACTCATCTCTGTGATTGTACATTAGGTGGGCGACACATTGTAGCTAAACCCTGATTTTCATTTCCCACTTTGCCCAAAATTGCACTAAGGAGTCATTTGCCAACATACCATTAAAGTTAGTGGGCTGGTGCAGCTCTACAGAAACCCTGAATCATCCCTCTTCATAACTGAAGTGATAGGGAAAAGTTTCAAAAAGATCATTAGGATGGAGCGCAAAGCACACTTAGCTTTAGAACTGGAATTATGCTGCACAAGCTCAATTTGTGCCTTTTTTCCCCAGCTACTTTAGTTGTAATATTGTTTTGAGATGCCTGAAATGAAGCTGGTTGTGATCCAACGTCTGATCGGAGATGTCTGTCTATCAAGTCATGGCAGGACTATAATCACCAGTGGACGTAGTGTCCATCCTGAAAGAAGCAAGTGGCTTGCCTTCTGATCCTGGCATGATTTCTCTCTGGTCTACTGTACAATAATAGTGACTGCAACTTAAAACACACTGTAATGAGCAAAACAAATCGTTCACTCTCTCTCTCTCTCTCTCTCTCTCTCTCTCTCTCTCTCTCTCTCTCTCTCTCTCTCCAAGGTCACTTGTCCCAAGTAACGGCAAGTGAGGGTGAGCACGGTAACCATGGCAACTGCTCGACGGGCCCCACTCCAGACTGCTCCCCCCCCTCCCCCGACACAGCCCTGAAGAACATTGAGAGAGTAATCCGCCCACAGGTGAGTATACCCACACATACACACACACACACAAATGTGTTGCAAAGGCAACTGATGCATTATTTAACATCACAGTATTTTTACACAGTACAAATAGCTTAAATCACCTGCAAACACACAAACACACACACACACACACACACACACACACACACACACACACACACACACACACACACACACACACACACACACACACACACACACACACACACACACACACAAAAGAGAGAGCCTGTGCTTGTGTTTACTGTACAATAAACTGCATTACTGTGGATGTATACACAGACTTCCTGATCACTGTCTAAGGCTGCATTGTACACAATTCTCCATCTTCCTCTTCCACCTCCTTCAAAAACACACCCTAGACAACATATTTTAGAAAAAAATGAGGACAGAGTGTTGTAGAAAAAAACACTGTACCAAGGTGACATGCAGCCATTATGAAATTTCAGACAAAGAGACATACTGTATGTGCAGATTTTCCCGCTTTCGATGACTTTCGCCTGTGTGCTCGGTTGTCTCCACCAAGGTGTCTTACAGCAATTGCAACTCTTGAAAGGACAAGAGCATGAGTATGTTCACATTAATTCCATGCAGACGAAAGGTTGCAGTTACCTTAACTTTTTCAAAAATATAAACTGCTTGTCTGTCAATACATTAGTCCAGTTTTAAAGACTTGTTTGCTTAACTTTTAGTTGCCAGTTTTTTATGCATGGCAGTTGATGAAAAGCATGTAAAAACTGCAGTAACAGTGTGGTGGATCATGTTTAGGAGGAACTGTAATGTTATTAGCAAACAAGAACTGAATTTACTATTTTGTGTCATAATCATGGAAGCTAATAATCTTCTGTACATGAACCATCTTTTTGCTCCCAACCTCCATCTGAACAGCTGCATTATTTAACTTAAGTGACATAGTAGTTTGTCATCATCTAAACCGTTTAATTTAACGTTTAATCTTTAAAGTGAGGGTCTGACGTTGATAACTATCTAAGGTAATCCAAATTGATAAGCCAAATCCAGCAGACAAAATTCATTGTTCAGGCTGCCTGAAGCTAAGGCGGGCTCATCATCTACTGCTGTAATAATAATACAGAAATGTCTAATGCATATTTGTGTGGAATCTAATAAAAAAGCTGCATCAGGATAATTTCAGGGGAGGTATCTCCTGGGCAACCAGCTTATTGTTGGAGAAATCTGCAACCAATATGCTACAGCATCATTGTATCAGATGTAGGTAACATTGGCTTTATTCTAAAGCCAGTTATAGTGGTCAGAAAAGTCTGTTACTTTGGTAACGGACTTGTACAACGGAATAGATTTCATAATGGGGCGCATGAATAACTTCAAATCAGCATTCAGCAATTCAAAATCAACAGCAAATCAACCACCTTAGTGACTCAAGATCAATTTAGTCCTCTCACCTTGTCACTGGGAAGATAGTATCAGACACACAAGCTCAGCATGAACGTTTTGCACCTTGATAATTAAAGTCAGTTGTTTTCTCAGTCTGCCGATGATGCTTGACATAACACTGAAAAAAATATTCTTTTGAACTGCTTGTTTAGTCTCGTGATAAATCTTACTGAAGAATAAGCAATAATTCCATCCTTTTTTCCTTACCTCGCCTCCTCATAAGATCTGCCTTTGGAATGTTAACTAATGTGTGTAGAGGGATCACATGCGGTGCATAGAGGGTGTCTGCTCAGCTTGAAGCGCACTTAATCAAGGAGCACCAGAGTTCAATTTTCTAGTGCTTAATTAATTCTCTAGAATTTATTTCATTTCATTCTAGTGCTTCCGCTGGCTATTTCATCAGTAGGCACTGTATGCCAAACACTCAGGCTAACATGCACATGACTGTTGCCGTATGTATAGAAGAGTCTGGTGTAGTGCTATAGTCCCTTCTGTTTTCAGTATCAGAATATTAATGTGGGCTTTGAGCTTTCCAGAAGGGACTTGAGCAAAGCATTGATTACATTTCACTGTTGTTGTAAACACGGTGATACAGTAAGGATGTAAAGATGATTTGATCAGATGGTTTACTGCCATCCTACAAACAGTAATATAACTCTATTTAAAATTATGTGTAGGTTGCTTTGAACAAAATTGAATAATACATCTGATGGGATCCCTTTAAGGATCTTGGTATATTTCATAAGAACTACAGAAATAAGTACACAGAAATTGCTATTTAATGACTCTATTTTATAATGTCATTTGTATTATTACTATTCTATATTATTATTATTTATTCAATATTATTCCCTTACCTCTACTAATACACATATTCAGAGTTAACAGTGAATAATGTAAAAATAATGCAGCTCTCATCTCAGTGCCTCTAGTTTGTGCTGAACTCATTTTTTTACTCAACCAGATTCTGACTGCAGCCTCATATTTAACGTCCACGTACGTATGACAATTTATTTTAATACATTTTTATCTAAATTTGTCACATCTTTCTTTTGAACATGGGTGTCTGCGTCATTGTTTCCAAAGGTCTCTGTTTCTACCCTTACAGGCAGTTATTATATGGCAATTTAAGAATTTTCTTAAATTCAGTACCCAATAAAACTAGACCTAAAACAATTTGATGTACATGCCTGTATGACATAATTTTCTTTATGAAAAAAAAAAATATATTGAAAGACTGCTGTGAGACACAGTGACTTGCTACTTTGCACATTTCTTACAGTGTGTAAACCAATCTCCCTATTCTGACAAGGCTCCCCAAGGCTGTTGCTGTAAATAAAAATGTGTTCTGAGTAATTTTGGTCTTTAACTGCGGGGTTTAAAGGAAGCTGACCACGAGCTAGTACTCTTAGTAAAGAGATCAGCTGACTGAAATCCATGGGCTTATTGCTTGGGTCTTTTTTTTTTTTTATTTATGAATCGCTGGCTTTTTGTCCAAACTGTCAGCTGCACACAAGTTTTTGCTCACTCATGAGCAGATGGGATGTGAAACACAAAGAATGTGAGAATACTCAAACTGAAAAGAAGCAGAAAGAGTGAAAGCATGAAGGACAGAGATGCATACTACATTATGGTCTCATGGTTTCATACCCACTGGCTCCGTGTCCTACTTTGCATCTTTTGTGTGTGTGTGTGTGTGTGTGTGTGTGTGTGTGTGTCTTAACAGTAACCTATTATAACCATTTCGGGCCTACAAGATATTCCTAGTTACAATCAACACATGATAACCTCGTGTTTTCATCTACAGAAGGCTGAAGGCTTTAAATGCTTTGTCACCTTTGTATCCGGCTGAACTTTTACATCACTATTAACCAGTCAGAACATTGAGGTCAACCAACCACTTGCTTTTGGATGTACCAAAAGCTAGGCTAAAGATTAGAGGGGATCGAGCTTTTGTGGTGGATGCTCCCATCCTCTGGAATAGCCGTCCAATGAATATATTCGAGAGACGCATTCTATATATACATACTTTTAAGTCCCTGCCAAAGACACACCTTTTTACTCTGGCCTCTGATCCTTGCTGAGTCTGGGTGTCAAATGTCTTTTAATGTGTGTTGTTGTTTCATGTTATTTGTAACAATGTATATTACGTGACAATTCTGTATTTGACAGTTTACCTTGATCAGCACATTGGTCAGCCACAGTTTTAATGTGCTATAGAAATAAATTTGACATTGACATTGAAGCTCGCATCTCAGAAAATCACATGGTCACAATAACATTGCATTGACACGCACACATAGCTGTGTGTGTGTGTGTGTGTGAGATCCACTAATAGAAAACAGCTTGTAGATTTATAATATCCATTGCACATATTCATATCTACTGTCACACATGCACACACTGTTACATATGTGTGAACACATAGGAGAATGCAGACAGTGACAATGTGGCTTTCCTCATCACATGCACACACTCAGACATACTCAGAGTGGAGTGCAGATAAGGTAGGCTAACTGGTTTCTGATGCTTTATGAAGGCTATTCTCCCATTCAGAGGCTGAGATGATGCACACACACAGACAAGAAGCACTTGATGGTAAATGAACACAATGGAACACAGCTGTTAGGAGAGTGTATTAGAGCTTTACGAAGCAGGCTAGCAACCAGTTTGTTTAAACTCCCCCCGGGAGGATCTTCCTGATTAAACAGCATAATTAGATAGATAGAAAAATAGATAGATGGATAGATAGATAGATTGATTTATGTGCCATTCAACAATCGACAGATATAAACAGACATATATCATAACATCAACAATGACACAACAAACATCAATTATAGGAACACCTCAACATTATTATAGACCTATATTCACCAAATATCATAAGGTGCAGCATCCTCACACACAGAGGATGTTATTTTGTTTCAGTTTGTCCAGCAGTGCAATACTGGTAGGCACAAGTAATCTGCGAGCCTGTTTGGTTCAAAGAAATGGCACCCTATACCTTCAGCCTGATGGTAACATATACACTAAATAGGGGGTGTCTAATAATAGCCTGCCTTTTCCGCTTAGTTTGTTTTGACCACCACAGATCACCAAAGGTGATACGTGTAATTTCTACTTTTGTGTAGAGTAATTTTAAGATGACAGCATAATTATAGTAAACAAACAAGACAATAACAAAAAGGCTGGCAGGCTCTACCAGCTCAAAGATATACTTTTCAAACTGCACTGCTGGGCCAGACCCCATTGGAAATCTGCGAAAGGTTCAAAACAGTAAAAGTGTGCTGTTCTCAGTTCAAATGTAAACCTATGAGATTATGGAAAACCTAATTTTAAAACACAGTGAAATAAAATTCTTGATATTACCATTAAATTAAATGACTAATGTGAGACAAATGTAATATAATTGCTAGTTCAACTAATCCCACAGTTCTGCAACTCGCAAGCTCACACAGGCTAATTGCACGCTACCTGGTAGCTCAAAATGGCAGCTGGATCCTGGTTTCAAGCATTATTTACAAAACCTCTGACTGACAAAATGAAACTTTCACCTCAAAACAGTTTTGCCTGTGTTCAAAATCAAACACTTCTCTCAAATCATAAACAAAGTGATCAAAATGATTTACACTATCAAGCAGTCAGTAAACAATATACCAAAAAATTGAAAACACATGGTTCTCAGGGAGAAGTACATTTCTAATCTCATAAACAAATTTCATATTTTCCAATTTTTTATTTTTCAGTCTTTTGATGAACAAAAACATGTCCTATCATAGTAGCTCAAAATTGATCAGAAATCATTACTCTGCTTTGCTTATTGCCATTTTTTGGTTTTTCCTCCTCTTTGTACCCCTGTTTTTACAGTACTGTACCCTGCATCTTAAAAACTTGACCTTTGTCTCTGTGATACTGTAATTCTGGTTCTTGTTGATATGAACCTGCAGCCAGTCTAAATCTACTGAGCACTCTATACTGTCCTCTCACATTGTTTCTTCTATCCATTCTCTGACTTTCTCCTTCCCAACCTGTTTGCTCTCTGAAGTGGCTTATATTGGTTATGTTACATCATTTGAAACAAGTGAAATCAGTTTTGAGTGGTTGTGTTCAATCAAAGACATGTGTTATCTCATCTATTTGTATTTGACCACTTGTGTTTACCAGTATAGATGACATGTGCAGAATGTGTTTTGAGATTGAGAATGTGTTTCGAGTTTGGCTGAAAAGTCTAAGTGAGATCTGCAAATTGTGTTTTACCATGTGAAATGTTTGAAGGTATTGACAACAGACTGCACAATTAGCTAAATAAGTTCAGGCAACTGAGACCTTTGTTCAGCCAATGGGTTTTAGTGTTTTAACAATTGAGAAAAACTGTAAACATCTACACTTAGATCATATCAATTTTCCTTTTCTTTTTAAAGATTATTTTTGGGCATTTTAGGGCATTCATATTAGGGCTTTATTTGTATAGGACAGCTTATTACAACGTTTTCAAAACTCTATTCAGTACAAAAAGATGACACCATATAACTCCTGTCCTCCGAAACCTTCATTGGTTACCTGTTGTTTTCAAAATTCAAAGTCCTACTTTTGGTTTCCAAAGCACTTGCTGGTCTGGCTCCACAGTACATCTCAGACATGCTGTCAGTTTGTAAGTCCTGGAGATCTCTTCAGTCACAAGGTGGATATCTCAGTTTTGTGCTGCTTGTATGACCACATTTTTTACAATGAATTGAGCAATGAAGCCGTGTTGCTGTTAGATAACCAGTATTTTATCAGCATTTCTATGTTTCCATTTGAGGGACTTATATTTGAGCTGCTTTCCTGACAGAAAATCACATGATTCTTTACTATAGCTCACACACACACATACACACACACACACACACACACACACACACACACACACACACACACACACACACACACACACACACACACGCATGCACGCACGCGCACGCACACACAAACACACAGACAGATCACTAATCACTTTGGCAGTTAGAGCTCATTAATCTGTTCACACTAATCAATCATTTAGCTGTTGAGGCTGTGTTTGTGCTGAATACACACACAGTCACTTCATAATCCCTCTCTGACAGAGTTGCTCCAGTCAGTTAATCTTCCAGCAAATTTCTTGGGGTATGTGCATAATAACAGTACATGTCTACACTGTACAGATCTATAAATATGACTGCATTTGTGCCAGCTATTTATCGCGCCCATATTGGAGATTTTGCACGACCATACATCTGCTAATACACACATGCTCAATAAACAGTTGGAGTAATCATGTCAGCTATTTAAAGATGGATGGGAAGAAAAGAGGGTATCAGTAAACAAAAAGAGTGCTAAAAGAGAGAGAAGGACCAGAAGGTCAAGGAAACGAAAGGTTTTCCTTTTACGTTCCTTGGTCTGCTCATTCCTCATCATAGCTGCAGGCTTACAGCGCTCCACCTGAAAGTTGCTGGGGCAACTAGGAGACCTTTATAAGGTCTGTGTGTGAGAGTGTGTGGTAGTGATTGGTTTCCCAGCCAGCACAATGCCTGTGGCCCCAGAGAGAGAGACATGGGTCATACACAGCTAATTGAACTGACTAAAGGTAATGCTAAAAGCTCTCCAGTGGGAGTTTCACATCTGAGCTATTTCCTGGTATTTTGCACCTGTATTAAAAGGATTTGTATGTAGCATTTTGATGAATTCAATAATTTGTGCAGTTCATTCACCTCTGTAGTTGTGAGCCAAGAAGACTGCTAGCTTTATCTGCCCTCTGCACTGCATTTTAAACTGTGTGCCATTATAGATTTGGTGGGAAAACTGCTTTTATTGTTTATAACGGATAGAAGGTGAATTACTTCTTGTTGAAATTGAGCTACATTAAGGCTTACTGGCAATTTTAGATGGACAAAACTGGAAGGAGTAAATGAACCCAAGTGGAATGATAGCAGATAATTGGAGGGAAGACAATCACAGTATTAAAAAGATTTTTTTGTGTGTGGGGGAAAAAATAGCTAAAAACAAAGTGCTTGCTCTGAGGAGGTCTATAAAACCTCCAATGATATTGAAATGATTTTAGCACGCAGAAGCCAGACTTACCTAAAGGTGTCTGAAAACTCCTGAACTCCAGATTTACTATAAGGCCAATTATGCTTTGATGGTTAGGTTAAGAAAAGTGTTTTTGATTTAAAAAGCTACCTGACTTACTGACTGACCCATAGATAGATAGATAGATAGATAGATAGATAGATAGATAGATAGATAGATAGATAGATAGATAGATAGCAACCCACAGTAACATGACACAAGAATAACAATCAGACTGAAATTTTGTCATATTAAAGTGTAAGAGACTAAAACTGTGAATGTTAATATTGCTGAAATGGTCTCAAAAGTGTGTCAGTACTTGAAAATCTCACCTGAGTGAAACGTGTTTCTTGAGGAGAAAAATAAAAAAGGGTTGGCTTGATCAGCAAAAGAAATGCCAAAATGTATGAGAAGAAAGGGAGATTGCAGAATCAAGAGCTGAATATTTTCTAAAGATTTTTTAAAGTTGCAGATAAAAGTTTGTTTTTTGGAAGGAGGGGGTTTGGATGTTTACTACTTTTTATTTTCTATTCTCTTTTTCCTCTGCTATTAATGTGTCATCTGCTCTTCTTCAGTGTTGACATCTTTCGTCTTTTAGAAAGCCACTGAAAAGAACAGAAAAAAGGGAGAATGTAAAATAAGTTAAAAAAAAAAAAACCTGGCTACAAAAGATGTGAATTGCTCCATATACAGCATCATTAATATATGGCTACTGCTAACAGAAGAGAAGTTTGCTTTAACAACTGAGAATATCAATTAAAACCAATATGATAATCACCTTTCAGTCTGCTGCTCATGTTAATTTACTAAATGAAAACATTTTCTCTTTGGTACAATCAACATACATTGTTTTTTTTAAGCATTGCTCCTAAAGTTTGCACAGTAAATTCAGCTTCTTTTGAAGTTTAATTTATCAATAATGACCACTGCCAATACCAAATTGTACAGTATCTTATCTTTTAGTCGTGATCATTTTATGTGAATTGCTGTTATTCACAACGTAGCACACAATTCCTCGGTTCCAGAAATGAGCATTTTTCAATGAATGCCGACTTAGACGGCAAAGTACACCTCACCGTCTTAGGTGAGGAATTACACTTTTTAGCTAATTGGTGTGTCATTTATTAGCGCCCTAGCGCAAACACAGACACACATAAGTGAGGTGTTAAACGACATGTTTTCCCCCAGGGATGCTGTTACAGCGGGGAAAATGTCTTGTGCTGTAGTTTAGTCAGGCATGGAGGACATTTGTGTGTGTGTGTGTGTGTGTGTGTGTGTGTGTGTGTTTGGGTGTATGTGTGTTTGGGTGTGTGTGTTTGGGTGGGGGTGGGGGTGTGTGCGTGTGCGCGTGTGTGTGTGTGTGATTGTGTCTGTGCTCATTAATCCCCTTCAAATCAGCCATGACATGTTCATTAGCCTGCTGCCCATTTGCATTGTTAACGCTAAGCCTCAGCCAGAACTGCAGTGTGTGTATGTGTTGTCGCATATGCCAGTGTGTTTGTTAATGTGCGTGTGCAAGCTCTTAATAAGTATGAGTCCAGAGAGAAGACGCCTTTAGTTGTTAGAAAGAATCCAGATACAGTACACTGAGATAAGTGCTAGAATAAAGAGATGCTTAAAGGATGAATAGAAGAAGTTGGCATTAAACTCATTAAACATTAGATATCTTGCAAAAGAAGACACACACACACATATACACACACACAAGCACGGCCTCAACCTCCCACTTTGAAATACCACAGATTCATATTACAGCATTTCCATCATTCTGGGATGGTTGCTGTTTCATCTAATTCATCTAGTTCTCTTTCCATGCAGGCTCGTGTGATTTATATAGTTTAATATCAGTATGTATGACTTTGTTTCTTCACCATAGGCCATCAATGTTTTTGATTACAAAGAGGTCATACAAGGATTTTGTTTTATTTGTATTTCTTTTGCACCATGACATCCAGCTAAACAAAAAAAAAAAAAATGATGACAGCAAGCTTGTTTAATGTTTCCTGGCCAGTGAGGGTGACTCCCTGTTGGGCTCATTCATCATCGTCCTATTCCTGGTTGCCTGGCTGGGCTGTGATCTTGTTTGGTTGATGCATTGGTCCTTTAAACATCCCTGGTCTCTGCGGAATGCTGCGGCTGTGGTGTTGTTCCCCACGGATGAACTCTCCACAGTTCTGTGCTGCATTCTGGTCTGTTGAAGCTGCTTAGTTTGGGACTTGAGTCTCTTTGCCTGGTATATACTGGATTTTTCCATCTAGAAAACCACACAAACACAAATGAGGAAGAAATAAACAGAATACGGACCATCTCTTAGCTCTTCATTTCATACTCTGGAATATTTGGCCTTAAGTGGTGTTCTGGCCGACACACCTGAGTGAACCTAGTAAACCAACAACTAGAGTCTAGACTGAGCATCCACCTATTATCTTCAAGCCACTTCATGTATGGCAATTAAAAATGGTGAGTGCAGAAACATTTTCTTCGTTGGACTGATGTGTGTGTGAAAGTGTATTGATATGACCTTGAAATTAATGTACAGTAGCTATAGTGTTAGCATTTTGGTCAGATTTTTCCTTTGATGGAACATGTTAAAGAAATGCCAAGAGTTATGAGAAGATCAATATCAATGTACGTTAAATATGAAGCTATGGCAAGCACCTGGTTAGCTTAGCTTAGAACAAAATGCAACTACTACCACCTCTAAAGCTCACTATTCTTGACCAGAAGCATGTGACTGTGCCAGGTTAGCTGTTTCCACCTGTTTCCACCTGTCTTTGTGCTTAGCTTATAGTCAGTAGCTTCATATTTATTGGCATACACACATATATACATACAGTATAAAGCTTATCTTCTTTATATCCAACATGTTGAACTAATTCTTTAATACTTTCTAATAATTTCATTTTATGCAAGGTTGTATACAGATATATACAAGTCCTGCATTCAAATGTTGACTTTAAGTGAAGATAGGCATTATCAGCACAATTTATTTAAATTTACTTTAGCTTTCAACTCTAATGCTGGATAGTTTAATGGATAATAATACATCCCATTTTAATTTTGATATTTTGTAGTAAAATCTGAATGTGCATCATAACCAGTAACATGTCTCTCTCATGTAAATGTAGTACTACAATGTCAAAGTATGTGTACACATTAAGTCAGTAGTTTACTGTGGAGTTGCATATTAAGTGCTTTGGGGTCCTTCTGTAAGTAAAATGGTTCTGGAGAATGCTACAAGCATAGTACACACGTTACTAGAAATTAAACTGAGATATCAGGTTTTCAATATCCACCTCTGAAAAGTGCCGGATTACGTCTGGCCATGTTGGAAACTGCAGGGGCGAGACCTTAAAACCAAGAATATATTGGGATATGATATTTCAATTATGATCGTTTCCAGCCGCTGCATTTATTAATGTACGACCATTCTTATGCTCTGATTGATACGACCGTTTCATGAATCCCATGTGAAGCCTGTCGTAAGATGATTTCTGCACTCATGCTCATGATTTCTGCACTTTCTGCGCTGGTTTCTGTGTTAGGTTGATAAATGAGGGCTAGTGTGTTTTACCTTTATCAAAATTAATTGTAACATTTTTGTCTAAAACTGTATTGTTCAACATTCAGTTGCACTTTGCTAACCAAGCTAACTAGATAGCGCTAGTCTGGTAAGAGCGACTAGGAAGAAGTCAAGTGACGCAATTTCTTTCCATATAACACATTTACCCCACCATCATTTCTTTATTCTGTTCATTGTCCCTTTCCTTTTCTTTCATCAGTGCTTCCATTTTCATTCACTGTCTTTCCACCTTTCCACCCACTGTTTTTCCTTTCTCCCTGTCCAATTCTCTTTTATTGTTCATGTCCTTGTTCAACCTATTTCCCTGCTCTTGTTTTGCTTTTATTTTACATCTCACTTTAGTTCAGTCGATCTGAAGACTCTTGAAAGCACAGTGTGAGTGAACGGTGCATGGAAACGAGTGTTCGCTTCTCCTCCTACTGTCATTTCCTTTTCATAACCTCTCCCCCATCTCTTTCTCACTCAAGCTTCAGTTTTTGTGCCTTGAGTGACATACAAGACAGCGAAGGTCTCATGAAGGTTGTCCTGACATGTGTCTATCTCACTTTATTAATTCACTTCACTTACATCCTCCGACTTGTAAACACATACACACACGCACAGGTTTTGACTGCAGGTTGTTTAGAGCTGCAAATGCCTCATTATGTAAGTCTAGAGGTAATTACAGATGCCAGTCTACAGTTTCAGCAGTCCTCTGCCTTGCTTTCTCTCACACTATTTCACTTGCTGTAAGCAAAGCAATCATCATGACTTTTTCTTTCTCTATTTCCTCTGTCCCTCTATCAATTTGTTATACTTGCATTTTAATTTTACATTATATACACTGTTGAACTCTCTATATATCTTATTAAATCACACACATGTTCAGGTGTCAGAATGAATTTGCGAGTCTATTACATAAAAAAAAAAGGATCTATAAAACAAATAAATTGGTCATTATTAAAACAAGAATAAGAAAATATGAATTAAGAATAATGAGCATTTATCATAATAGAATAAAAGCAATATCAAATTTAGTGACCTTAAATTTATTTCAGATTGGAAGCCTAAAACACTTATAAAGCAGCTAAAGCAATGACTGTTGATGTGTAAAATAAAGTTAATCACTGGAAAAGCAAAGAACAAAAATGGATAAACCCAAAATATGGCCAGTTGTATAGGACATAATATAGTAGTTTAGCACTCCAAAACCAGTATAAAGGTTTTCATCTTTCTAACTGTTGTCCTGCTCTTCCTCCTGTCTTGTATTCAGCCCAAGCAGCGCACCTCTCTGTCTTCGTCCCTGGACGTCCAGAGGCCGGTCAACATTAGCTGTGAGCCCAGCGAGGTGAGCTCATCCCTGGGCTACGCCAGCTTCAGCACCAGCCCCCCTGCCAGCCCCCCACTCAGCCCTAACCAGGAAGACTCTCCAGGCTCCAACGACGACTGTCAGCTCACAGGTAAGACTCGGGATACGGTCAGAAGAATGGAAGAGCGATTAATGTTAAAGGCTGTCTTTCAGCCAGAAGTGAGAGTGAACGTCTGCTGAAATACACTCCTCCCTGACCTGTCATCTTAATGTGGAGGAGGATCAGCAAGTAGGGCTGGGGTCGATTTGGAGAAAATCAAATCACAATATTTAGTTGACCAAATACCTCAACATCAATATCAATAACGATATTGTAGGCTTAACTATTGGTGCTTTCACAAAAATATTCACACAATGAGATTTTTGATAAATAATCATCAGTAATGTATACTGTATATGACGACTAAGTGGGTAAAGGCAAATAATTGTACAGTTACAAAAGTTAGGTAAGCTCAGAAAATGACATCACTTTACTGTAATGCAGCCTTTAAAACCAGGAAAAGACAACATTTATATTACGATATTACGATATCCAAAATCTATGATGATATCTAATCTCATATTACCATATTGATATAATATCAGTATATTGCCCAGCTCCACCCTCAAGAGGAATATTCCAATATGAAAACTCTTGATACTCTGTGAGGTCTCTTGACTGTCTGCTGCATATACACCAAGCAAAGCAATTAAATCAAAGACTTTATGATTGTTGTCACATACTTTCCACATCTATCATTTATACTGTATTTGCCAGCTAATGACGTAGTGAGCGTTTGGATTATTTTAGCCCCATTCAGTTATGGCATCTATAATGCATGGGTTTTATGCACTCACTCTGAAGGTTGATATATTTAATATCTGTATAACACTGTACCTTTGACCTTGTGATGCATTCATTTCTTAGCTTATTAGTTATTCTGTAACACTGCTAGGGCCATTTTTCTTTAGTTTTGGTGTTGAAGCCTCCTTTTTCATTCGGTAGTTGCCTTAGTGCCGCTCTGCAACTCTTTCAGACGGCAAACCAAATCAAACTTTTACCCTCTTGCCCTGGGTACCAGGAAATTTAAATTGTATTTTGTCTCCTGTCATGAGATCAGAGTCAAGAGACAAACACCTTAGAGGCTAACAACAGATCTTAGAAAGAACTGCAGGACTCAGTCGGACTTCAAAGGTTTTTTTAGGTGAAAAACCTTTCATAACTGGTATACTGTATTGTACTGTGCTGTAGAGGAATTAGGATGCAAACAAGCACTTTCAAGGGAAGACTCTACCGGATATCTTAAAAACTAGGCTCCAAGACATCAGCAAAAGATGTTCTCTTAGGCCTGCTGGGAGTGCCTGTTACTGTCAGACCAGATGAAACACTGTTAGTTTCCTCTAATGACATCCCCCGCTGAGTTTAAAAATTTCTCTTCCAAAAGAAGTTTTCAGTGTAATGAATGAGGTGTTTTTTCATAATGAGGGCAGCTTTGTCCTAAATATGCACATACAGTACATACATTTCAGTACTCTTATGTTCATGTTCCCATAATAAAAAAGGAACATAAATACTTAATAATACAAATAGGTTTAGTATCCACGTCCACTTTTTAATGTGATTGTATATAAACATACAGACATCAACATCATAATTCCTAAAATAACCTAAAGTTTATCCCTGTGACCCCCGTCAGCTAACATTTTACTCTGTATGGAAACATCTATCCTATTGATTTAACACTAAGGTGTCTACACTGTATTTGGGCAGGTAATAGTACCAGAGTAATTTCAGTATTTATAAAAAAACTCAATTTCACTTCACTGGGATACCATAAGGAACCCCGCTACTTCACTGGACCCCACAGTATCCCCTTGCCATACTTTGAGAACCACTGGTTTACTCCCAACCTTCATTTCCTTTGTGTCATCATGTGTTACCATAGCGATGATATTCATTGTTGTCAAGGCAAAGCGGTGGCCCTGGCGATAGATAGCTGGTGACATGGTTGTGAAAACGTCATTCTCTCACCTGGGTTTTAGTCCAACTGTCCTTCACGCCTGCTGTTATCAGGCACCGACAGATGAGGCAAAGCAGGGGAAGCGGACCAGGCAGGGGGCATGTGTGTGTGTGTGTGTGTGTGTGTGTGTGTGTGTGTGTGTGTGTGTGTGTGTGTCTGTTTCATCCAGGAGGAGTTCAGAGGCCCAGCTAGACTTTGATCTATGTAGTGCCTCAAATGAATAACACATTCATTATCAGTCCACAAGTGCTTGCACACACGCACACACAGACGTAAAACTGAATAAGACACCCTTATCTCCTATTCTCATTGGATCATTGCCATGGCAATTATGCAACAAGAGTGTGTTCTTTTCCCCTTAAACCTACAGTTCATACAATAATTAGTCTTGGGCCTGACTTTGATGTCTGACTGATGTCTTCTGAGGACAAAGACTGAGGAGCAGTTATTGATCACAGTGTTGAAAAGCCCTAGTTTATACTTTGAACACGTTTCATTTAAGGTTCATCAAAGTACATTTGTGGAACGGGAAAATTGTGGATACATAAGAATTTCATAACTTGGAAGAAGATGTTCTAATGCTGATTCTAGCGATTGATTTTCACACGACTGGTGTGATATCTACGGATGGTTATGGCATGTGTTTGATGCTGTTAAGTACAGAACTGAAAAAGGGCATCAGACTGGCTGCAGTGACAGTGACACAGCAGCTGCTTTTCTCAAAAAGAATCCATAGCACTCACAATTTATGTTCCATTGTCCTAATAATGTCCCATTATTACCAGCGTTTCACACACAGCAACTTTTTAATTTCCCGCATGACATAGTCAGACACAATGCTTGCAAAGGAGACATGTTCTTATTGGAGAAAACAAATAGGGAAAGGTTTTTTTAACAGGAGCCAATTTGAAATTGTCTGCCTTTAAATGAAAGACGTGAAAATATTTGGCACCAGCTGCCCAGAAACATATCTGTATTTCACTTCTTTTTTAATAATGGTCTTCAGCAGTGATCAGCAGTTCATTTTAATTGCAAAAAGGTTGAAAAGATGCTTCAGACTTTCTTAAATGCATAAAACACTGTTACTCCTGTGAGCTCCCAGATACATTAAACCTGCAAAGTGCATCTTCGTCTTCATGGAAGGTTGAAAGCTGTGACCAGAACAACTTGTTTTGGGGATTTACTTCAACTTAACCAAAACTCTCTACTTGTATAATATTTATTTTCAACATCTGAAAAGTTCCCGTAACATTAGCTTGATGCTAACATACTGCAACTTGAGGCATTGTCCTTTCCTCATCTTCTCTGTTGATTTCATAAGAATTTAATGTGAATTTCTGCCGTCGAATGGTTTACTGTAACAGTTATGTCCAAACAGGTTAAAAGTACATGTACATTTACATTAAGAATAATAACGTGTACATGTTTCTGTCTCTCTGACTTTCTCAATATGTGTCTCTCCCACACTCTCCTCGCCGGGAGCTCTAACACCAGGAATAGATTGGCACCCATTTATTGTTCCAATAATAATTTTTTTCTCTATCCCCCCCCCTTCTCCTTCTTCTTCTGCTACTCTGCTCATCCCCTCATGCTACTTATTAGCTTTATAAGGCCTATTGTGGGGTTTCCATGGTAACAAGTGGCTTACAGAGAAATAGAGTGAGGAGAGAGAGAAGAGGGAGTATGTATGTATGTATGTTTGTATGTGGGTACAGAAGGCAAAGAGTCACAGAATTCAAAGGATGCCAGTGAAAAAGAGAGTGGGTGAGGAAGAGAGAATGAGAGTCTAATATTGCAGGGGGAGGGGGGAATGAACGAAAATCAGCAAAATGGAAAGAATGAAATGTGAGCTATTGGGGTTGAATTGAGAAATGAGGGCAAGAAAGTGAAGGGAACACTTTTTTTGCCTGCGCACCATAAAAGGTCTTTCCTTCCTCTTTCTCAACATTTGTATCTCTTCTTTTTATTCCTCTCATTTTCCTCCTAAAAATCCTGAACCGCTCTTTGACACCAACCATTTATTTATACAATAAATCTCCAGCTCCACAGCAGAGTATTCAGGTGTCAGCAACCTGCGTGGGCAGTCGGATAAAAAAGGAGGCCTCTTTATATCCCGATCCATCACTGGTGCTGCTGTTGATGCTACGGAACTACAGTTTATGTAATGTTGGACATTGCTGGAAAAGATTTCCCCTCAGTGCCTTCGGTGCAGAATGCCAAGTGCAATGCAGTGTTATGCAAAAGCAGTGCAACTGTAGACACCGTTGTCCTCCATGAATTATGCAGTGCCCCTTGTGACATGTCAGTAACAAACAGGCACAGATCTGCAGCTCTGTATTAGTTCACCTGGAAGCTTTTAAGTTGCTGGAACACTTCACAGCTTCTTATACACACCATGTGAACACATGCATGCGGAAAGTATTCACAGCTCTTCACTTTTTCCACATTTTGTTATGTTACATTCTTATTCTTATTCCAAAATGGATTAAATTTATTTGTCAAAATTCTACACATAATACTCCATAATAACAACTTAAAAAAAAGGTTTGTTTGAGACTTTTGCTAATTTATTAAAATTACAAAAATGGTTTTAACAGCTTAATTGGAGTCCACCTGTGGTAAATTCAGTTGATTTGGAATTGCACACACCTGTCTATATAAGGTCCCACAGTTAAGGATTAAGTCAAAGGAATTGTCTGTAGTCAAAGGAGTTGCTGCTTTAAAGGTCCCAATGAGCACATTGACCTCCATAATCCGTAAATGGAAGAAGTTTGGAACCACCAGGATCTTCCTAGAACTGGCCGTCCCTCTAAACTGAGTGATCGGGGGAGAAAGGCTTTAGTTAGGGAGGTGACCAATTACCCAATGGTCACTCTGACAAAGCTCCAGGGTTCCTCTGTGAAGAGAGGAGAACCTTCCAGATGGACGACCATCGCTGCAGCTCTCCACCAACCAGGCATGTATGGTAGAGTGTCCAGACGGAAGCCACTCCTTTTATAAATGGCACATGGCAGTCCGCCTGGAGTTTGCCAAAAGGCACTCGAAAGACTCTCGGATCATGAAAAACACCGACGCTCCCCATCCAACCTCATGGAGCTCGAGATGTTCTGTAAAGAGGAATGGGCAAAACTGGCCAAAGATAGGTGTGCCAAGCTTGTAGCTTCATATTCCAAAAGACTTATTTCTGCCAAAATTTGCCACAACAAAGGATTGAGCAAAGGTTGTGAATATTTTCATTTGTTATTTAAAAATGTGCAAACATTTAAAAAAAAAAAAGTTTTTCATGTTGTCATTATGGGGTATTGTGTGTATAATTTTGAAGGAAAAATGAATTGAATCCATTTTGAAATAAGGCTGTAACATAACTAAATGTGGAAAAACTTAAGCACTGTGAATACTTTCCGTATGCACTATAACCTAGTTTCTAGATTTTTGCTTCTAAATTCCCATAAGATAAATTACTGTTGTCTTGGTCAGCTGTGAAAAATGGCCAACAGAAAAAATATTACTACGTACTCTCTTCATAATGCGAACGGCCACAAAAGGGCTGAGTGATCGATAAGTTAATGAGCCGTAAATAGCAAAGCAAACAACTGCTTTGTATGTGTGTGTGTGTGCCACTGGCCGTGTGTTTCCTTGGAAGAGTTAAGTTCATTAAACCTCTGGTGTCTGAATTTGTCTTTTGTTCTCAAATATCACACGCTCCACTTGTATCTTGACATAAAATCACAACTGCAAGCACCGTCTTCTGCACAAATACACACAGTCTAGATGCCTGTTGTTCTTGATCATTAAATCAGTTACTCAGAGTCAGCAGTGCCTTTGTTTTCAGCATTAATGTAATGCTCTCTCTCTCTCTCTCTCTCACACACACACACACACACACACACACACACACACACACACACACACACACACACACACAATGATTGATTTTCCATCCAATTGACATCTTAGCTCCATCCTTTGGTCTTTGTTATACATAATCACATTTGAAGCCATTCTCTTTTATGTGTTCATATCACAAAGCATAACGCTTAATGAAAAAAACTTGCTATTAGTGGCCACTGATATTGTCTATTCACAAACTGAATTATAATCATAGGTGAACAGAACAAGCATGCGCAATTCGTACAGTTTTCTTCTTTTTTTTCTTACATTTTGCATGAAGCAGAAATGCAGTCTGATGCTGTCTGTAGATTTGCTCTCCTCTGTCACATTAAATGTTCTACTCAGGTCAAATGTGTCGCCATGGTGAACATGATAAATATTTTAAAAACATAATATCAGCATGTTGTCATTGTGAACATGTAAGCGTGCTGATGGTAGCATTTACCTCAAAGAGCTGCTGTGGCTTAGTACAGCCTCACAGAGCTATTAGCATTGCTGTAGGTGATGGTGAGTCATGTTTGGAAGCTCTGAAGACAAAAGAAGCTCACGCAGAGGCACAGAATTAGTTCAAAATAACAAAATGGCAAGTAACATAATTAGCAGACAAAAACTCATCCTGCTGTTGATCACATTTATCAGAGTGACAAGGAAAATATAGGACAGAATAAAGTTCAGCTTTATAGAGTTGAGACTTTACAAAGCCTAATGTGTTGCCTTTCATAAATATATTATTTGTTGACAATAAACAACACCAAATATCAGCACAAACAAAATGACTAGACAGGCTCTATACATACAGTACTTTTTGCACACAAGCAGGAACTCACACACACAACATTTTGCTTTAAGCTGACTCAGGGCTGAGATACTACTACTGCTAAAAACACGTACACACGCACGCACACACGCACGCACGCAGTTAATCAGTGGAGACTTCATATCACATTTTACTCACTTTCCATCTGTCTCACACATACACACACACGCAAATGGAATTTCAATGACGCTAGTGAGAGACTGCCGTCACTCCTGACTTGAGGACACTTGGAAAAAAAGGTTACCACGAGAGACGAGCCAGTTGCTTTGGCAATATACTCTGCATACTCAAATCTGTAATGAAAGTGTGAATTCAATATCTACAGGTGGGACCCTCTCTGCCTTATGGCTAGGTTTAGATACATACAGCGACATGAAATACTGCTCAGCAGGGAGTCCCATCTCTCTCTCTGCCTGCAACAGAGGGAGAGGGGATTGTTTGTTTATTAGTATGCCCATTAGCTTCTGTCTGTCTTAAACAGAAGCTACTCTTCCTGAGGTCTATTATTTCATAAGAATATTACTTAAGCTGGAATACATACATCCATTCTCACAATGCATAAAAAAATACATCAATGGTACAACAAAGCATAAACTTATATACATAACATTCATACTTACAGGTTGAAAGTTAAGACTGAACCTTGCAGCTGTTAGTGAAACGCTAGCTTGGGTGTCACTAAGTTAAGCATGCTTAGTTTCAGCATGCATAGTCTATCACAAATTGAGAAAAATCTGTTTAATCTTAGAACACGATACACTGGAGACATTTTTACTCAGCGAAAACATTAATTAAATTTAGGAGAAGATTAACATTGAGGCATTATATAAATATATTTCTCTCTGTGATCCCTTTCTACATCTTTTGGAAAATACTTGTATTCTAGAACAGTAAATGATGAATTAAGAGTAGACCATTTCTAATACATCAATAAATCACAACCACCAAGAGTTGTTAACTGACTTGTGTTGGCATCATGTGTTTTTCTTTAACCTTCTCCATTAAGTGTTTGTACTACAGCCATTATTCTGCCTCTGAAAATCTTGCATTAGTTTCAAATATTAAGTAGATATAATGCAGTTTCTTACAGAATAATTGGTGCTATTTGCAAATGCAGAACATTTTATGTGAATAGTCTAGGGTTAAACATCACATCTTTGGTATAATTGAGTGATTTTATGCCTTTAGCTAATGATTGTGACATTTCTTAAAGCACTTCTACGACACTGGCATGTTATACCATTTAATTTCCTTTTGCCTTAACACTTTCTCAAATCAACAATCTACACACAAAATGATTTCCTGTCATCATGAATCCAAGCAGCAGCCCAGTAAAGTCCTGCAGTACCATCTTGATGTGGGTTTGTTGGCATACCCTAGCACTAACCCTAGTGCTAGCTTAGTGCCTGAGGTTCAGGGCGCTGATAATGATTTATCCATGCCAGTGGCGCCTAGGAAATGGGGTTCAGTCTTCAGTGCATCCCGGGGATGACTGACAGCTCAGATATTACTCTATTTTTAATAATAACAGTCAGTGCGGTCCCACAAGAGACGGAGCGATCAACGCGGTGCTATCAGATGTTTGGATCATCTCCCAGCCCCTCTTGCTCACACAGACACACACACACACACACACACACAAATCCCAGTGTATGAGAGACAGTGTGTACTTTTTGATGTTTGTGTGTGTTTGCATTCACACAGATGAGGGAAACGATGAGAGGCAAGTTTTTCTGTATAGCACCTTTCAACACAGTATAGTAAAATAGAAGATAAAAATGAACTTAAATAGAAAAATACAAATCAACAGTAGATCAGAAAGGATGAATATATGAATAATTTAATAAGTTTAACTTAATAAAATGCAAACCGAAAGCTTTTAAGCCTTGATTTAAACGAACAGAGAGTTGGAGCAGATGTCAAGATTTCTGGGAGTTTGTTCCAGATATGTGGTGCATATAAAGTGAATGTATTTTGGCTCATTCAGTGCTTTATAAACCAGCAGTGGTAGAATCAATTGTTTGACAGAAGCCAGCGTAAAGATGCCAGAACTGGAATGATATAATTTACTCTTCTGGTCTTAGTGAAGACACGAACAACAGCTTTCTGAATTACCTGCAGCTGTCTGATTGACTTTTTACAGAGCTGTGTAAAGGCAGCGTTACAGAAGTCAAGGAGAACGTTTTCATCCTGAGACATACTGCTAACATCACATCCAGTACCTTAATCTCTGATTGTAGTTTGTTAGAGATATCGCTAAGAGGGGAAGTGGGGGGAGACGGATGAGGCAAACTTTTGGTGACCTTACTGGCTGTTCACTCTTTTTGGCGTCTTTGTTATCGGCGAAGATGGTGTTACAGAATGTGCTTGGTTGGGGTGGAGGCAGACCACGTGGCTGTGGCCCACGTTACTGTGGGGTGAAATTATTGCCAGCGCTAACCAACTATTTTATCAGTCAATCTCAAAAGGGGTGTGGCAAGGGAGATGGGAGAGTGAAGGGAGGAGGAATAAGGAGATTGAGGTTATGGTATTTTCTCTTAGTGTCACTGAGGCTGCTTTGTGTCAGAGTGAATCACCTTGGGCCAAAAGGGTGTCTCACACCGAGCCAAAAATGGTCCATTAGTACCTTAACTCTAAATCTGCTGGGGATAAAGGGCAGTTTACACCTATAGTTAGTTTGCTTTGGTCAGAATCAGTTAAAGAGTTTGTAAACTTGGAGGGTTTTCCCCTTGGTTCGGTTTCGTTTCACATTTGGAAAAATCCAAGCCTACCAAAATGAGGCATTACGCAAGAAAGTTCTCTCCTCATTAAGGTGGTCTCAGTACGCTTGTTTGGGCTGCTTTTGATGCACAAGCAAGTGTGATTGCCGCATTCACACCTGCCCAAACAAACCACACCAAGGGGGAAAATGAACTCTAGTGGGTTCAGCCGCACTAAATGAGGCAGGCACCCGAAGATGCAGTGAGACAACTTGTCACATCTTTTATGTAGATGTTTGTTTGGTATTCAATCAGTAGTGTTTGTGGCGATCATATTTATTTTAATTGGAATTTAAATCATTTCATGGCCTTCAGTAAATGTGAAAATTAATAGTAAACAAGGTTTTATTTGATACAATTCTTCAAAAATGTTGAAGCCCTACTTGTAGTGGACTGCTGTGCTACTGTGGGGATTGACTGGCTTTACTACAACAGATCAAGCCTTACTCCAATCTTCCCAGTTTCTTTTTCCTCACATTTTGACATATAACCTCCAGCTCTGTAATCCCACTCTTGAATTTCTCTCCCCCCTGCCCCCCTCTGCCATTCAATCCTTCATTCTGTCACTCTCTTTATTTCTATAGCCATTTCCCCGAGCTCACATTTGCTTCTCTTTCTCTCTTGCTGCCTGTCATTCACTGTTCTATGCTCTCTGCCCGCCCCCTCACTTTCCCTCAGCCTCGCTGCTATTTGTCAAGCCTTATTCAGCTTTTTGGTTATGCTGTATTGCTAGTTTGCCTCTCATAACTCATTTGCCCTCCACCCTTTCTATCTTTGCTTTTTCTCTCCCTCGCTTTGCTGCCCACTCCCTACCTCTCCTTGTATTTCAACATTGACCTTTTTAACCTCCTCCCCCTTTTCCCCCGTTGTCCTCGTCTTCCTCCCTCCCACTCCCTCTCTTCTTCCTCTATGTTCTTTTTGTCAACTTTGAATGCCAGACCATCGTTAATGTTGTTAGTTGCACCTAAGTTAAAATATCTGCTGCGAAAAAGGTTCATAATTTCCTGTTCATACAAAATAGTAAGATACATTAAATGTTTTCTTCTTAACTGCAAAAACAGTATGCTGTAGTACATACTGTATACAAAATGATAGATACAATAGTATGGAGGTATGCAACAGGACAAATGTATGTATCTAAATTGCTTAGATATGAGTATTGAATTTCAGTGTCTCTTTAGACTGCACAGTAGAGAGCTGCAACAAAGGGTGTCATAAGCTTTGGCCCAGTTCTATGTTGCATACTAACATTGTAGATTACTGTACAAAATGTCCATGCCTTCTAGAACGACATATTTAGGCATTTTCTGATCATTTGTTTGTGCCTTTGAAAACTGTTACTGTTGACATATAAATTGGTGCTATGACGTGACAGGTTTGGTTAGGTTGAGTCACAAAAAAAGATTTCATCCTCTCTCGTCATAATTACTAGAGCCACTAGAGGGCTTTGTCACTTGAACGTAAACATATATAGTTTTGGGTCACTGATGAAATTACTTCCAAGTATACTGTTTTTCCAATTAGAATACAGCCATAATATAACTGAAGGATGCCAATTTGTCTGTGATTGTGGAATTACCACTGCCAATTAAACCGTACTCAAAGACAGCAACATTTACTTTCACAGATTTAATACTGCCCCTGTGACCCGACACCAGATAAGTGGAGAAAGATGGATGGATGGAGATTTAATACTTATTTTGATTGTAAAGTGGTTAATGTTTGTGAAATAAAATACCTTTTTTTTTTAAACTAATTTATATTATAGATTTTTCTGCAGCTGTCTCATCACCTGCAAATAATGCAGCTAATGCTTCGCAGCTGTAAGCCTTTGTGTATGCATTGTGCGACAACACTGTAGTGTCCATCACCAGTCCACTTAAAAACCAGGCAGATCCAGTAAACATACTGACTATACTCACTTTGTCAGTATCCAGTTTACTACGTACTTGCTAAACGTACTTAGAATTAGAATGCAGTGTGCCACTGTATTCATCTTAAACCGTTGGACACCCCAGGAGCGATATATTATTAAATATTTTCATCAATAAATAAAGTGTTTAGGTACACTGAATAAAAGCTCAATTTCAGATCTATTTCTCTCACACCCACTCTCTTCTCCTCTGTCTGTGCTGCACTGATAGGTGGGTGGTGGGAGCCATGTACACTGCTAAAGGTTTTGCTTCTCACAGTGTATCAACTTGAGGAAGTGATGACGTCACACACATCATTGCATCAGTCAGTCAATCAATCATTTATTGGGTGCCGTTTTGTGATAATGATTACACAGGTAGAAAATGATTGATCCTTAACTATCTAATAGTTAGTTTGTACATAGACAAGTCATATTGAGACACACTTGCCTTTATTTGTTGCACATACACAAATATTACTGCGGTTGTTTGTATTGAGATGAACACTAGTTATCCAAATACCAATCAGTTTCTGGGCGGAGCTGCTGCATGCCACAACTTGTGTACTACATTTAGTTTCGCAATAAAAATGCAGGTATGCAGAGTGATGCAGTTGTTGTTTCATCATCTGATTCTTAGACGTTTGCTGCATTTCAACAGAAGCAGGGTGACAAATTACTACAGTATGAATGTCTACAGTACATACAGCATGATTGTTCCGTAGTTTGAGCTGATACATGCTTTGGCTGCCCAGGTAAGAAACATACACACACTCACACACGCTCACACAGAGGACAGTCAGTGAAGCGAAGCTGCAAAGGGATCTGTAGGCTCAGGAATGGATAAGAAGAAAAGTTAAAACAATACACAGAGCAAGACTATTGATTGTTCACTGGAGAAGAAGAAGAGAAACTAGAGTTTCCTGCCTGAGTCGAACCAAATTATGCTTCTGCAGTGTTATCCTTCCTATAATTTGGTTTCTACTAGTTAGTACACCAATATTCTCATCATCTCAACTACTGTTAAGTTTATTTATATATCAATACCTTTTTTTTTCTTTCATAAAACTTGAAAAACTTGCATGTAACTTTCTTTCTGCCCTATCATCAAACCTTTACTTTTACACTCGCAGATATGCCAGCTCTACCTCTGTCATTTTTTTGGTCTAAACAAACACACACACCTGCTGATTTGATTGCTGCGCTCATCAGTTGTACACTCAAATACACTCAGCTACCCAAAAAACTGGGAGCAATGCCGTCATTGTGGCCCTCTGTTGCCATAGCGACCGATAGGCTCACCTGTTGCCAACAGTTCTCAGCTTAAAAAAAGGAGAACCATGACGAGAGTGATAAGAAGAAGAAATGCAGGAAGGGCTGAAAAAAACACACACAGTCACTTATTGATGCATTCATGGTGCAGTCAAAATGTAGGAACTGTTTGTGTTTATCCTATCTACAGTTCCAAGCTTTGATTGTTTCCAAAAATGCTCCTTGTGTTATTAATCTGAACCAAAATGAAGTGTACATTTTTCATCAAGACAATGTAGCATAGGCAAAAAACAAAAACAAAAAAATGTTCAACTCACTGTGTATTTAAGCTGATCTTTTAGCCACTTAGTCCTTTTCATCCTGTAAAATGTTGAGGATTAGTCATAACTAAAGAGCTTTCAGCTTGTATAGGCAATAATGATAGTTTAAGGTTATGTCTGCTCGAGGATGAGTCATTACCTGAAGTCAATGGGTGTTTGGTGCTTTTAAACACAGCACACTGTACAGTTAAGGTGGCGTAAAATGGAAACTTCACATCCCAATTTATATAAAATTGCTCTCCATTTGAGGACTGAGGTTAATATTTTTCACTTGCTCCTATTTTTATTTTGCCACGATGAGAGCAGCTCGAGCATTCCTTTAATTATCATATGATTCCAGTTATTTACTTTGTGGGGTTTTCTCAGGAAAACCAGCCAAGTGGCCTTTTCAGAATTTTTTTTTTCTTGGCTCACAGGATGTAATTGTTTCATATAGGTTTCATATAGAAACGTAGCTGTATGTACCCAGGACAGTCATGAAGTGCTAGCAGAAACTGTGTGTGTGTGTGTGTGTGTGTGTGTGTGTGTGTGTGTGTGTGTGTGTGTGTGTGTGTGTGTGTGTGTGTGTGAGAGAGAGAGAGAGATGCTTATCAGTGCTGAGATTGTTTACATGGCCTGGTACACAATCTTAACAGTGACAGGGAACAGAGAAAGAGATATCTCACACAAACGCAGTTTTTCTTTTAAGCTATTTATAGAATGAAAAGTGACAAGGCTGAATATTATGTTGTATTGAAGTTTAGTAAGCAATTGGGTTGAAAACAGCATCAGATCCATTCCTTTTGCAGGTTTCAGACGTGTGTTTAGGTTTGGGCGTATCAGGGAGGTGTTGTTACCTGCTGACATCGAAGCCCATTCCAGCGGTTTGTTACACTTCAAATTAGTGCTAACCGCATTGTTGTGTTGTATGTGTGAATGCATTTTTTATATTTTCCACACATTCATTTGTTTCCATTCATATTTTTTGTTTCTTTGGGCCACTTAGAGGCAGTGCAGCAAATGTACTGACATTGATATGTTTAATGTGTTAGCAGACAGTTAGCAGACATTATTAGCTTTGAAGTTGTGTTTATGTCCACTTGGTCAGTCTAGTTACTTTCCTTTTAGTTCTATTTTGGTCTTCACCAACTCACAAGGGAAATATCTGTCTCTTTAGCTGCTGCTAAATGCTCCACTCTGTTTACTAGCTAGCTGCTATCTTTAGCAATCTGTCTGTGTGATGTTGGGAAGTGGGTTTATCAGAGTTAATTTTACTGCATGGTAAAAGATGATGATGAGAGCTGTGAGACTGAGCCAAAAGTTCTGGGCTGTAAAACCAAAAAGGGGGATAATTCTGTGTGAATTCCTCACTGCAAACTTTCACATTATACATACAGTAGTCATTTTACCTATTAGCAATTTAAAAATGATTACAGCAGCCATCTGTGCTTTAGTCTTTGCTACCTCTCTGTGATTCATTCTGTGGCCATGACTCCTTCCATCTGCCTACCTAGCTGTCTCTCATGCTTACTTCACACCTCTACTAATAATTCTAGCTCAATAAGTTTGGCATTCATTTTTAGTCACAGTGTGTAAGACACTTTATTTATGAAACTGTAAGAGGAGGAGCTCAGCTACAACCTGGAGATTTATCTATATGATTTTGAGTGTGGCAGCACTGCTCTGGTAGAATATCACGGTTCACCTTTCACGGTCTTGCTGCTTCACGGATTTGCATCGTGCATTGTGTTCTGCATTCTGCAAACATAATCAATGGTGGCATGTCGGTTTATAAGAATCTTTTTGCCCAGAAGAAAAAAGAGCGACAACAACTACCGATAACTATGTTCTTCTCTCGAAAAAACACACCTGCACCGCGGGCTTTAGAAGAAAATCGGAAGATCGGTGCTGATCTCCGCAATTTGAAGCCTTCAGTTCGTATTGATGATTAAAATTATTATTTCACAGTACAGTAGTTATTTGTAAAAAAACGTTTAAACAGTACTTTTATTTGTTAAACAAATGCTTGGGCCTGTAAAAAGGTTTTGTTCTTTGGTTTCAATGTATTATGGAGTATTTCATCGTATAATAATTGTAAAAAAAAATAAAGGTTACTACTTCACGGATTTCGCCTATCACGGGTTCTTCTTGGAACGTAACCCCGTGAAAAACGAGGGTTCACTGTAATACATAATGCGCCTCTTATTTTGCATCTTGTATCATAAGGAGCACATCTTTTAAACACACAGTATAATTGGTGTGACCTGAGGTGTAACTTATTTGCAGATTTGAACATAAGCATACACAAAATGACAGGCGAGTAGCTAAGCTCACACACATACACACACACACACACACACACACACACGCACACACGCACACACGCATCTACGATTACACAAACACTTATGTCTAGAGAATCAAAAGAAGCTTTCAGTGGCTTCTCTTTCACCCCACTGCACACAGACAGTGAGTGGGCCTCTGAAAGCATCCCGTCAAAAAATAAAACCCAGTCAATGGTGTAAGAACGTCTGCCCCAATGAGTTTATGCATACATGCACAAGTTCAGACACCCAAACACAGTTTTGCAACCAGCAGTTAGTAGAGCAGAGGTGTAAAAACCAAGTCAGGAGTTCTTTCATTTTTCCTTGGCGGAACAAACAGCTTTTCAGCAAGGAAACAGAATATGTATTACCTCGTTCTTATCTTCCAGTTTGCAGCTTTTGTTGTTTTGCAGTTCTTGCTTTCCTCTCTCTCTGTTCTGTCTTGAATTTACTAAGCATTTTGCTCTACACTTTTAAATATTGTGATTTGTTTTTGTAGTGAGTGTAAATGCCTCTCTCTCCATGCAGAGTAAATTCCTTAGTGTGTATAGATGTTGTGACCATTTTATGCAAATCTCCAAGATTTCATCCTAATCAGTCAATGTTGTTGGGTGTGTTTATGTCCTCTGTGTAGACGACGGGCCCTACCAGCAAGACCCGTCTCCTCCTACTCCTCTCTGCTCTTCTTTCACATCCAACGCTTTGTTGGAGGAGCGCAGAAAGAGCCACATTCCAGAGGAGTTTGCAGGCCTCCTTCATGGATCTTCCCCGGCTTGTGAAACCCCTGATACGCCTTATCATCTTTACAGCCCCAAACCCCGAAAATATGCTTCTACGGACGCCCAGAGCAGCCTGTTACAGACCCCGGAGTTCAGCATAGTAATCGGAGGAGGACCCACTCAGATCGTCCCCAAGACGGGGTGCGAGTCATCGCCTCAGAGGGCCGCCCACGACCCCCAGAAGCCACAGGTGGTTTACCGGACTATCTTCCACACTAGGGTCAACCAGGACCAGGCCCAAACCAGGAAGCAGACAGATCACCCTTGTGGCTGGTCTTCACTGGGCCACCCACCCTCCAACTCCCCTGGTGAGAACGGGAAAGTTCCAGAGTTACGGGGGATCCAGACAGGAGGTGTGCCCAAGGGCAGTTCATTGGGTGCTGGCTACGAAGAGAGGGCTTGCACCCTGGGGAGGATGAGGTCCATGCCCCGCAGTGTTTTGGACTTGCAGTTGTCAAAATCTCTGTCCAAATCGGATTCCAACCTTGTAGCTGTATCTCCCATACAGGTAAGTTGTTGTCTCAACTTTGATTTTCCATCTTCTTTTATTTATTCTCATCTAAAATTACTCATTCTTGTACAATCAAAGTGTTACCGAGACAATGATTTACAAAGTAAAGCCCAGCATGTCTTTTTTTCTTTGATACGATTTCGCTCTCTGAGACATTTATGTAAAAGGCCAAGGATAAGCCTCTTTTGATAAAAGTTATAAAAAGTTTCTCTTTTTTTATAAAAGTTTAGGTCAGCCCAAACATCTCTGTTAGCAATGAGAGCCAAGGCATTTATTCACTTGTATAAATTATGTAGCCGTGGAGATAGTTTGCATCTATATAGTTTGCTGTATCATGCAGACTCCGAGTGACTTCAGAATCGGCACAGAAACCAGTGCAGCCAATTAGATAACTCTATAATCTGGGCCACAGTGCTCCCTTCTGTGCAGCACATTTTATGAGACTTTTTCTTTAATTCATTGTAAATAAATCATAAGCTAAATACATAGTCTGTTTGATGAAAAATGCTCCAGATAAAACTTTGATGAGCACTGAAAGGACTTGGCTATTCTCAAAACAGTTTTTAGTGCTCAATTGTCCAAAATTTTAAGGGAAAAAAATTGGCAACCTTTGCATCTCATTGTCGGTAGTTAGATCATACTTGGAAAACAAATTGTCGGCTTTTGCATTGTCCAGGAGGAGCACGGCTGGGGGTCTGGATCTCGTGGCCAGGGACCTGGAAGTCCCAGCCTCAGAGAGGGTGGCAGCCCAGGGGGAAGACTGGAGAGAACGCCCTCCTTTACTGCTGAGTGGGAAGAGGTAAGAAGAGTTTTTTCCAGACGTGAAGTGCGTATTTTACCAGATGTTTAGAATCAATTGAGATATAAGAGGGAAGTCAATTTTACAGAAAACTAAAAAATGAACGTGTCATCTCTGCATCACTCAAGTTAATCAGTTTCTTTAACACTGTAGTAAAATTGATGCTTTTCCAATTGATGCATTTCTGCAGGAGGCAGTTGAAACTTCTGCACCCACAGCAGTGAGCTTCTTCATTTTTTTCCTCTCTTTGAAATCAACTCACGCTATCACAGTGCAGAAGTAGCCCCAATGCTAATTTAATATCCACATAGCGCCCACATTGATTCCTTCTGTACCCAGCAGTGGAGCTGCAAGGAAGTTCAGATAAAAGAGAGAAGGCTGTTTCTGTTATAGAGGGTAGAGAGCGGAGGTCGGGGGTTCTGTGTGTTTTGGTTCTTGGTGTGTTTGTGCTTGGGGCTTCTTTGGTATTAAAGTGTCTCTGACACAAATGAAATCCATTGACTGGACACCGCTTCGGGTCACAGACACATTAGTTCCTGCTCACCTGTCGTCATTCACAACACACACGTCAAGACACAGACAACTGATGCCTATACCCCCTGAAAATGAATAATCTCATACCATTTTATTTTATAACATTGATAATAACTTAATTATTGTTTCTATTTTTTTTTTAAATAATGCTAATGCATTGTAAATTCCTGTCCACTTTTGCATGTACATGGTAATTAGTTCCTCAACACAGCTAATAAGTTGCTTATGGTGATGAATTACCATATGGAATTTCCCATAATTTTCTGCAATTAAGGTGACCTTTACTATTTAATTGCATGATACAGGAGGATGAGATAAAATGCCTTCAGGAAAATTGTTGAGTGATATATGGGGATTGGTTGGTCTGTTTGCAGCACATGCTTTGCATTACTAGCAAGAGACAAGTCACATGGGATGTCCCACCAGAGTAAGGAACCTGAAGATATCCATACTCATCAGTGCTAAAGGCATAAATAAGATTGCCTCTGTATGATGCAAATGTGTGCTTTACTTGGAAAATTGCTGATGTTGGATTGTTTGTGCTTATTTGGATGGAAATTAACAGCCTGCAGTGAAATTTTGGTACAATGTTAGTATAGGGTATAGGGATGGTAGATCCGTTAAAAGGTATTACCGGTACATAACAACTTGAGCCTTGTAGTGTTGCTCATCTTTCCTTTTGGTAATAGCAATGTAGTCACCGGTACAGTGACAGTTTAGCCTCTATGTTACATATTCTGTGTACATGTGAATTAGTGCTCTGTGTGCAGTGGCATATGCAAAAATTGGCACTTGTTTGTCCAGCTACTAAGAAAAGGCCACCATCATGGTCCGCCAGCTTGTAAAGACGGTTTGCAACTGTCAGACCTGGCCCTTTAAATGCCGGTCCCTTACCGAACGCAACATGGCCGGTTTTCTCTGACCGGTTTTGAGCCATCGGTCCTGACAGGTGGATGGATGTGCAAGTTGCATAGTTGAGTGGTTAGCAGCAGGTCCAGGGTCAGGGAAGACCGGTCAACAGCCAGCAGCCAGACACTAATGAAGCTACTGAAGCTACCCTCCAATCAGCCTTCCTTTTCCTATAACTCTACTCTGTCTTTAAGTTTTCTGCTAACGCATCTTTTCCCCCGTCTGCTCCTCCAAGTCTTTACAATTCACAGGGGGAATGAGTGAGCTGGCTGGCGTAATGATCATGTTATGTGACACTTGAATCCAAAATAGGGATTAGCCTTATTAGTGGAAATGACTTTCAGTTGAACATGCTTTACATTTCTCTCTCTCTCTCTCTCTCTCTCTCTCTCTCTCTCTCTCTCTCTCTCTCTCTCTCCCTCCCATTTGTTCAGATTGACAAGATTATGAGCTCTATTGGGGCAGGAATAAGAAGTGGACTGGACATTAAGAAAGACACCTCAGGTAAAATACAAACAAGTATGAATGTGAGCATGTAAGTAATTATACTTTGAAAGATAATTCCGGTTTATTACAACTTGGGACTTTTTGGCGATCATTACTATTGGTTATGAAACAGAAGCAGTCGGTTATCAGAAAGCCGACAGTGGGAGCAGATAGCAGCCAACTGGAAATCCCACATGGGGATTGGTCCCCAACCTGGTTATGCATTAATCCTGTGGAATTCTATAGATAGATATAGATTACATATAGAATATTTACCGGATTTAATTATTATTTCAGGTGTTCCTCTGATCTTGCTTTATTCATTGAAATTGCTTCATTTTAAGCAGCGATGGGAATAACGGCGTTATAAATACGGCATTATTTTTTTTCAGTAACAAGTAATTTAATTGATTACCCTTCCCATCTTAATAACACAGTTACCATTACAAATTGGTGCGTTACTCTACTTGACGCTGTTTTTTTTATCAGACCAACTAGATCTCTGAGGTGAGAGCCAAAGACTTTTTTTTTACTGTTCTTCCTTGGTTAGTCAGCCGTGCACGAGACAAGTGCATAAATGCTGACAATTGGCTGAGGTTGAGTAAAATTTCATGGTAAGCCAATCACAGGTAGAGTTGGGCGGGCGTTTGAAAGCATGCATAGTCGGACACACAATGAACAACACAAGCAAGTCAGTCAACGAGACAGGTATGGCCCTATGAAATCAAGGAGAGGGGTAACTTTCCCTGCTAAAGATTTCCCATCATGGTCAGAAAACATCGGGGAGACACTTTGTTTCTGTCACTGTGACTCTAGAGAGAGGGGGTGTAGATGGGGTCACATTTGAGTTTTAAAAATTGACTTATTTATTTAACTAGTTACTTTTATAATTTGTAACTGAGTATCTAATTTTGTTACTTTTTGGAAGAAGTAACTAGTAACTGTAACTTTTAAAATAAAATTAAAAGTAACTTGCTGGTCCCAAGCCAAAAAGGTAAGGAACCACTGTCCTAGGGACGAAGTGGAATAGACTGCAATAACATTACATGTAAGGTTGCTAAACATCCTTGATGCTTATTGGTTGACAGGAAGCCTGCGAACAGATCTTGTTAAGGTCATTAATAAATAGCAGAGGTGGAGCCATAGAAAAATGACACATGATAATTGTATATCTGCTTAAAAATGCAGGAGATAGATAGAATGCAAAAAATCACTAGAATGGGCAATGCACACAACAGCCAATAGGAACGCTTTCTCTCTCTGAAATGACCAGTGATTGACCAATGTCAATGTGCTAGATTATCTAAAGCATGAATACAGAGCCTTTGATGGAACTTTTGCCCAACAACACTAAAAATAAAGTGCCTATACACAGGTCGCTCTGAAAGCTTTATTTATTATAACCCAAAGGAATGATTGCCAAAACTACAAAAATAAGACCTGAATTAACATAAATAAGTGTGGGTGATTCTGCCCTGCTGACTTTCTTGTGCACATCATATCCTTATTTTTGTTTTACTACCTGCATATCTTGAATTCCTTGCTACCATCTCTATTTACTGTGTTCATCCCCCTCTCCCTTAACTCCTGCATCCTCCACCTCCTGATCCCCTCCCCTCTTCCTCTCATCCTCTCTTTTTATCTATCAATGCAAAGCCTCTGCTAACCATGGTTACCACAGGGAAAAATCCTGTTGGTGCCAAACCAGCCCCTCACCACCCCTCCCTACCAACACCACAGCACAGCGCAGCACAGAACACACACACAGAAAAACATGCACATATGGATGCGGCTGCATACATACACTCAGCATGGTATGTGTGTGTGTGAGTGGGAGGGAGCTCGGCTTCTTGCAGACAAAGAAGCTGGAGCTTTTGTGATGGCTATTATCAGCACAGCAAGCCAGATATATGGAGAGCATAAGAGAGAGCAGGGTGACGATCGAGAGAAGATAGACACAGGCGGTAGACAGAGAAGCAAGAGAGATAGAGTGAGGGAATGAGGGAGAAAAGCAGCACTCAAAGAGAGGAGAGAGAGAGAGGAGGCTGCAGAAGCATACAGATGAGAGTGGGAGTACTTGATAAAGAGAAATCTACAGAGCAGGCAGCTCTCGCTCTTTCTGTCTCTCTTACACACACACACACACACACACACACACACACACACACACGCACACACACACACTCAAGGGAGCAGCCAAGCGAGCGCAACAGCTGAAAAGAAAGCGGCTGCTGTGCTGTGCGCGACAAACACACAGTCATTCGCTTTTGCTTGCGGATCTATACCTACAGTCTTATCCAACACCCATCTCTGGCAGGATTTAACCCCAGGACAGAAGCTGTTTTCTGGATACAACTTCAGCCTTCACCCCCTTCTCATCTTTCGTTGGGCTGGATTCAGAGAAAGCTGCATCTGGATGCCTTAACCTAACCTTTACCCGCTTGTACTCTTGCATGCTGACCCCCTCTATCCTCACCATGCCTCAAGCCTAGCCTCCCCTTCCTCCTTTTCCTCCTCCTCCTTTCTTTACCCTTTTTGCCTCCCCATCCCCCCCCCCCCTCTCTACCTGCCTCCCCTTTATTCTCCGCCTCCTGCTGCCTTGCCAAAAGACTCCTCAAAAGCATGGCGGGCTCCTTCGACAGCCACTTTGCCCGTCATAACATGATGTGGCAGTGTCAGCTGTCTCAGCCGGACTGCCGCTGTTACCGCGTGGACGGCTACTCCTTACTGAAGCGTTTGCCCCTCCACCCCCTCATAGGTCCCCGCTGCCCACTGCAGTCCGTGGGCCAATGGCTTGACTCCATCGGCCTGGTCCAGTATGAGAACCACCTGCTGGCCAATGGATTTGACAATGTCCAGTTCATGGTGAGTGTTGCACAAGTTAAGGGAAAAAAGGAGGCAGGAGAGATATTGGTGCTGAAGTTTAGGGTGCAATTTGTTCATTCATCTCTCTTCCCTTGTTTTTCTTTCCTCTTTTGTTTGGCTGTTTGGTCTTTTTTGTGCTTTAAATGTAACCCTCTCTGTTTGTCCCACCGTCCACTAAGCAATCTCTGCTCCCCTAGGTGTAGCTCATCCTCTATCAGTGTCTTTGCAGTGATTAGCGTGATTAGTTTTTTAGTTTTTTTGTCCTTCACTCTGATCTCTTTCGTTTATTGGATTTCCTCCTCTTTGTATCATCCCCCCTCTCATTTTTCCTTTCCCATCATTGCTGTCTCTCCCTACTGATGTCATGTGAGGTCCTCCTACGCACAGAAATCCTACGCCACATCTCCAGCGTCAAGCTGCAGACATACATGCTCCTACTACACTAAAAATCCACATTAAAAACCATGCTTGTATTCATGGTTTTTGCATACAATTGTTTATGAATGTGCATACAAACACAGCCACCTGTAACCTGATCCTGTTTTATCCGACGGTCCCTTCATCTACTTAGCATAGGAAGAGAAACCTGCTGGGTTATTTCACATTTAGAAACTTTTGTGTGTGTGTGTGTGTGTGTGTGTGTGTGTGTGTGTGTGTGAGCAAGATTCATATCCACAGGAAGAGAGGGTGAGTAAACCCTGCAGAAGTAAGAGGGAAAGCAAAGTGGTGAAGCTAAATTGAGAGAAACTGCAGCAGAAGCAGAGAGATGGGAGACATACTGTAGCAGAGGGCTGCTGACTGGAGGAGTTTATCTGTAGTTGCAGATTGTCACTGTTGAAAAATGTTTTGGGGTTTATCCAAAGGTTTTTCAAAGCAAAGTACTAATATTATTTGAGTATTTGACCAACCAATAGAAAATAATGTGTTTTCTTTTTGGTTAAATGTGCTGTTGACTAGCAATGTGTGCAGGCATTTGTATATGTATTTATTTATGTGTGTGCATTCTGGCCCTCCACTCAGTGTGACCTGCATCTCTTTCTGTTGGTTACCCCAGCAACAGGAGGAAATCACAGAATCTCTTTCATCGTGTATTCCTCCCTCACGTGATCAGTGTGTATCTGTATGTTTTGGGCCACACTTTACACGCTTTATTACGTATTTAATACTGATTAATTGGTTTTGGGGCTGATGGAAAACTACCATTAATTCTGTCTGTCTGTCTGTCTGTCTGTCTGTCTGTCTGTCTGTCTGTCTGTCTGTCGTGAGGGAGAAGACACTTTTGCTCCTCGTGTTTTTCTCTTCTACATTTAAACGTCTCAGATATCTGCAGTGGCTAATTATCATTTTTCCTTATTAACCAGTCCTAGACTGCTACTAACACACCAACATACAAACCTCATTAGCACTCTCTTCTGTCTTTATTCCTTATTTTTTTATTATGTCAGTTCAATTCAATAAAGCTTTATTGGCATAATGTTTTGAGCAAAAAATATATTGCCAGAGCATACTGTATACATGAACAAAGTAACTCATGAAATGAATACATTAAAAAGTGGTGATAATTACAGTAAGTAGAGTGAAACAATTAGTTACTGATAACATGAAGTAAGTAAGAAGAGAAATACAGTGAAACATAAAAATAAAAACACATTCTCTGTATTACTATGTATTTCTCTTGTTTTGTGAAGAGAGAACAGTAATGCCTCCAGCATAAATGTTAGGTAGCTGTACCACAGAACAGAAATTATTTACCCATAATCTGTGCTAGGCTAAGTTTTTACAGTTGTATAACAGTTATTCCTAATGCAAGAGTTTATAGTTGACCAAATTCAGTGTAACTCACCTAATTATCTTGTCTACACCCAATAACATAACTAAATCAAAACAGAAAGCATCCATAATTGAATTTAACTTTGGTAGCACAAGCTTTCAAAACACATTGACACATGGAGCAACATTAGCATTCATTAGGAGTCGTGTTTCTGACATAAGTCCAATATACACTCTCCTTTTCTGTCTTGGTTTCTGCCTATGTCTGAGAGAAAAGGTTGGCTAGTCACTAACTTTGTCTGTTTTTCTGTTTGGTGCTGGGCAGGTATAGCATAGAACAGTTTTATTTCTACGGAGCTGCTCTAATATCTTCATGCTACGGATGGAAACAATGCTGATGAACAACAGTAAAGCTACTGGCCATAAAACAAAAGCAATGACCTGAGAGGGCTAAACTGCTCCGTAGAGACAAGATAAACTGCAGGTTAATGCGAGTTGGAATCATTTTACCCAATGTTAATATTAAAACAGAGATTAGTGCAGCTATAAGTTTAAACGTTACTTAACAAAAGTCACTGGGCACATTTTTTGGTTAAGAGGTTTTTCAATCTCAAAAGTTCCAATATATACATTTTAATATAATCTGTCAGAGGGATTTCACAAACTACTCAACTCAATGATGACTGCCTCCCATTTAAATTTGAATATGATGTAAATTAAATAAAGTATTAGCATATATTATCTATTCCAAAGGTTTGCTGTCTCATATTAAAACAAAATGTAATTTTTTTGAAGTCTTTTTGTTTGTTGCTGTATCTTTATGAATGAGTCAAGGTAGTAATCACTGCAGCAGCTGTGTGAGTTCTCAGGCAGTTATTAAAACCAGTATTTTTCTTTTGCTTAAAAATGTCAATTCTCTATTAGTAATGTCCCCAGGTGAACCCTCCTATCATTTTCACCCCGTCTTCCTACACTCACACACATACATGCCTTCATATCGGTGCACAGCGTATTGTACTTTTATTTGCACCCAGTTTGTAGTCGCTAACAGTATTTGGCAGTACTTCTGAGAGACTTTGGGATTCTCTGCTCTTCTGGCCTTGCCCCTCTTGTCTTAAAATGTTTCTCAATAGCTCAGTCATCTCCTCTGAAATGCCTTTGGATACAATTAATATTGAAAAGAGCTGAAGATGAAACAGCCTTACATACACCATGGAAACTTCAAAGTCCCTTTTGTGACTGGACCTCTCTGTTGAGACCTCTCTACATCTTTTTCTGTTGAAAGTTTTTCTGCCACCCCACTTGGAGTTTTTTTTAACCTCTTTTAGTTGTTTGTTTTTAAACAGGAAGACAGTTAATGTTTTCCGACTTTGGGAAAACTCCATGGCTACCACAAATTGATATTAATGCAGTTCAGGTGCAAGGCTACAGGGATTACATTGGTATTTTGCAGTGCTCCTTTTTATTATCATTGGCTGTGGATTATTCAAGGAGAGATTCAGGTCAAACTCATTTCAGCACCACTCAGTATGGGAAATCGAGTTAACTGGCAGATTCAAACTAAAAAACAAGTAAAATCATTGCAAAGAGCTTTTTTTCATTTCAAGGCCAGTTCGAGTTCATCTGTTGAATTGATTGGTTTGCAAATGAATTTGACCTGGATTCTGATCTGTATAATTGTATGGCAGTGAAAAGGCACTATGTACTGTACAAGAATGTATGCAGACATGCACTTCAACTTGGACCAATCTACCATTACCATTTTCCACTGATGGGGTTCATTAGAGTGGGCATGTCTGGTCACCTTAACCCCCCCAGTAGAGGACAAGTGCTGCTCGACTGATGGACAAATAGCAATAGGGCGGGGTGGTTGTTATGGAGACGGCGTTTGACATGAAGGACGTTGGATGGAGACTGATCACGCCCATTTTAAACATATGTACAGTATATGTGTGAAAGAGAGGGAGGGAGGTAGTTTGGCTATCACCAGACCAAGCCAAACTCAATAGATTTGCATGGCTAAATCAAATCGCCAGCCGAATGGGTGGAGTTTAACCTGTCTAGGAGGAGGGAACATTAGACAGATAGTGGAGTTGAACAAAGAAAGTGACATATATAGAGAGATTTTATTTTATTGACGTTCAAAGTGTATACTTAAAGACCAACTGAAATGACACTGACTAAAGGCAGAATCTGAATCAAGCACAAACAGAGCCACGGACTATGAGCCACAGCCCAAATTAGCTTTCTCGCTAATGTCTGTTAAGATACAAACAAAGTCCTTGTCTTGCACTCTAGCTTGCTAAACAGGCTACCTGGAAAAAGAAAATTGCTGGCTAGACAAGTATTTGGCAGACTTGGCTGGAGTATTTCAGATTTTTTCTTTTCTTAAAAAAGTTGTTAACTTCATTACATTAATTAATTTTCTTTGGCCAACTGGTAGCAATGCAAAAAACTGTATTAAAAAGTTGATATGGCAAACCTTTATTGAGACATTCAGCAGACACAAAGCAACATGCAACATTATCATTCATTTGAAGTTTGTTTCTGGCCACCTGACGAATATAAGTCCAACATTCACGCTCATTTTGGTTTCTACCGATGCCTTAAGGAAATATCTGACTTTTTAGCTGCTAAAAGCTCCACTATGTTCACCACCTTGTAAGTAACTTTGCCTGTTTGTGTTTGGTGCTGGGCAGCTAGTGTACAGTGTGTTTATCGGAGCTATTTGAAGAAAAGAGAGGGGTAAGACTGAAACAGTAAAGCACGAAATTCATTTTATTATTTTTCATTCAATTCATGTTTTGCATCATCTGGCACATGTATGCCCGATATTCACTCTATATTAGATTTGGTCTCCTCCAACTCTTAAGGAAAATATCTGGCTCTTAGCTGCTAAAGACTCCACTTTGTCCACCAGGTAGTCACTAACTTGTTTGTTGCTGGGTTGGTAGTATACTGTGGGTTATTGGAGCTACTTCCACTGATAACAGCTGTGTGCAGGGTCTGGAAAACAAGGCTAATGAGAGCAGTGACACTGCACCAAAACAGTGACGGGACAGCTAATTTTGATTTCATTTGGATTTTTGATTATTAAACTGGCATTATGTGTTCCTCCAAATGCATGCATTTAGAAAACGGGTAGCCTGTGATTGAAATCAGTGTCTCAAGTTCATGTTCAGTGAACACGTTCATGTTCACGGTGGATCTTAGGCATCTTTATGGGACTAGTCTGTAGCAAAGAGCCAATTCACCTTGCTTAGTCCTCAGACTGCAATCACACTGTCCCTGTTCACACTCATCATTACCATAAAACATACACACACTCCTCACTGAACTTTGTATACCAGTGTAGCCGCTTAGAAATGTGACCGGAATATGGAAGTGAAAGGAAGACAGCGAAGGAGGTCGATTGTGGAAATGATGTGGTAAAGCACGGTTGGTTATCACTCACTTGAGAGATTAATACTATAGAAATTCTTCTAAGTGTCACATTAACTGATGCTTTGTGGATTGTGGACTCACTGAGACACACAAACAAATACTGAAAGAATTTCATGTAAAAGCTATTTTATCAGGATGCTTTTTATTTGTTTGCAGGCAGCACAATGAATCACAAGAAAGATTGAAGCCAGTTGAAGACAAAGGGTAAAGCGGGGTTTGGTTTGTATATGGAATTAAAAAGAGGAATTGGGGCGCAGTATTAGATAGATAGCAGAAATGAAGAGATAAAGCAAAATGTTGTGTTGTGTGCACCACAGATTCTACAACTGATAAGAGCACTCGCAAGGCTAGTGAAATTAATTTGACCCAACTGTTCCTCAAAGGGAGAAAAACATTTGAAATAGAGAATGGATGGTTTGTGTAGTAATTAAAAGAAAGGCAACCCAAACATGAGAAAAGAGGACAAAAAGAAAAGAGTTATTTGATAGCCGAGCAATGGATGGTGGCAAACAATGAGAGATAAGAGACAAGGGATGAACAGAGGCATAAAAAGAACAGAAAAGAGAAAGAGCAAGAGAAATCATGATTTGTAGTACTCTTCTAAGACTGTTGGATCAGATAATGGCCTTCACTGCCATCACTGAATATCAACTTTTATTCCATCTGTAGTCTTTCCTCAATCCCCTGCCACTGCACATGAATTTTAATTCCTGCGTTCTGAGCGTTTCTGACCCACTGCTGCGATGTTTTAAAGTGCTGTGGTCGTATCACAAGCTCACCACAGGCCATGGCAATTTGTATTCACTCTGCGGATGCTAAAAACCTTTCACCAGCAAAATAGATAGTTAGTGTTTATACCAGTTCTGCATATGAAGTATTGGAAATGTATCCTACTGTACATATACAAGATATAATAACTGGTACCATACAGAATAAACAATGTATGTGTAAGGAGGAAAAACTGAGCCTATTCTTCTGTTTGTCTCCCATTTATACTCACTCAAGTAATAATGTATCCATGTTATTTTTGTCCATTGATCCATCCTGTGCACTTTGAAATGGGAGATATGAGACAAACATTATGTTAAGACAGAAAGAGAAAGGGCAAGATACAGTGAGAGAAAGAGAGAAATAACATTAAGAAACTCTATCTCTTTCTATCAGAATTCCAACAGGGAGCAATTAGTCATGCCTTAAAGTCCCCCGTGTATTCTGTGCTGACTCTAAGAGTCATTACTCTGCTGTGAAGTTTTAGCATGGTAACTCCATCGCCAGCTTTGCTCTGTGCTCTAAATAATCAGCCTGAGAGCTGATCTCTGAACTGCACTCTTCTCTGACAGAGGCCCCGGTGTACAGGTTGGAGAGGAGAATGTGGAAGGAATAAGTTTAGCCACAGGATGAGCCCAATCAGCTGCTGCTGCTTCAGGTTTCAGTGCAGGGACAAACTGGTGGAGCCCTCAAGGTAGAGTTTAGAGAACCAAGGGCATAAGGTACCGAAAGAACAAACTAAACGGATTTGCCAAAAAAAACAGGTGCATGAATTAATAAAATAAGAGCATGGACTAACAGTCCATGTGTTTGGTTTAGCAATTTGTGCCAATAGATTAATACACTGAGATAAAAAAAAAACAGTCTTTCAAGACTTTCAATATGGGCCGTACACCTTCAAATTAAAAGGGATGGGGCGGTTAGATAATTTTAGGGTACTACAGTTAGTTATTTAATGTTTGTAGGCACTAAATAAAAAGCAGTGATTAAAACAGTGAGATAACCATGCCATATACAGTATCATACGTCCAGCACATTGCACATAAAACAAGTCCTAATGTGTTGTTTGGTCTAATTTGATTGCTAATGAATAATTTATATTTAAGGGTAATGTGCAGGCTAGGTGCATGTTTTTAATTTGTATTTTATATTTCAACAATCAAAGAGGTATTGTAGAATGGCTAACAAGCTGCAACTTGTTTATTTTCTATTAAAGACTAACTACACACAGTTTAATAATCTGGCTTGGCCTTCCGGGATACTCCCTCTTCAAAGTTGATCTTTGAACCAAATACATTCATGTCAACTACCTACCAATCTTCTTCTTTTTGCCTTTTGTTGGCACATTGCTACATTTCTTGGTGCTTTTCTGCCACCAGCCTTCCATCAGTCTTAATTAGTATGGTTTATGAATCCAAGAGCATATATTTCTCACCAGCTCAGTCTCATGGCATTGTGAAATGGTCACCTTATTTAATCTATTGATTTGTGTACAGGTCACGTAAATGTCGTTTTTTTGTGTGTGTTGATTACGAATTTTGAAGTAATGTATTTCAGTAGGGAGCCTATTTTGTGAATAGTTTTAAAAAGTAGTGAATAGTTTTAAAAAGCCAAAAATCTGCGCAGGGTAGGTCGGGGTGGTGGATGGTTCAAATAGCACATGACTTTCACCTCGGAGACCGGGGATCACGTCCCTCGTGTTGCAGTTCCTTTCCACGTTATTCTCTCCCTAACCACAACCGTCTCGTTGTTGTGGCCGGCGTGTAGTGTTTCATTAGCACCATGTGCACAGATTTCCATATCAAACCTTTACTAATTGTCTTTGTGTTGGATTTTGTGTAAGGTTTTCCAGCATGTTCATGTTTTTAACCCTCATGTTGTCTTCCCGTTCAACCCTTTTGTGGCTTTCCCCCAATGATTTTGTCACTTTTTCAACGTTTGTCTTCTTTTTCTTAGCCTTTTTAAATTTTTATGGGTTTTCCCTCAAATTTTTAAAGCTTTTTTTTTTTTTTTACATTTGCCACTTTTCTTTACATTTTATTACTTTTTTCAACATCTTTTCACATTTTAGTAACTTCTATTGATATTTTTCTTTCTTTTACACTTTTTTAAGTTCTTTTACCAATTGTTTTTTCTCCAAATGTTATAAAATTGACAACAACAAAAACCACACAAATTCAATGAAAGTAGTGAAGTGATTATTTATTTAACTTGTGAGTAACGTTGTTGGGAACCACCCACGTTACTTTTTTGGAAAATTTGTTATAAAGAAACCCAAATTTCCTCCTGTTGACCTGAAGACAACAGGAGGGTTAAACAAGTGAAGATCCACACATTCATGCCTGGGAGATGCCAAGTATACAACCACAGTATTTAGGACCAGCTCAGATGCATTGCTTAAGGGCTCCTTAACAGTTAGATCTGAGTGCTACAAATAAAAAAAAACTGCAGTGAAATCTCATTGACTATCTCCTACGTAGAATTAGTATGTCACAGCGTCGGAGCAAAATGTCCTTTTTGAGCACACAACATTCCTCAGAGTGGTGGACAAAAGTAGAGGGAGGAAAAATCAGAGATATCTTCTATCTCCTCTTCTCTTGGATGTTTATCACCGTTATTAGTTTGACAGGAAGGAGATGTAGAGGGACAATCCTTCAATTCTACACGTGTGTGTGTGTGTGTGTGTGTGTGTGTGTGTGTGTGTGTGTGTGTGTGTGTGTGTGTGTGTGTGTGTGTGTGTGTGTGTGTGTGTGTATGTGTTTGGTCCTGACACTGCCTCCAGGTTGGTCAGATCTATATTTCTGATGGTGGCTGTGTTGGCCTGTTGCAGCATGTTGCAGCTGTCTTCATGCACACGGCATCTCTTCCCTCACAGCATCATATCCTTCCTCTAATTATCTGTCTGCATGAAGACACTTTCTTTCTGACTCTCTGGAGGGGGGATAACTGATACGTCTCTTAATATTTCCTGTTGCATTAATTAAAGTTTAAATTGTGTATGATATGATACAGGCTGTGTGTGTGCTTGTGAGTGTGCATGTGTGTGTGTGTGAGTCCTAAATAAGAATATCAAAGTTGCCATCTGATGTTTCATTGCTTTCCAGTCTTTTCTTAATCGTGTCCTCTATGATATGCTCACAGATTGTTGTCTTTGATACCTTATTGTTTTATGATAAAGCTTGTTTGGTGTTTAGTGTTTGATTAATCGTTCCCATTTCATGATCACACTTTTGTCTACCTGTTTTTTAATCTCATATTTGTTTGACTACTGCATTTTCTCAAGTCAAGTGGTGAACAAATACTTCACTCTGGATAGGACACCTGGACTGAATTGGTGAAATATAATGCAATAAAATTCAGGAAAGTTGTATTGCTATCATACAAATATCAGACAGCCCTTGACTATTATAGTAGAACTACAGTAGTTTCAGTTTAAAAGGTGCAGATACCTAAAACAAATCAATACCAGCATGTTTTCATGTTTTAACCTATCTACTGCTAGACTCACAAATAAACATTTAGCAAACCATACTCATGTTTTAGAATTGCACACAGACACTGGTTTTGTAATAATTTTCTGAACAAAAGGAAAACTATTACCACACTAATCAAATTTGCATGTGTTGTGTAATTCATCACACATTTTAATCAGTTACATTGTTGCAATGAGGTAATGCAGTCAGACTTTTCAAATCAATCTGCATATAAAGTGATTACGATGTAATGACAATAGAACTTAAAAAGCAATTTAATGCATTCTTGATGTTCACTGTGATGGATTACACACCTCAAAAAGTTGTACAGTGTGCAATCAAAAATGGACAATAAGGATAACTTGAATTTTAAAATGCAAAGTATTGCGATTATTGTTTAGTATGTTTTTTCATCCTATTTGGAGCCTTTCTTAACACTTGTAGACAATGTTGCATTGTTAACTCCTAACCATAGCTGTTTGGTTACTCTGCAGGGCAGCAATGTGGTGGAAGACCAGGACCTGCTGGAGATTGGGATCCTTAACTCGGCCCACAGACAACGCCTCCTGCAGGCCATACGGCTGCTGCCCAGGGTCAGTACTGCAGCTAATCAAACACTCCAACAAGAACATCACACACATGGACTAAACCTGAGTTTTTTTGTAATGTCAGTCTACTGCAAGTTTTGCAAGCTATAAGATTGTAAGGTTGACGTAATACAAATGAGAGCTGATGTTTACTTGTACTGTAGCTGCAGCCAATCTGTTTTTAGTATTAAATTCAGCAAATCTTCTGGTCCATCTGTCTTTCAGTGTGATATAATTCTCTCTGTGGGTGGTTAGGTTTCTCTCTGCATGTTCTGGAGAATACTTGCACCAAGGAGTTGTTGGATTCAGGAAGAGATGCTTTAGATTTAATGATGCAAGGAAACTGCTCAGTCTTTTTAAATCCACTTTTTCCTGCGTCTGTAAAATTCACACACTGATAAAAAACACAATTTGATCATTTATTAGTCACATAGCAAAAGGACCAATGGCTGTTGAAAAAATACAAAATATCAAATACAGACTCATAGGCCCTTTTGCTGCTGTATGTTAGCTAGGGCTGTGTGTGTGTGTGTGTGTGTGTGTGTGTGTGTGTGTGTGTGTGTGTGTGTGTGTGCATGCAAGCAAGAGAGAAAGTAGGATCAAACGGGGAGTGACAGCAGGAAAAATGTACCTGAAAAAAAAAAAAAGAGAGACTCTGAGCTTAGAGATAAGAAGGTTTCATACAAACATCCAGATATCTTTGATCTCCAGTCAGCACTTTCCACTTCTCATCCCCCCCTAAAAATTCCAAAACATGGTTAATAAGAAAAAAAAGAAACCTTTAACTTTTGCCTGCCCTCACATGTAGGCAAACCAATGCTCAACTTAAGAGAATGTGGGATGTTCGTGTGAAGCATCATAAACTTCAGGACAGCAGAAGACATGAAAGGGGAGAGAGAGGGGTAATGACATGCAGCAAAGGGCCGCAGGTGGGAGTTGAACCCCGGGCGCACTGCGTTGAGGAAGAGGAACTCTATATATGGGCACCCGCTCGACCAATTGAGCTATCTGAGTGCCCTCTCTGAAGCTGTATTGTATTGAGTGAATTAATAATAATGATCTATGTGCTTCCATCACAAAGTTTTTTCAAAATTTAGTCTTTTGTTTATTTGTTACATTATTTACAGTACATGATGACAACTTAAAAAATATAAAAATGCACTCTTTTAGAGCTCAGTATTGGTTGCTTCCTCCTGTACCCTGCTTATCTGTGGAAGGTCTTTAAAATTGAGTAAATCTTTAATGATCCCTGTGTTGAAATTAGGCTGCTGCAGCAGAATGAAAGCAGAAAAGGAAAAAAAGTGCAGCACAAAAATCAAATATAGTGTAAATAGAATTCAAACAGCTGTTATGTTATATAAGAAAAAGGTATATTGGCTGTAATGTGGTTTGCATTTGTACAGAGCGTTCCAAGCTTTCAAGCTCCCGGTTAAAGGAAGTGTACCACACTTCTAACATTTCCTAACAGTATCTTCTACGTTTATGAGAACATGGAGGACAACTCAGAGAGAGAACAAAGAAAACAAATTGATGTCATGAAACCTCCCAAGCAGCGAGTGTCCAGAGATATTAATGTTATATTCTTTGCAGTCCAGGATGTGTTTCAAAGTCTTGTAAAGAATGGCAGAAAAGTGATAAAATGTTGAAAATACAGAATTTGAAAGATTACTTTTCTGTCTGTAATGAAGGTGCGACCTGTCGGTTACGATGGCAACAATCCCACGTCAGTGGCAGAGTGGCTGGAGTCATTGGAGCTTGGTGACTACACCAAGTCTTTCCTCGTCAATGGTTACACCTCCATGGAGCTGGTCAAGAAGATCTGGGAGATCGAGCTCATCAATGTAAGTCACAGTTATTTTCACTTCCTACTTCTGTGTGCAGTCTTGAAAATTTTATGTCTTAAAACATGTCTTCATCAGGAAGAAATAGGCTTGTGACTGAGTGCCACAGACAGGGTAGGGAAGTAGGAAAGTATTGAGAGACGGATTGATAGTTTTGAGAGTTGTTGACAATAGGAAAAATACAGAATAACACCAGCTTTAATCATAACAGGTTTTACAAGGTTTAACAAGGTTTATCTGCCATCTGGACAGTTATGACAGATCTTTCTCTGGCTTTTTCAGTCAGGTAATGCAATCTTTGTACTAATAGATTAATCCCTCTTGTGTCCACATACAGTATTATCTCTTATTTTAAATACATTTTTGTGTTGGGTCAATTTCTCCCTCATAGACAGATATTAACTGCACCTTTTAAGCAATGGAAAACAGCTTTTTTTTTAACTTGAATGATGGGTTCTGATGGATATATATTGTTTGTGATAAAGGACATCAGTGGCACAGCTGTGGCTTTTTGAAGCTGAATGGTTGTTGGCTTCTGTCCTCATCTCTCACCTGGGTGACAGATTGAATTTGTTTGTCCTGCTCAATAAATCACACTCAGGCCCCATATATCAGTAGACGCACAAGCTTTGTGCTTTGGCTTTTTATCTGAAACAAGGCTAAAGTCGATGTGAAAGTTCCCTCTGTGGAATACATGCAGAGGCAATACCCAATGTGCAGAATGCCCATCAGGCATTTCTTCTCATTACTGAGCAATGCATGCTAAGAATGCAAACAGGAAGGGGGTGCATTTTTGCTGTTATATAACAACCTAACTGCATCTTTTTCGTTGCTGTTGCTTATTCTGTATTTTACTTCCTGTCATCCCTTTGTCTTGCTGTAGATGTTTGTGGTTTAATATTTGCATCAATAAAGAGTGAGCAGATAGTTTGCAGCTGATTTTCCTAGATTAAATTCTCTCCTGTAAATATCAGTGATGGAGGATGGTAACAAGGTTGGACATTTGAGCTCCTATGTTGGCACAAGTAGTGCAGGTTTTTGATTACATTTTTACCAACATAAAATCTTAAGTAGAGATATGGGATATGCTGCAGCCTGATCTCATCGGTCTGATGTGCTGCTTTGGTGCTCCGAGTGTAACGAAATGAAGCTTGATTACAGAGGGTGCCTGGCTGATTTCAGTGAGAGAGGAGAGAAGGGGTGTTTTTCCTTCCCAGCGGAGGATAAAGTGATAAAGTGATGAGTGATCAGCTGGAGGAGGTGGAGGGGGAGTTATATAAGCATGTGGGATGCAAGATGTTACACAGCGCTGGGGATACCGCCTACATGCTTCGCTTGTGTATGTGTGTGTGTTTCGGGATGCATATGTGAGACAGACAAAGTGTTAATACATGCTTTTATTTTTATGTGTTTTTAAATGCAATCACTTTTCCAACACAAGCCAAACTATACATCAATCTCCTTTCTCTTATGGAAAACAGAAGAACGTTGAAGTCCAAATGATGTGCATATGAACTTTGTACTCATTCAGTACTCCCATTTAGACCTTCACGTGCATGTAAATAAGTATATTGTATAGCGTAAGGATTATGTTTATATAAAGAATTCACATATAATTCTGAGGGAAATGGCAGTGCTGAGTGAATCCACTAGAGGCTGCACAAGTATATAATAAGGCCAGAAGTATGTGTCATTTTAGTACTGGGATTGTTTTTCAGGACAAGGCACTTTTGACTATAGGATGCATCTAACTTTGTGGTAACAGTTTGGGAATTCCCATTTCAACATTTACATACATTTTATATTTTCATAGAATTAACTGACATTTCCTTGTAAACTTATTTAAAACACTGACATTTCCTTCACTTCTAGAGCAGCCCTCCAAATACTAAAGCATACTACTGTAAAATGAATTATAAATCAGACATAATCAAAGGAAACCTTAAATGCAGGTTGTGTTTACTTAAAGGGATTGTTAGGATCTTTTGAAGTGGGGTTGTATGAGGTACTTATTTACGGTCTGTGTATTATGGTGGTCGCCACAATGTACTGTTGCTGTTGACAGGGTATTTTAACCCCCTAAAAAAAGGCCGACCGAAAGAATTCACCCTTGACTGGCCTGCACTGAACCCTTACCTCAACCCCATCCAACACCTTTTGGATGAACTAGAATGCAAACTATACCACATGACTGTAATGTTTAGGTGTTTACATCATTTTGTCTATGTAGTGTATTCATTTGAAGCAGATCTTATTGATCGTGTAGGACTGCATGTGAAAGTGTGTGTGCCTGCTGTACAAGCTGTCCTCTTGACTGCGTGCCACTGCAGCAGTTCACTGAAGTATTCTCTGGGGCGCTCCAAAGTCACTGCTGTACCTGAGAGAGCTGTGTGTTGTATGTGTGTGTGGAGAGATACATTGTAGTGGGAGGTTAAAACAGATGTGTAATGTGGGGAAGGACATATAGAAGTAAGATAAATGAGGGGATGGAAAGAGCGAGAGAGAGAGAGAGAGAGAGAGAGAAAAGAGGACAATTTGGCTGCTGCTTTCATGTAATCACCAGATAATTGCCATTGGCAACAGATGCTGTCTTGTCCTGGGAGTTAAGGCAGAAGTGTTTAGCATTGCTGCAGCATTTTAGAATATAGGAACACAAGTCTGTGTGTGTGTGTGTTTGTGTTCTGATTGGGTACATATGTGCCGCTTCTGTAGGATTAAAAGAGCATCTCAAAACACCTGCCTGTCAGACAGAGAGCAGGTGTATCTCCCTTTATCTGCTATGTGTGTGTGTGTGTGTGTGTGTGTGTGTGTGTGTGTGTGTGTGTGTGTGTGTGTGTGTGTGTGTGTGTGTGGTGCTGTCAGGTTTTACAGTATGTCATATCTGACTTGCACATGGTAACCTGGAGGTTAACTGTTACATTTAGTCCACAGGAAGGATATTAACAGACTATCCCAACTTGTTTAGGTAGGTAGAAATAGTCAATAAGCTTTTTAGGCAATTAAGAAAACTCAGATGTAAATTCATGTTATTTACTGAAGCAACTGCTGAGATGTGAGAACAAAGTAGGATGAGGCAAGAAACAGATTTTTAATAAGCCAAACTTATTTAAAAGAGAACATAAAGGGGGAACGCTACAATTATTATCCAAACCATCCATTGCAGTCTACAGAGTAAACGGTTACATTTTTATCTTCAGAATAGTAGTAGTACTGTAGTAAAGTATGGTACACAATATTTCTTAACAAAAAGTTGGTGTAATAAGTTTGTAGACTTCTTTTTATTCCCACATCTCAGAACGCAACTTGCTCAGTACTTATTACTTGTAGAAATGATCGACAAAACTACAAAAATAAGATTTGTAATAAATCTGAATTATTCTTTACCTGTTTAATTTGCAAAAGAAACACCCTTTTCACATCATAGAATAAGGTGTACATAATTACAGTTGGTATAGTCATGTACATACAGTTATTCCTGGTACTTTTGTGACATTTAAGTGTTTGTGTGCCAGCACTGTATTTTATAGTCTGAAGACTTGAAATGAAAACTCATTAAATTATACTTTTTATCTTTAAATTATTAAATGAATATTAATAATGAATAAGAATGTATTATTAAAAATGGATGAGTAATGTAAGTGTGCACATACTGCTTATAATTGGAAGGTAGGTAGGTTTTTTTTTTTTTTTACTTAATGCTAGGATTAAACTAATCACATTCGGATGAATGTACAGTACTGATTCCACCAGTAGTGCTAACTCGATTGATAGCAAATTGTAAAAAATGTCATAAGCGATTCATCTTTAAGTAATTTATTAAGTTAAGTATGAAACATGGTGGTTACTACACTCCAAATAAGTGGTTGCATGCCTTAATGCCAGTCTTTGTCTTTAGGGAGCTACTCTTTAAGCTACTTTGTTCCCTTAATTTCCCCCAGAACCCAAACTAATTTAGAGAACTATGTCAGGTGCTTGAGAATGTAATAATGGCAAGACATTCTGTCTACGACAGTCGGCAGTTTTTGAGTTCAGAAGTCTGTCTCTAAAAACTTGGAAATTTTTAAACCATACCATAGATTTAGCCAGACGATATCCTTTGATTGGTCCATGAGAGGAAGAAGGGTTAATGCTGCAAAAAAAAGACGGATGCTGCATACAAACACATGAATGAACATGGCATTTTATCTGCAACTGGTGAAAATACACCTAAATATAAAGATGAACATAAAATCTGATGTTAATGCTTATCATGCACAAAAACTTGTATGTTTAATATTTGATTATTGTTGTGTTGGTGTCTCTTTAACCCAACAGCAGATACCCCCTCATATACATATTATTTTCCCTGCAGTGCAGTGAGCTGCAGACACATTATGTAGAAATCCACATGGAGGTGCTGCTGCCTCGCAGTTCAGTCAGACCACCTTGTCTTGAGAAAGAAAGTACAAAACAACTGCGTTAAAGCTGCAAATTGCTCTCATTTCAAGTGATTTCTCATAGAGCCCAGAGGGAAGCAGTTAGGAATAGATTTCGTTTTGGAGAGTCAGGTTCATGACGCTGGAGTGCAGATAGTTTCTGGTGCTGAAGGAACAATTCCCTTAATGTTTCCTAGGTAAGTGGACCCTGATATTACAGAGAAGGGTGCCTTCAAATGTGTTTGTGTGCAAGTGTACATTTTGTGTGTCCTTTGTTACCTGTATACTGTATGGTGCTTTAAATGAGAAGCATTTGATTGACGGTCTGAGATTAAAAGAAGTGTAGTCTTTCTGGTTTTGTTTCTTTAGAGTTGTTACCGACCACTTTTTTATTGTGACCCCTTAATATAAAGCAACAAAATCCTCTTGTGGCCCACTAGATTAATCTCACAACCCCATGTAGGGGTCCCATTCTCCACTGCTCTACTACTACTGTGTGAACACCATGTAGTTGGGGTTTTGTAATTTAGATGACGTTTTATAGCAAAGAATATGAAAAAAATAAATGTTGCCTGCCATAGCGATATAATTAGGTCATAATTAAGAAACATTTTATACCTAAAATCGATGCCTCTAGCCAGGTAAGGAGATATCAACGGCGGTGTGCGCTAAAGTGAAAACGCCGAACGAGGGCAGGAGTTCCAGCTAGGAGGAAAACTAACGCTTGATGGCCACCTGTCAGAGCTGAATTAGCACAACTTTCATGCCTTTCTTTCACATCTACCGCAGTCAGATTCGCTGTGCTCATTCTGAAGGAATCACTTCACATGGGTAGGCTCTTTTAATGACATTTTGAACATGTTAAGAGGCTAAAAACCCGTTTAAAACTTGCCCTGTTTAAGCCTGTTGGGTGCTAACTCTAGCAGGAGGATAACACAGTGTAGGCAGCACCGATTGTTTTAGTTTTTCTCTTTACTGACAGCACTCCACATTTACACACAACAGAGCTATGTGTTGGAATCGACCGGAATGCTCCTTTAACACGGACATGGATTCGTGCAGAAATAGGGTGCCTTTATCCAACTACTGCTAACTGCTGGTGGAGTATGTGATTGTTAAATGCCGACCATCCTACAGTCCACGCATATTCACGGCTGTGTTTATACTCTGTTTACATCCTTCCAAGCTCTAATGCTACCATTGCATTAGCTGAACACAGAGACTATAATGTGTGTGCACTAAATGTAGCCTTTTTTGTATGTTGTTTTTATATAATATTTTTTTATATATTTTAAATGTGTAACACCACTTGAGCTACGGTGAAATGTTGTTTCGTGTATATGGTTGACATGACAATGAAACACACTAGAGTTGAGTTGAATGCCTTACTGTCAGTTAACGGTAGGTGTGGCTTGGTAGTGGACTCTTTGAGCAGCAATCAAGTGCATTCTGGGATTGGGGTGTCTTTCATCCACATTATCCAAAAACACATCTTCTATATATATATATATATATATATGTATATTTTTGTTTTAGGAAATAATTTTATCAGGAATAACCCCTTGAGATGTGACATCTCGTTTTCGAGGGGGTCCTTAAAGGCAAAAAAAACAGTACATTCACAATTAGACAAAACAGTTAACAAAAAAAAACTATATATATACAGTGTATATATATAGTTTTTATATATATATATATATATAATTTATATCCCTTTAAAGTGAAGCAGTGTTTTAGATATTGTACATAAATGCAGTACGTGTTTAAATGTACTTTTGTTGCTTTCCAACAATGTATTTCCTACCTTGTCGGTCATTTCACAACCTCTTATTTTCTGCTTCATGTCTATCTCTTGCATGTGAAGTCCTGTTAGGGTGTGTAGGAGTGTGTATGTGTCCTGACTTGTCCCTGCATTCCCCACTATTAGTACAACATGTCATTTCATGAGGTATTTATTCTCAAAACATGGAATGTGTTCTGAAAATCTCAAAATTACTGACTGCGTGTGTGTGTTTGTGTGTGTGCAAATTTTTGTGTAAGTGTATGAGGTGTCCAAAATAAATCGAGGACAGTCATGAGAGTTCAGCCTTTATTCTACCGCTTGTACTTTGTTGCCATGACAGCTACTAGTTACCATAGAGACTAGAGATATGTGCACTTGGTATAAATGAATGTGTGTGTGTGTATAGGATTGCCTTTTCCTGACACTGTTCCAAATACTGTGTGTGTGTGTGTGTGTGTGTGTGCGTGTGTGCGTGCGCGTGCGTGTGTGTGTGTGTGTGTGTGTTTGTCATGTTCCTGTGCTCATCACCTTCTTTGTCACCTCTCCAAATGGACAGATTGTCTCACATCCCAACACCAGATGGTTCCTGTTAGACTGTTGGTTGCTTTGTTAGACACTGCAGGATTAAACCCTATATATCATACAGTAAGACCTACACACACATGCATCCAAACTTTTGTTAGTTCACTCAATGACAGATTTATGAATTTGCACACCAAAAAGGCGTCTACATGTTTGCGTGGCTGTCACACACTTGTATAATACTTGTAGGTTTTCAGAGGTGTCTGATGTGTGTGTGCAAGGATATTGTACAGTACACGGACAGTATGTGTGAAAGGGAGTGAGTAGTAGCTTTTCGTGTGGGTGAATTTGCCTCAGGACTGCAGTGTACTTCACTGGCCCAGCCTGCCAATATTGCTCTCCTGCAGCCTTATTTGGCATTTGCACTTCCTGTTGTAGCGCTCACCGTGTTGGAGATAGTGTGGGAGGTATCAGGAGATAATATGTGTGACCCCCACTGATTTCCCTTTATTTCTCCTCAATGTGCAAAATGATGAAGAATTATCAGCTTTGCTTTAGGTGTTAATCAAATGTAAAGCTTCTGTCTTCCTTTCAATAATAGATAATATTACCTCTTAATTCCAAAATCTAAATTCTGTTGGGCTTAAGAATGTTTTTACCAACTCATTTTGCTTACTTCCCTTCTAAGTTCTGATGAGCTTTCTATGATATAACATTGTCTTAGTCCGCTGTTTCCAAGGTAAACGAAAACCTTTAAAGCTTAACTATTAAGCCAACATGGATTAAAAGTCCTTAAAGTCGAAAAAAATGGACATTTAAATCACGACAACTTTATGACAACTGGGCAAACTTGTGATGAAGCTCTTGTGACATGATAAAAAAACTCCAGAATAGCTACTAAATTTACCTTGAGATGATGAATGTAAATGGACTGGATTTATATAATGCTTTTCAAAGCGCTTTTACATACTACACCTTATACATACTAATATACTGTGGCCAAGCCTGTCGTACAAGGTGCTCATCAGATAAACACACACACATCTATACTAAGATGTGCAGCATCGGGGGCAACGTCATGCACTATCTTTGGTTTTTCCTCCTACTGGATCTCGCATATACTTGTAAAAGACAGAAATAGACTGAATGACGTCAAGCTTTGTGGGTTGGATTTCAACTTGCAGTTACACCCATAAGAATATATACTCTTATACATAAACACATTCATATGCTTAATATAATGCACCAAACATGTACACACACTAGCACTGGTGTGAGTGTCCTGTGGTCAGTTGATCAATTTTTCATGAGGACGCTTAAGTGAGTAAGATTTCTAACAGAATTCCAAGTAAGGATATTGGGTTGTTGTTGCTAATACATCCTGCATGTATTCATATATTACACAATGTTGCTCTGAAATACATGATGTCTCAAGGATCATTGCTAAAAAGTAATCAAGATCAAATAAATGGGAGTTCCTCTCCTCTGAGCCAAATGTCAAAACTTGTCTGCATCGGTAGGTGAATAGAAAAACGTGACACCCTGCGCAATAATATATATATTTTTTTTATTTAAAGACGCCTTTCTTGGCACTCAAGGACACCGCACAGGGAATTCATAAATGAAGAACAGCAAAACAAATACTATACAGCAAAACAAATACTATACAACAGCAAAACAAATACTATACAGCAAAACAAAGCAATGGACTAATAACAGAGTTGCAGGGTGGAAGGCCTTTTTTTGTAAAAGGAAAAGTCTCATTCATTTTCTACCACCACAATGTTAGGTGACACACTTCCAAGGCTTGGATAGGCATCAAACTGTAGAATGCTCCAAATAATAACAATAAAAACTCTCCTGGCTGAATCATCAATACAAAAGATCAGCAACTGCGTCAGAGAATATGTGGTTCTTTGATAAATTATCAAATTTACAACAGGCTTGTGTACATAGAAACACAAGGAGAGAATTCAAACAACAATTCCCAGTGAGCATTTTGTAGGGAGAAGGGTTAATTTAGGATTGATTTTTCACATCTGACCGTACTATGGTCAGGTGTTTTGTGCCAAATTGCAGCATGATGCATCATGTGTTTAATTCGTGTCTGTAGTTGGCTTCTTCTCTATAGCAACAGTGGCTTAGGCTAATGGGCATTGTATTTAGAGCTTATGTGCGTATCACACTGACTCATACTTAATACTCAGATGAGGGTAATGGATAAAGATCAGGGTAAGGATATAATTAGAGAAATAGTTTGGCATTTTGTATTCATTTTCTTGCCAAGAGTTAGATGAGAAGATTGATACCTCTCTCTGTCTGTACAGCCAGCAGCCGGTTGACTTATCTAAGCACAAAGACCGAAACGGGAAACAGCTAGCTGTCCTATGCTTTCAAAACAAAACTTTGTAATGGGAATTAACAGTGGAGTATATTTTTTACATTGCAGACATTGTAACGATGATACTATTATTGTTGAACTGTCTCATGTTGTATACATACAAACAAACAAACAAACACATTTACACTCCTTGTGAACCAGCATAAGCTTGTCTCTGTATGGGCCCAGTGTCTCCATAGTGACGTGATGGAGAGGAGGAGGAGAAGGGGGGAATGTAAACTGGGTAGGAAGAGAGCAAGTGCAGGGAGAGGGAGTGTGTGTGTAGAGAGAGAGAGAGAGAGAGAGAGAGAGAGAGAGAGAGAGAGAGAGAGAGAGAGAGCTCAGGCAGAGACATGTAGGAGATGTAGTCTGGCTGCCGCAAGCTGAAGAAAGAGGAGGAGTTGGTGAGCGCTGGAAATCTGCAGAGTGCGAGTGAGAGAAAGGGAGACAATAAGCTGGTGGTGAGGAGGCGAGGAGTAAAGCTAGGAAAGCCTGGCTGAAGACAGAAGAGAAGGAAGACACACTTGTCTTGGACTGCAAGAAAGCAACAGCAAAGAGGAAGAAGAGAAGAGTGTGAGAACAGAAAACACAGTAGGAGACAGGAGCGCAAACTGAAGACAACTCCACAACCTTTCATTTGGAATAAGTCCAGTCTTGAGGAGAGGTGGGTAACCGTGCCGATAGCCAAGACATGGAATGAATGATGAAGAAACAGAGGGATTTCTGTTAAAAGCAAGAAAAGAGAAAGAAGGGACCCAATGATTAGCCATTGATCCTTTTGTTCTCTGCTTGCTGATTTATTTATACATCTTTCGTGCTTAGCGAGGCTGAGGTGATTTACACCATACGGAACGCTTCCGTGGCGCTCAGTCAACACTGCTGACTAGGCTGATTTATTGGCTGCGTGTGTGTGTACAGGAGTTAGAGATAAATGTTTTTGTGCATCTAGTGTGTAGGAGTCTGCCCTTGAGGTACCTGAGCGAATGAGCTTAGTGTTGAAGCAAAGATGTATCCATTGTGCTTTGATAAAACTTAAGTTTATTATTCCACAAGTATCATAACACAAAAGCAAGTTATGCCTCTTCTTTTTGTCTCTACTCTGTGAATCCAATACGTAGTAATAATAATAATAATAATAATAATGATAATGATAATAATAATAATTCATTTTATTTATATAGAGTTTTTAACAACACTTAAAGACACTACAGAGTATTTAAAAAGAAATCCGCCTACTTAAAAATTCACACACTAAAATGCACACACATTAATTATATATTAAAAGCAGCTCTAAAAGGTGATTTGAACATGGACAGGTTGGTACAGTCGGATGTGTTGGTGAGAGAGTTCCAGAGGGGGGGGCAGCTATAGAAAAAGGCTGTGTGCCCCCAGCTCTGGCACTTTGTCCTAAGTGGTGGAGACAGACATCATTTGAATCATATTACCTTTCAGTTGCATTACAGATATTTAGATGTAAGGACTTATCTTGACATTGTGTACTAGGTATATTTTTGGTTTTCTTGAACATAAACTCAATTCCCGACAGAATTTAGACCAGGTTCTCATATACATGTTACAAGACTTTCTAAAAAGCAAGTTAAATCCCAGATCAGATTTCAGCAATTATGTTTTGTGGTGTCAGATTGAGTTAAGTGAAGCAGATTAAAAAAAGAGCAAAACGCTATAACTACTACAGTTAAACCCACTCAAATCCAAATGCCTGCCAAGTTTGTGTTCTAGCCTCATTTGCATGCACTAACATACTCTTAGAATATGTTGAGAGCAGTGAAATTTGGCACAAGACCAAGAAAGAATATAGTTTCTAAAGAGAGGGAGGTTGTTGGTTTGTGAGGGTCTGTGCTGTTAACTCTGTGCTAAATTCATATTTTCTAGCCTGTTTGGACTTGATTTCCAACAAAGATGATGGAAAACAAGGCAGCAGTTATAGTGTGAGACTTAAAGGAGAGTAAGTGAGGACCTTGCGGGAGATAGAGGGAAAGAATGAGACAGGTCCCAGCAGGACGATGGAAAGAGAAGTATTTGTCTTCTGCCAACTATTAAAGAGCAGCCTGGACAGACAGATTGAGTCGGCAATCCTGCCAGATGCTTTTTACCTCAGACTCCGGTTGATCAATCATAATCCTGCTTCCTGTTCATCGAATCGTCACCATGGCGAGTCGTAGCAATATTCCTCTTCAGTGACCGACATAAGTCAGTAGGCAGCCCAGAGAAACCACAGCTAGATGGATGATGCAGAGAGCCATTCCACAGACAAAGGCTTTTAACATACAGTAACTGGAGAATGGATGCTAAGGGTTTAAATTCTCAGATATCAGTTTTGTTATGCTACCAGTATTTTCAGGAACACAAATGGTTTCTATTTTGTTACCTTTACTGTATTACTGCATTCACAGCCTTTATTAATTTACATGAGTAGGGAAGACTTTATTTTGGGACTGAACCGGGTCACAAAACAGGACCACAGACCGTAAATCAGCCGATGGTTGTTTTACCCAAAACTTTTGGCGACATCAACAGGTTATGTAAGGTGGCCGAGGCCATGCCTGTCTATGTGTTCTTACATATACGTGTATTAACATCAGAGTGACATCTTGAATAAACTCTGTCAAGGACATAGCATCTTGCTTTGGGTTAAAGGTTTGGTCTATCTATAGCACCACAGCTTTGACCTTACTATTAGCCACTTGTAATGTTTAGCTATAGTTGACATATATATTGTTATACATATTTGAAACAGATCAGGAGCTCTTTGTAACTCAGAACATAGCCTTGATATAATGCACGTCTTTACTAAGTGGAGATTTATGTGTCACTAAATTAAATAGGTTGCACCACTCAAATAGGTTACACCCAACAGTTACCAGGAGGAACTGTGCGGTACCGTAGGCTAACTGACAGTAAGCCTAGATTATATATGACCGGTTTAGATTGAAGAGTAAGAAAGGTACTATGAAATATGGTAGACCGAAGACTTGATCAAAATGCTGTTTGATACCAATGTAAACTATGATTTCAAATAACATTTCACAAAAATAATCACGAAATACCTCAAATTACAATGTGATATGCTAATAATGTTTGGGTTTGCATAATCAGATAATATCCACTCTGATCTCTCAAACACATTTCTCCATGTATGTACAGTATATAAAACAAGGTATGACCTACATTTACAAAAGGATTGTCAGTTTAATTTTTTTGTGATCAAATATTTGTATTACAAACAATACATTGGAATATAGAAATGCATCCCAAGACCAAAAAATAAATAAAAATTTTAAAAAAGACAGGGAGGGGGGGAGACCCAACAAAAACACAGCAGCAGGAATGGAGCTTGCAGCTCACCAAAAGGATTGTCAGTTTGATATAGTATTTGCCCCCCTAAAACTCATTTTTGCTTAAGCTTGTGATGCTACAATCACTTTGTTTATTTAGTTAATAGTTTTTGATTGGACATTGGACATTAAATTGTGCATCCCACACATAGTACATTACCAAACAAATATCTAGCTGAAAGTAGCTACAGTAGTAGTTATGACACACAAACTGAATTTACAAATCACTGGTGCAACACAATCCATTTTTTGTCTAAAGTTTTAACATCAGATAAACACGTAGTAGCAGATTTTTAGATTGGACACAGATGCTCATTTGCTGTAAATGAGGGTGCAGTTGTAACGACTAACGTCAATATCAGGAGGAAATTGGCACATAAAACACAACTGGCTACTCCTTCTTTACTCGCATTCACTGTCAGAGACAAGCACCGGCACCAATATTCAACTGTTCTCTTTTCACTTCAAAGTTTTCCCACCACACTGGGAATCATGAAGGCGTTACACAGCATGATCCTTCCCAAGCTGTGTCTCAGCAGAGAGTTCACAGATGCACATATAGCTGCAACAAGCATCCTACTAACCTGATCTTATATCCATAGTCTTTTTTTCCACCCAAATGTGCACATGCCAGTATCTTCCTCACCTCACTGACTCTGACCGGGAGCAGCTGTTGTATGTGTGAACCCTACTACAGTATACCTCTGACGTTCAAAGTAACAGTTTCTCTGTTGCATATCAACCTTAACCGTGTTATTTCATGTGGATATGCATGTCACACAAGCTGCACATGTCACACACGCAAGGTTGTAAACACATGATTGACAAAAGGCATTAAGTAATAACCAAATGTAATCATCAGGAGCTAAAGTAAAAAGTGTGTGTGTGATCAAGAAATTAGATTTTTAGTTTCTCTTGTCTTGTCGTTCTGTAAAAATGTTTAACAATGTGAACATACAGTAAATCCATTTGGTAGTTAGAACTCATTACCATTTTCTTACTGTGTAATGAAATCTAAACCTCGCTTTACATTTTGTAGCACACTAAACACTTTTACAGCATTTTTACAGTTTGAAAAGGCCGAAGGTGAATAAACTCCTTGGTGCACCCACACCCAGATAGTATTGTACTCATAAATGCACACGCACACACACACACACACACACACACACACACACACACGCATGAAGCTTCACTCACACCAGTGCCTTAGGAGAGCTTGTGCTCCTTTGCAGAAAATTGGTTCTTTGGGGCTTTGAAGTATTTATTAACCCAGAAAAATATCATACACCATTTTCTCTCTTATACTATTGAAAATTCAATTCATGAGCTCCTCTGTGTGTGGCAAATAAAATGTGTGTGTGTGTGTGTGTGTCTTTGTCTTTGTCTTTGTGTGTGTGTGTGTGCGTGCGTGCGTGCGTGCACAGAAGTAAAGCTTTGCGAGATCTTATTTCAACACACACACACACACACACACACACACACACACACACACACACACACACACACAGCTTGTGTTTCCACAGACTGTGCTTTGTAGTTATAGTTCTCTTGCTATTAATGGAGATATATCTGTCTCCATGTAGGCGGCCTTATTAATGGCCCGCTCTCATTGGCTGCCTGTTCTGTCAGCACTGAAACAAGCCTTCCTATTGGTCCCTGTTGGACATCATTTTCAACACATCACCCTTTGCTGCAACTTCCCTCTGCTCTATGGTTGCTAGGCAACCAGTGGTCTCTGGTCCTCCCCCCACCGTGTGTGCGTGTGCATGTGCGTGTGTGTGTGTGTGTGTGTGTGTGTGTGTGTGTGTGTGTGGCTGTATGTTGGAGAGGCTGTGGTTCTGAACAAAGAGATGAAGCTAAAACCTGGACTTCACTGTTGATGATCCTAGCTTAGCTCACAGTTGCTTGCTGTCTGATGGTTATACGTTTTACGTGTGTGTGTGTGTGTGTGTGTGTGTGTGTGTGTGTGTGTGTGTGTGTGTGGGGTCTATTGAGAGTCCAGGCAAATCGATAGACATCCTTCCAACAGAGAGGCTCCACCTCCAAACAACACACACATATTAAGTGAGGGATGGAGCGGTGAGGAAGGACCCGGAGAAGGTGGCTGGCTGTGATTAAGTAGTCAGGGTTAAAAAATGTCGATAATAATCGGGGAGAAAAATGATCCAAGCTTTGTTGCTGTAAATGTTTCTGCTTTCACACTCAGTGTGTGCTGTGCACATTATCCACATTACATCAATGTTTTTCTATTGATTGCAAGATGGAAGCTAATTTCCTTTATATCCCATAGTAGCCAACAGATTTAAATTTAGTACCACAGCCCTGGCATAATTATCTGCTAAAGTTTATTCTCAAATTTAGTTCTTGCCCAAAGCCGCTTCATATGACTGTAGTAATTATACGCCTCAACCAGGGTTCAGTAACATTTTGTGACCTTCGGGTTAGCTTTTTCCAGTCTGTATGCCAAACTCAGCAAACCTGCTGCTACTGTACCTCCGGCTACATCAGGTATCAGGGTGGTATTAATCTTTTCATCTAACTCTTAACATAAAAGAGAAAAAGCATAGAGTGCTAATCTAATTTCAGTGTATTTTTGTTATTACACGAAAAGGTCAGATTTGAGATGTTTCGTCTAAAAAAATATCAGAATCAGCCTTTAAGCCCCTAATTTCTTAGAAATATTCCAGAGGATGTGACCTTCATGTCAGTGGTAGCCACAGCCCTATACTTATCATCTGAGATGTCACTGAGACAGACAGGGGCTATTTGCTGATCAATATAAACATTCAATTGGCCTGTAATGTTTTCTGACTTGGGCAGTTTTAGTAACCTTATGCCAATGATTCTTTGATTTGTAAAAATCAATGCAGGATTCTTCAAAGGGTTTATGCCTAACCCCACCATTAGCAGATGACGCCTGGGGGATTCAGGGGCCTGTGGATATCACAGAGGTCACAACCTCTTTGTCTGCAGGGTAGAGGTAGTTGGTCATATTGACATGAGCATGGAGAAGGGAGATAAACACAGCAAAAGCTAACAAATAAAGATAGACCAATCACATGCAGTTGCCAAGGCTTAAGAGAAGAAGCTCTTTAATGTGCAACTGCACAGCCTCTGTGCCCCTTTTATTAGGCCAAATCACTGACACTTATTCTTCTTTTAGCCTCTTTTTCTTTCATCTGGATATAGCAAACGGTGGGTGAAAGTAAGAACAAAGTAGGAGAGGCTGGAGCCGATGATGAGAGGTAATTTGATGTCAAGGTAATCACAATGGACAGAGAATGAAATTTAGAGATATTTAAGCGAGTCAATGTAGATTAAACAGGAGCAGAGAGACTGTTGAAAGCATTTTCAGTCCCTTCCTTTTCTATCATTAAAAACTATGTGCTAGCTTGAGCACAGACAGTGACTGGACTGTTGGTTCCCTCGCTGGGTTTCATGCTCCAGTGAGCCGACCAGCTTCCAACCTCCCCTCCAGTAGAAGAAGGAGAAAAGGCTTTTTGTCTCCAGTGTCCTGAATGCAAGAGGTCGTTGTTAATGTCCCCAATCACTGACGCTTACCACTTATTGTTGCTCTGGTTTCCTTGCAAAATATGTCTCTTTGTTGCAGCTGTTGTCATTATTCTGTGGTCCCTTTTGTGTTTAAAGAGGTGAGTGTGTTCTTAGGATTTTCTTAAAAGTTTATACAAGTTCAGTATCTTGAAAGAGGGCTAAATAATCTCAATTCTACTGGGAGATGTTTTGCATATTTTATGACTTGTTGCGAAATTGAATAATTTGAAAGTGGAACTGTTTTTATCTGTACACAAATATTTGAATTGCCAGGTATCAGATTATTTGTTTAATTCTTGTAGTAAAGTGACAACAGGCTACAGAGAGGAGATAGGAGATGGCTGTGAGAAATCACAGCTCCCTTACCCGTATGTGTGGCAGCTAATCTGTTAATCAAGCCCGTTCAATCTGGGCTAACAGGACTGTTGACAGGATTAGTGCATTGATCGAGACACACACATAAGACACAAACATAGCATCCCAGGCACATACTAGAGGCAAACAGCGTCCCAAATCACTCCATACTACGGTAATAAAATCAAGACCAGAGGGTAAGTAACCCTCATCTAGCCACTCAGTGACACCACTGTTAACAATGCAAAGAGAGAGAAGGTAGCGAGATATGGGCAGGGAAAGAAGAGATCATTTCAACTGCGTGAGCTCTCTAAATTGATATGAATAGAGTTGAGCTTAAATAAATGAGTGGTTAGTGTGATAGTAATAGATAGAAAGAGAGGAAAGCGGTGCAGTGTGGTGTATGGTGTGGTATCTCCACACTTTTCCTGTCCGTATGCAGCTGCTATGGATATAATTTAAATGCAAATGGGGTGATTCTGCAGTCAAGCATCACAGAGAGAGTGAGAGCGTGAGTCTGTGTTTTAACAATAATGGCTGGGTTGCATTCAAATTCTCATCCATTTAATATAATCTTCTACCCCATGTACAAAACAGAAACAGCTGTTTGTGTGTGTGTGTACACATCCATGTGCTATATATATATATATATATATATATATATATATATATATATATATATATATATATATATATATACTATATATATATATACTGTATATATATATATATATATACTGTATATATATATATATATATATATATACTGTATATAGGAAGTGTGTGCGTATGGTGACTGCAGCTCTGTGTTGCCATGGTGACAGTTAAACTTCAGGATGAGGTTGAGGCTTCTACTGTACTTGAAGTAGATGCTGTTGCGTAAGACAAAGTGTAACACAGATACACAGAGATGTGTGCACCATGCAAGGCAATGGCTGTCTCTCTGAAGTACCGTGTGCGTGTGTGTATTTGTATGTGATGAAACAGCAGCATGAGGACTTGTGTCACGCAATTACCCCTCAGGAGACAGGGAAGCAAGATAATTAATATTTCATAACCTCTACTACAGTACACAGGTCATTTTGTACTGTAAGTCTTTAAAAACCTATATTACTTAACCAATCTCAAGAGAAAAGTAAACTCAGTAAACATAATACAACTTTTTTTCTGCCACATGGCATTGTTTTGTCATTGACTACATCCCACTTTGCAACACAGTTTTACAACAGATACCTTATGTATTGATATTGATCGATCCAACATCAGAGATTCTTTTGTATCTTAAAATAATGTTTCCAAAGTGCTTTGATGTCTTCAGTAAAGATGCTGGTTGACAAGTAGCTAATGCTAATGTAATTCTTGGTGGGTAGCATAAGATTACGACATCGTTCAACATGCTCAGTTTTTTTCAGTTTGATTGTTTTGACCAACATTAACAGCTCTGGGCTAACCCACAAATTCATCAGTAACGTTAACTGTATAGATAGACGACTAATCTAATGGTCATTTAGCTAGCTAGCACCCCCATGTCTTCTGCCTCAGACTCCCGGTGCTGAAAGGCTCCAGTCAGGATGAGAGCTGACAACAGCCCCGGGGACACATCCATTCCACAGTCAGCTCCCAGCCAGCTAGCAGCCATCCACTATCATTACAGCCCCGGCCCGTGGACACATCCACAGTGAGCCCCTAGACAGCTAGCAGCCATCCCAGCAGCACTTAACTCCAGTTCTGAGGACGCTAATGGCAGTTTACTGAACCATCGGGAAAACAGACCCAGGCACCCGAGTCACAACAGCGGCCATTTGCAAGGTTACACTTCCATTAGCGTTACTGGTGCCCTCCCCTTTCGCTTTTAGCCTTTACAGTTAGCTAAATTTACCAGACAAAACAGGAATAAGGCATCAAAAGGACTAATACTAATAGTAATTTAAAGATGTGGTAGCGTTGGATCTGGATGGGAAGCATAACTCTGGGAGTTGGAAGGGGGGGTGTTGCGATTCTGCCTTCTCACTCCACGACACAGGTTCCTGGAACGTCGCGGTTCTGGTTTTATTTTGCATATTGTTACAGCCCTAGACGTTACACCCCAATAGCAATAAATGACTTACGGGCTCTGAAAAAAGAGCAAAAAATATCTATAGCTGTTTTAATCCTGTAATCCTGTAAATTTTCAACATTACCAACCCTGCCTTTAAAGTGTAATTTCAAATTTTCAAATTTACAACGCTGCCATATTGTAATTTCATGAAAGAGGAAGAATTAATTTTCAAAAAGATAAATGATTAAGAACAAATCATTTGATCTTAGTGTGCAAAATTCAATAAGCCAATGTCATCTTAAGTACAAGTGACCTAAAGAGATGTTGTAGTATGACTGACATTGTTTGTCCATAAAGGATGGTGTGTAAGAGAGAAGAGACGAGAATGAGCTGTGAGAGAGGAAAGAGACGATAGGAGGGGAAAGATGAGTGAATAAAAATTGGCAAAGGGAGCATGGGGCGGCCATAATACGCCAATTAGTTCCACTACCCGCTAGTCCCAGCTCTCCTTTTTTTCCTTTGATCCATCTAATTTTGACAATTAAAATACATTGTTTCCATGCAGGAAAGAACAGCATAGGGTGCAGTTTAACCCGTTAGTAGCTGCTATGTTTTTTAACATCCCAATAATCAAAGTGTCTTATTTTTCTTATTTACTGTATGACATTAAATAAAATTCATGAAACCTACAAAGCAAAGAAAACAACAAGAGGAAGTGTTTAGCATTGTTATACTTGCTTCATACATTATATATAAGTTCTTTGCAGTTCATTTGCATATATACACTATTCATGATGGTTGGGATTGGTTTATTTATGTTCACTTTGTGTGTTTTAGGGTTTATGCACACACACACATAAAACCAAAGCATGAGCACCCTACGCCACTGTTTTCGGTGTTAGTTTGTATTTTTGTTTCTCTAGCAGATGTAGAGCAATAATTGGTGCAGGCGATGAGTGAGTGTGTGTGTGCGCGTGTGCGTGCATGCGTGCATGTGTGTGTATGTGTGAGTTGCACTGACTCAAAGCAAGACAAGACTGAGACATTGGGCCTTGCATTGAGGCTAATTACCACCTTTTGCCCTGAAGATGCACACTTACACACATTTTCTCACACTTGCACATACCTTTATGGAAAGACCTCCAGAGAGAGCCCCAAAAACCATCTTGTATACTAACATACAGTGGCTTGAGAAAGTTTATACACCCAGGCTAAAGTTTCCAATTTTCTTTCCAAAAGATGTTTGTTTTTTTATTACTCTTTTTAATCAACTTTAACATGGGTGTGTAAACTTTTTCAAGCCACTGTAAGTATGGGTGCCAAAAGGTGTAAACATTGCAAACAACTCTGCAGAATCTCTGCAGAAAGTAGCCATGTTCCAGCTCTTCTATTTAGAAAACCCAGTAACTGGCACAGTCAGTGGATGCCTGGTGACCAGAAAAAGAATGAATGCATTCATTGGAGTCCAAGTGTGTATTTTGTCTCTGTTTGTGCCTGTGTAATGAGCGCCTGGGGAAAATCAATAGACTATTACAAATCTAATATTGTTTAATTTGCATTTCATGGTTGTCTCTGCAAAAACTCCTAGCTAATGTTGGGCATGTTTTATCAGATAGTGCACTAAACAAATAACCTGAACATCTGACAACACTTTTGGTTTGTCGTGGAATGTGGGGGTATTCATGATTCTAGCCTTACTGAGGCCTAATGATGAAATATTTAAGGTGTGTGGCTTGTTTTTGAAGTCTCAACTCATGTCAAGTCATGTTAACAGGTGTCTCTTGAGAGCCTTGTTTCTCAATGAGATTACCTGTTTAAAAAAAGGTAAATTATAAAATGAATTAAAAAGTCCTCATTTTTCTAACTTAAATCTGACTTATGTCCCTTACTTACTCCTTGACTTATGTCTACATTTAAAATTGATCCTGATACTTTGCTGCTTAGGGGAATATTAATGTCTTATTAATTTGACTAAAAGAAAAGAACATTGTATTAAATTACAGTAGGAGCTCCAATTATCTTTATCAGTCTTTCATGTGCCTCTTTGTGTGTGTGAGTATATATATGAGTCGTATGCAGGATACTTCATACTCTGGTATGCATGTTTTACATTAAAGTCATGGGATACACTCTATGATATTGTTCATGTAACAGCACAACTAACAGCATGAATTCAGCTGTCCAAGCCATTTTGGTTATGTACTAATAATAATGACAAGATGTATGCCAATGCCCAGTGGCATTTTATTTTATTATGCACTCATTAGCACTTCCTTGAGTTCTCTGTGAAACTTCTGAATAGTAGTATTATCCTTCATTTAAGACTGATAATGATGATAATCTTTTAACTTTTTATGCAGTTTGTTTTTTGCAGATGCTGATATAATCTTGTTATTATCCAGTGTGAAATACTTTGAACTATTACTCTCTATAACGGCTGTTTTAAATCATGCAAATGTCAGTGAGTCAGCACGGTGGCTTTTGACCCAGCATTTATTGTATTCGCAGAGAACACAAAAATATGACATTTTAACTCCTTCTGTGCCTTATTGTGGAGCTGCAACTAAAGATTTGATTGGATTCGTTGTTAAATCATTGTTATAAAAAGTACTGAACAATTCCCATAGCCTCAGGTGATGACTTTAAATTGCTTGTTTTGTCCAGAGACTGTAAAAATAGAAGACGGGGTATCTGTGATTGACAGGTTGGTGTGTAGCCCCGCAAGAAAACAGAGAGAGGCAATACATACACATGCTTGTGTTGGTGAAGATTACTCTGCAGATTGTGTATGGGACAATACGTACAAAACTGTACGTGTTTAGCTTGCCGTCCATTTACAGCATAGCTCTTCCGCCGCTCGTCATGGCATTCATAATTTGCATGAGTATAGCGTGACGTCACATGCAAAGGGTCTATAAAAACAGACTCCTTTTTGCAACCAGTAGACTCGTCCCCTGCTCGAAATCGGATAGGATGCAGGTTTAAGGCACTTCCGCATTGGCTTCACATTTCAGGGCCGGAAGCGTGGTCCATTATTTTTTACAGTCTATCGTTTTGCACAACCAACTTTCCAAAACCCAAATTTATTAAATTTACAATGATATAAAGCAAATGAGCAAATCCAATGTGAGCAAATCCTCACATTTAAGAAGTTGAAACTAATTGTTGCAGTTCTGCCTTAATGATTTCTGTGCACAATACATAAAAACTATCCTGCATGTAATTTTACATTAATGTCTAATATCTTTGTTCATTCAGGTACTGAAGATCGGTCTTATCGGACATAGAAAACGGATCCTTGCCTCATTGGGGGACCGGCTACACGAAGAAACCCCACAAAAACCTCCGCGGGCCATCTCCCTCAGGGTAAGTAAGTCTCCGTTAGAGACAGGATATTAATAATACCCCTCAGCAAAACCATCATGGATTTCAATTATTATGAATTCATCAGACAGAGGAAGAAAACACTAGTGTCTTTTCCCAGATGGCTGTGTTTTTTTGAGGGAGCTATAGCCTCCCCACTGCGGCTGTTACTACCCAACATATTACCAAAATCTCTCCGGCATGCACAAAATGGCCGACCTACTACAGTTTCGTCCCTGCCGGCTTGTCGTGGATACTAATCACAAGGAACTGGCTTTCCCTCTCCCATTGGGGCTATGCTCTAATGTCCTTATAATGGTATCTTGCTCTTTGTGATGTTGAGCCAAGGGAGGCCCTTTACTTGAACGCTGAATGTGTTGGCATGGTCAAAATAGATCCCTTCGTAGCTTTAAAACAGCCTAAACTGTCTACTTTATTGCATGTCCATCTGAGAACTGTAGTTATGTACTGGGCCTTAAAAAAAGCATTAATAATGTCATTGGTGCAAACACAAAATCTTACTTCCATATTTGTTGGGTCAATAAAATGTCAGAAAAAAATTCAAGAAAAACCAAGAGAAAAACAGGAAATTGTCACCTTTGAGAAGCTATAACAAGCACTTATTTGGCTTCATTTCAGAAAAGAGGTGCCACCAACTTATAATTGAAGAAAAGTGAGTTTAACTGGCGTTTTCTTCCGGTGTGTGAGCAGAGATCTGTGTTTACTCAGCAACGCATACAAACGGTGGCTGTCAGCTTAGTGTATTAGGGCAAATGGGGTGAATCGAACAGGAGGAGGATTGACCAGCAAAGTTGTAACACTTTAACTTCCTCAGCCCAGAAATAAATTAAGGAAAGCTCCAGAAATAGCCTCTTCTATTGAGACTCTTCTCATATGTAATCAACTGGAAGTGAATTACTTCTCAGGAGAAATATCTGACCTTGTAGTGTGTAACACCATTAAAACATACACAAATTCTAATTCTTTTGGGAATTTTAGTCTCCACTCAGCTTGGAAAGCCTCTTAAATGAACACAGTTTTCCACTCTAAGGATCTAGCCACTTAAACGTGAAACTAAGCAGGCAAGGCTGCTCTGGTAGACCAGCTGACACCTTCTAGTAACAGGACAGAGTCTTTGTCCCTGATTTTACAAAGCACTTTTGGATTCCAGTACTCAGCAGCATGGCAACACTGTAGCTGAAAAATAAAATGTGACAGTGAACAGTGAATGCAATTTCCCTACTTATTGTACTTGCAGAAGTGACATAGCACATTACAAAATGATGAATGAATCCTGTCTTGCTTCGTTCAACTCCTCCAATCCCCTCTCCTCGTTCTGTCCCAGGAGCCCGGTGGAAACCACACTCCTCCCCAGCTCAGCCCGTCAGTGGGCCAGGCAGCGTACACGGCGGGGGTCCCAGGCGGATCTCTGGACGTGCAGCATCTCATCATGCAGGCGGATGCCCGGCGCAGGCAGCGCAGTAATGACAACTACTTTGAGGACGTGCCGCGATCCAAGCTGGAACGACAGATGGCCCAAGTCAGCATGGTGAGGAAAGGAGGACAGGATGAATGGAGGCAGGCAGTAGGGGAGAGTATTATGAATGGTCATAGTCAGAGATACAGTTGGCTGACTGAATGCTTAAAGCATAAGTTTGGTAATATTCTGTTTTTCTTTTTTTCAAACACTCACTAGAGCAGCCCATGTATTTTAATCATCCAAAAAAAAATAGCAAACAAACAAAGAAATGCTCTATTTCCTATTATTTCACTAACATTTGCTTGAAACTACAGTGCCCAACTGTTTTAGGAAATTACGGAGCTTTTTTTGAACGATTTCTGTCTTTAGTAGTACAAACGGGCCATAGACTTGGTTGGTTGTCGACAGCAAATAATAATATAGAATAAATCCACATTTATTATCCAGCCTTTATCTCAAGGCTGTAATACAATAATAAAAAATATTAATAAAAATCTGATTTCAGTGGTATTCAAGGCAATAATAAACTAATGAGCTTTCAGGCAGTATCACATTTCTAATCAGGACGGTGGAATATATCTTAATAATAAATTAAATATCTCAGTAATTAAATGCTGTTCCCTAATAGCTACAAGATACAAGCCAAGTGTGTTTGTTTGTTAAAAAGACGCCATTAATAATCTGCACCAGGCAGACCATCTGACACCAGCAGCCTTCTCTGCAGTGTAGAGCTCATATACATTTTACAATTAAGGAAATGTGAATGAATGCCTGAAACGTTGTGCTATCAAATGATAAAATATACAAACCACGATTCAGAGTGCAACAGTTATTTTGGCATGCTTACAAATGCAATTAGGCTTAATCTACTGCTTTACAGTACGAAATAAATGTTTTATCTCCGGTAGTCTGTCCCTAACAAAACTATCAAACATCAAAAGATTTAATAGTTCTGCATAAACAAGACATACTTTTCAGAATAAGCATCTCAACTTTCCAGCCAATTTTATTCTCATCCAAAGGCAAAATTATAACCTTATAACTTCCAATCAGCAACAGCAAACTCTCTCACACACACAAACACATACACACACATACAAACATCTGTGGCAGCAGCTGTGTTTTGATTTAGTATGATTAAGGTCTTTTTGTGTCTCTGTGTGAATCACAGAGCATATCAACTCCAACCAACACACAGTTATAGTTACCCCGCTGAATCCCTCAAGTCTGTGTGTGTGTCACAATGTATCCCTCTTTCTAGAAACAACATTCTTGAGGTGGCGCTGATGAGTCAGCTTTGCCAGAATAGAAGATAGCTATCAGAGAAAGGAGGAAATATCTTTATTCTGTTTCATTACCCCTTTTCTCTGACTCGGGCCACGTTTCTATGATTGGTTACCACACAAATGGTTCTCCCACTGGCTCTTCCCTTGCCGTCTGTTCTTTTTCTATTTATTTTTTTAGAAAACAAAACCCAGAAGAACTGGAACACATTATTTGGTCCTTAGCACATTAAAAACTTTTAGTCACTGAAGATTTCCAGCTGATTCCGTCGGCTGGATCAAATGTGTAATATGGTTAAGCTGGTGGAGTTTAGCATAGATTTTGCCAGTGTGTGTTATCCAACATCTTTGCATCTGATTAAGAGATTTCACCTCCACAGTGCCTCACCACTGTTCTGGCAGGGATTACAGACACAAGCAATCAGATATGGATAGCCACATAAACATACAGTCTTTGGCACACAATGTGTGCATACCTCCTCACAAGAAAATCATCTGGTTTCATTTACCAAAGAATGAAAGACCATAAAACAGCTTAATTGTTATCCGCAGACATTCAAGAGGTATGCAGATAAGATTTAGGTATTTCCTTTGTTTAAAAGTTGAAAGCTTACTTGGTGAAAAAGCTGTGAGTAGCAGCAAAGAGTCCTAAACTAGGCTAAGAATAGGAACATCTAGAAGCCAAGCATTATTCATCCGAGTTTAATTTCCTCTTGGATGTTCTCTAAATCGTGTCCCTTTGACGGCATGTACATGTTCAGTCAGGAAAGCTGTTCCATTATGAACTTACACAATTATCAGGCCAGCAAGTCATGTCAACATGGAATACACAGCATGAGCCTCGATGTCACAACCTATCCGGTAATCCTGTGTGATCCTGTGTGTGTCCTAACAGCTATTGGTTTTGGCTTTTGGTCGTTTCAGGCAGGCGAGTGGTGCGAGCCAATCACGTTGCGTCCGCCCAACGAGGCCACCTCATCCACTCCGGTGCAGTACTGGCAGCATCACCCCGAGAAGCTCATCTTTCAGTCTTGTGACTACGAAGCCTATGTGAGTCCTACCCCTTCACTTCACTCTTCATATCATAGATGTTTTCTATGGCATTTTTTGTAAAAAAAAAAAAAAAAAAGAAAAGAACAGTTAATTGATCATTTTCAAAATAGTTTTCAACTCGACTTGCATGCTATCAACACACAACTACAGTAGGGTGATAATATTAAAAATCAATGACCCTCAACTTCACCTTTCAGTCAGTACTGCACTCACTTATTCTCTGCACTTTGGTAAATTTAGACCTTTGCCAGTTACATAAAAGGATGTTATACTGTATATATGCAGTGTTGAAATGCAATTTGAGATTGAGGTGCATTCATGGAGCCATGTACGACAACATCTCTAATGCTCGCTGTCCCAGGACAACAGGCTCCAAACAGCTCAGAAAGTGAGATAAATGAGCGAGAGCCAAAACAGAGGGGAAGGCAGAGCGCTCACTGTGAATATTGGCAAGCTGTAGGGAGATGGAGAGTGAATACAAATAAATGAAATGGATAAGACTGTGATGAGAGAGAGAGGGAGTGTATTGTGTTTGTGAAAATAGAGAGAGAGCAATTGTAAAAAGCCAAAAGAACAGAATAAAGGACGCATCAGCACAGTTCACTTTTTTAATTCCAGGCTCTAAATAAACAAACCACTCTCCTCCACTTTCAGCACTACCTCAGATAGCCCCCTAACTTTATTATGTCAGCTTTATGACCAGAGCTTGAAAATAATATCTGTGGTTATTACAAATCCATTTCCAGTAAAACCCTGCAGAAATTCTAACATCATTACCACACTCTACAACAGCCAGTGTTATCTCGATAATGAGTCAATGTGCTCTTTTATATCAATCTAAAAGCTTATATAGGCATATCAAATACACAAAATATTGTATCCTGGTATTGAATTGCAGCTTGGTTTATGCCTAAAAACTAATGACTTTGCCACCACTCTCAGTTGTGCTTTGTATTTAGGGCTAATTAGCATAAAATAAGCAAGGGAAAACATTCTACAATAAGGGAAACATTCTACCTGCTAATCATTGTCACTGTGAACAAGTTAGTATACTGATGTTAGCATTTAGTGTAAAGCACCACTTAAATATATATATACAGCCTCACAGAGCTGATTGCATAGTTGCAGACTCTTCATCTTGTTATGTTAGTTACATCTTTGAATTTCATTTGGAACTCATAAAAAGCGTGTGTTTTGTGTACACCAACAATTGCTGCAACAGAGACACAGCAGACCAGGCAGCACTGGTCTTGTCTGCAGCTGTAATATAATTTCTAGGATAACTTCCAGCAACCCTGCCAAAACAGCGATTTAAGATTGTTAGCTTGAGTCAAGACAAATTATTAACATACCCACATGACCTCCTCCTGATCCACCAAGAACCAGACTTTCCAACTGGAGTCTCTGCTACATAAAATGTAACTCATCATGCAAAGCAATTTGTCCAAAAGGTTGTTTTGCCTCCATTAGGAATATATTGCTAATCAAATGTATGATAAATCCTGTAAGGTAGATATATTTTGGTCCTTGATCTTGGAGTCATTACCGGTAGTGTCAAAGAGATAAAGCTGTAAATATTTCCCTTTTAATCCACTAAAAGCCCTGTTAGGGGAATAAAATGGAGGATGTCACACCCATTAAGTGCTCTAATATCGACATAAACATCGTCCCTTTAAAACACTATCACCCTTAGTAGCTTCTTTATTAAATCACATACGACGTGTGCAGAATGTCTGACCACAAAGCCGTGCCAGACAGAAGGATCAGCCAGACTCTGTGTTTATGTACCTCCAGGTATGAGCCTCTCAAGGTGGATGTAATCACTGCTGTGTGTGTGTGTGTGTGTGTGTGTGTGTGCGCGTATTTTATTTTATGATTTCATGATGTTAGTAAAGCTGATAATAATAATAATAAAAATAAATAATGGAGTTTATATGTCACAGAGAAGTACTATAAATTAAATGAATGCACACATACTTTACATTTTTGTCCATTTATTTCATAAAAAAATGATTTAGCTATATTTAAAAGTCCTCTTCTTTTTTTGGAGGAAGGAACATTGCTGCGAGTGATGCTGGTTAAGGCAACAATGTCCGCCTCAGCAAGCATTAATTTCGCATTCTGCTGCAGCATTGCCTGCTGGTCATTTGCCAGGATGGCTGACATTTCATCATAATCAAGGGATGAAGCAGGGTCTAAATGTAGGTCGGACACATCCTCATCTGATAGGGGAACATAGGCTCAGCTTTAATTTCAGCATTAACAAAAAACTAAACAAATTATAGCTGAATCAAAGCTGTGCTATTTCAACAACTTCAATAAACCACTGTTTGTATATTTTTATTATTGCAAAAATGTCCTGGTTCTAGCCTCCGAAATGTGAAACACTGCTGCTGTTACCAAACTTGGGATGTCCACTAGATATTAACTAGACAATAACGTTGAAAGATAACAGGAAACAGCATGAGTTTGTAAGGTTAGACCCACCAGAGAGTCTGGCAGAGATACCTTTGTACACAGCCATAACCCCAGACCCTCACATACTTCTTTATTCCTCGAGTGTATTCACTAAGTATGATTGTGTGTCTTTTCCACAGTACCTGGGCTCCATGCTGGTGAAGGAGCTGAGGGGGACAGAGTCCACACAAGATGCTTGTGCCAAAATGAGGGTAAAGCACAGCTTAGCACACTTTACTTCTACTGTTGCTATTAACAACTATTGCTAAGATCTGGAAACACAGACATCTGAAAGAAGCTACGAAAACAACAAAGAAAAAAACTTAAAGATGTATTATGTAAATGTTTTCTAAAAAAAAACAACTTTGTGGACCTTTTAAATCTGGGACACAGTCTCATAGTCTGAGTGCACCCACACTAGAACTTAAATCAACTTAAAATATCATGACAGTGGATTAAGTCTATTGAGGGATTTATTTTTAATATCCTTGCCTGGGTGGCTCGATACCCCATGACTCCACTATCACCTGAAATCATTTCTTCCTCTCACCTTTTGTGTCGTTCTGCTGCTAACTCTCCTTTTCTTCCTTTCCTGTTATCTGTCTCTTGCTATTCACATATATACTTCCTGCTTCCTCACTCTTTCCATATTTTACTGTAACACTTGACTCCCTCTCTCCTCTGGTTCGTATCTCTCATCCTCAGCTGCTGCAGTGTGAAGATACATTTTAATATTGATGAGCAAAGCTTTGTTCCTCTCCCCTCCTCCCTCGTTCCTTCTGTCTCTATATTTATGTTGCCACATCAGAGGGCATCTTTCTTTCTTCTACTTCTCTCCCTCCTCAGTTTGACAAACCTTTGCTGCAAACCAAGGTTGTAATTAAGTGCAATGAGATGCACATCATATCTTTCTGGCTTTTGTTACCCTGTGAACATATCTTCCTTACCCGCTCTTCTCTATTCCCAGCATCCCTCCTTTTATCTGTCCCTCCATCTTTCTGCTGTGGAGGTAGATGTGGCTGTTTGAATCCCAACTTCACAGCCTCTAGCTGGATATTTGCTAGCGAAGCCAGGCAGCACCGTCTTTGTCAGCTTTTCAGCACTACTGATCCTGACAAGGCCAAACCACAGCAGCAACACACTGTGAACAGGGAGGAGAGAAATGGAGCAAAGAAAAGGAACAGATACGGAAAGTCATTCCTATCAACAGGGATAGCATAGCAGCGGGTAGATTTGACAAGGGGGAGAAATGAGGGGCGGCAGTGTGATAGAAATGAGGATACTGAGAGAAGGAGATAAGTGGTAAAAGACTAAAAATGATACTGAGAAAGCAGGAAAGGGACTCATGTCGTGTCTTTGAATATATAAAGTCTTTTGGCAGGTAGAATGACAGCTGAATGATGCTGACATCGCAGTCAACCACACGATTCTCCGCAGCACCTCGGTGCATAATGAGTTTAAAGATAGGTAACTGAGACGCGTTAAATTGCCAATATGTAATTAAAAAAATGATAAGAGACATACAATCTGGAGCCGATGTGGCTTAAAAGCTAATAGGCTTATTGGACTTTCAGGCCCAGAGTCAATTGGGTTTGGAAATGTAAGTCAAAAGCAGTTGTGCTTTTATAAGGTGCCTGACAACCCTTGACCTATGGAGATTATTTGGATTGACTATAGTTTTCAAGGAGAAAGTCATCAAAAGATTGTTCAATCAGCTCACTTTTCTCACATGGGTTTAGGACGTAGAAGAAGTCTTGTATAAAAGATTAATATATGCCTCAAATCATGTCATCTCTCATCCTTGTTTTGCTTCTCTTTTGCTTTTTTTGCACTCCAAGAAGTCGACAGAACAGATGAAGAAAGTGCCGACCATTGTGCTCTCCGTGTCCTACAAAGGAGTTAAGTTCATTGACGCCACAAATAAGGTAACACTCACTTCCTGTGACCTCTATTGTAAATAACAAGTGAAAGGTCAGGCTTTTGAACACAAGCATGATTGATATTCATCGGTGTCAGAAATGGCCTACACTGCAGCGCTGATGTCTGCTATATGGTGTAAAAATCAATAAGGTGTGGAAAAAAAGGCAAGCATGCAATAATCAGTATGGAATGGATGAGCTGGATTATTGAAAAATCAATAACAACCTACTCAGTTCATTAAATCCTTAATGGAATGTTTAAAAACTTTTAAAATATTTCAAGGTTTTAATGTTACCAAGCTGATGTGTGATGAACGCCTGGCGTCGTAAAACTGCCTGCATTATTATTATTATTATGAAAAATATGTCACAGTTATCATCACCTCCGAGTGACATTTAGGTAAAGGGTGCTCAGTGTGTGTCAGCCGGTCCACCTTAGACACACACAAAAAACAGTGTTTTTATGTGTGAATGAGTAATGAGTTTGGGTCGTTGTCTCTGTGCTAATATTATGTGAATGCTGTTTAGACCTGGCTAATAATTTTTACACTAATGAGTCAGTCATTCCTATCAACATGGATAGCATAGCAGCGGGTAGATTCGACAAGAGGGAGAAATGAGGGGCGGCAGTGTGATAGAAATGAGGATACTGAGAGATTCGTGTTCGTACGTGGAGGATCTAATCCTCCTCAGCTGGGTTATGAAGGTGGCACAGTGAGAAACAATTTTTAGATCATTATAAGCAGTTTGCTTGCAAAGAGGTATTAATTTAAGCATCTGTTATGCACAGAGCAACATACACACAGCAGAAGATGAGCATTATTTGCAGATATTTTAAATTCTTCCTTGGGCAGCACTGCACAGAGCACAGACTTTAGGAAGGTGGCCACAATACATAACAATTTACAGAGATAGATACAGATTAAAGGTAAAGCCAAAATGATGACACAGTGGCCAGCTGGTGACATAACTGGTGAAGTTATTTCTTCTATGTGCTGTGCCTGTCTTTGCCAAAACATTTTTATTAGTTGGTTAGTCAGACATACATACCTTTCTCTTCCCTTGGCTCTACATGGTTTCAGAACACAGATATGAGATGAACTGTGCTGGTACTGCCTCTAGCATGGCCATCAGGCAATCAAACTCATTTTTGTATTGCCACTCAGCCTGCTTAGAGACATGCCCCAGTATGTTCCTGATGTTTAGCAGGCGACCAGTTTGCAAAATCTACAGCCCAGTTTTCCAAACCTCAGATCCTACTATAACATGTATCAAATAGAGATTGACCCAAGGTAAGAAATAATAATAATAATAATAATAAGGGTAATAAATAAAGCAAGGGACAGTGGCTTCTCCTGGATTCACCTCTCGGGGTCATTTGTGAAAGTAGTAAATCTTCACTGTTCTCTCTTCTTATCTATTTGATGTTCCAATGTACAAAAACAAGAGGGAGTTGTTCTTACTTAAAATAACAATCAGTAGGCTGATATCTTTTTCTAGAATCAAAGCCAAAGATAATACCTTCCACTATGAGAACAAAATATGTTTTGCTAATGTTATCTAATGTTATCCCTCAGTAAAACTTTCTTTTGGGGCTTTGATGTTCTGTAATTCACTGCACTGAGACTTTAATTAACAAAACACAAAGACACAACTGTTCTCCAGTGACATTGCCAGAGAACAACTTCCAACTCAGTGATTCCAAACCAACATTGTGCTACTGTAATTATGGTTTTGGAATGTGTGAAATTAGATGTATAATAAATCAGATTTGTTTTTCGATGAAGTGGCTCACTGGAGATAATCAACAATCTTTCTCTGCACCTCTTTGTCTTTCTGCCTCTGTTTTCTCTTTCTTCCCTTTCTCTTTCTCTCTCTGCAGAACATCATAGCAGAACATGAGATTCGTAACATCTCGTGTGCGGCACAGGATCCAGAGGATCTGTCTACATTTGCCTACATCACCAAAGACCTCAAGTCCAGTCACCACTACTGCCACGTCTTCACTGCTTTTGATGTGGTCAGTACGGACACTGTGCCTTTGTGGTTAAAAGCTCATTTAATATTCATAGTTCCTAGAATATCACTTTGTATTCTCATGGCTGTGTTTTTGCCATCAACCTTTTGTCAGAACCTGGCGTATGAGATCATTCTGACACTCGGCCAGGCCTTCGAGGTGGCCTATCAGCTAGCCCTGCAGGCCAGAAAGAGCGGCCACGGATCATCCACACTGCCTGAGAGCTTTGACAGCAAGCCCAGCAAACCTGTCCCAAACCTCGAGTCAACATCCGCAAATCTGTAAGCATCGCTGTAGCACAGCCAGTCGCACTACTGTTTGAAAGGAGAATCCATCTTAAACTGAAATTTACATCAGCAACATTTTGGTGATCTAGATTTGAAGAATTTTGGTTAAAAGAAGCTGTTGTTGAACCTAAGTTCCATGCAGAGTAGTTGATAATGTTTTTATGAACTGAATTCTCTACATCTTATAGCTACTTCATAATAAACTCTAGATAAATATGATCTTCTAAGTAATATACAGTGCATGATTATTTATTGAAAAAAGAATAGAAGTATTGTGTTTTAAGATGGATTTTCACTTCTGATAAAACCTTTCAAATCTAACCAGCATCCCATTTACTCTGTCCCATTTACACTTGAATGTGTCCATAATTTCCATCCCTCTGCTCTGATTCCTTCCGTTCTCTCATCCTTGCTTGAATGCGTTTTCAACTCTCAGTTTGATTTACGGGGTTTATCCTGGAACGCTTGTGTTTTGTGTCTTGGCTCAACGGACACTGTGGCAGAGGTCTAGGTGGATATTTGATCTGTTAAGCGTCCATTCGGTCTTCCTGTCCCTGAAGTCTCTTACACACTGGGCTGATTGATGAGGCCTGTTTGCATAGGGCTCTTGGAGGGCTGGCTAGGCTCGCCTCACTCTATGTATGCAAGATGAAAAAGAATCCTCATGTGAAAGACTCCTACATTCTGCAGCCTTGCATGGAGAATTAAGTTATTCACATTTCAGTCCATCAGAGCCTCATCAAAATGCTGGGGTCTCTGATGGAGGATGTGTCTGAGCAACGCCCAAACTGCAATGGGTGCATAGAATCTGTACAGACCTGCTTTTGTTTATAATGTATTTGATGTTAGTCCTACAAAGCTGCAATACACACATCACTGTTTAATTTGTTAAGTTTGATCAACTCAAAGTGATCAGGGTGAAGTAACTTTACTATATTTTAGCACTAATAGAAAATTCTTGTAATAATACTATTTACCAGGACATTTTTGGCCACGATAAATGTAGCATTAGAATATGATACCGGCACATCCCTAGCCCTATCTGTGACCTCAGCACTTCAAACGTTGCTCCTTAAACCAATAATTGATGCCCGCTTTCAGTACATAAGAGGGCCCTCTGGAGTATGTTCTTGTAAACATACTGTAAGTTGAATACATTTCCTTCCGCAAACATTTGCAAAGCAGATTTAAATTTTTTTAAATCAGGCATTGTTTAAATCCATACATTGCTGGCTTGCAGTCTTCATCTTCACTGCCTTTGTTAAATTGCCATGCTTCCTTGCGTGTTACAGTTGATTGAATAGTTAATGGAGTTAAATTGGCTATACAATCATACAAACAAAACAAGGACCCACCCACAGAAACACAGCTCATAACAAGAAAAAATGCCACATGGTCCCTTTACAGTTTTTTAATACCCTCCCAAGCTTTGTTATATAGATACTGTGTGTGTGTGTTTGTGTGTGTGTGTGTGTGTGTGTCCTTTCTACAACCACAGCGTCATAAAGTCTATCTCTAAACCTTTCAACCTCCCATTAACCCCAGACAGAGCTTTAAAATAGTCACAGTAACACACTTCCCTCCTCAACCGACTCACATCGGGAGGCAGCAAACGTGTCTTGTGGACCCGGTATAGAGTTACGGTGGCAGCTATATCAGTGTGGTTATAGACTAAACAGGTCCATTTTCATACTGTGAGTCATGGGAGAAAGAGATGGTGACAGAGGAGCATCGGTGGCTTCAGAGGAATGGTCTCACTTTCTAAAGTTAGAGGGAGACGTGAGACGGAAGGAAAGACAGAAGGGGGGAAAGATAGAAAAGAACGCATGCAGTGTTTGTGTGTTCACTCTCCTGTGTGTGTGTGTGTGTGTGTGGGGGTCCTGTGCCTACAGAGATGATGGACGATGGCATGTGTACACACAATCTGCTGACTTTGCAAACGTTACATTAACCTTTAATTGCCTTTTTCCTGTGTGTGTGTGTGTGTTAGTGTGTGTGTGGTTAATGGCTTGTGGTGTGCAGCAGGGCTAAGATACTGCAGGATTCACTTAATATTCCTGCCACCTGCCAGCCATAATCTCCAACCCGCAGCACCTCTAAAGCCCCCTGTGCTTTAAATTACTGTTGCTTTGTTTTTCTGCCCACAAGTATCTGTTTCTACACACCCCCCTATTTTAATTTCTATGATGTGTGTGTGTTATGTGAGCATATCTGCTTGTAAATCTCCCTCACTTTCTCTTAACTTTCCTTTATGAGTGTGACCGTGTCTGATATGACTATTGTCTTAATCAACATGTTACTGTAATTGTAGTGTAGCTTCAAAACGGACTAAAATACATGGCCCTAAGCCTATATGATTGAGTTTAACAATCATAGTTTCCCATATCTCAAGTCATGAAAAAACCTCCCAGTGATGTGAAAATAGCTTGATTCCAAGCAGCTGGTTCAGGTTCTTGGCTAGGAGCCTTAAATGTACACTTTCTATAAAGAAAAACCATCTAGAACAACTGAAATGTAACCAAGCCATCTCACAACATTGGCAGACTTAAAGTGCTCATATTATGCTTTTTGCCTTTTTCCTTTTATTTATTGTGTTATATATATTTTTGTGTATGTGGTTGTGGTTGTAGAAAGGACACACACACACACACACACACACACGGTGGATGCAGGAAAAACTGGTGATGAGACATATAGGATGACCTAAATTAAGGACAGCTGCACTCGTTATTGTAAGTGCAATGATAAGTTAAAGTCCAATAAGTATTTATCAAACCGTATGAATGTTTGTCCCAGCCCGGGACAGGAAATTAACTAACAATGTAAATAGATCAACAAGCCACTGACAGACATGTTCAAATTTGAAAAAAATATTTTTCACCAGCCATTTCATATTATACCTTTAACATTTGCAGCATCCTGAGCCTTTTTGGTAGAGTAGTTTTATTCTCCCCAAAACAAGTTTCCTTTTTATTTTTAAAGAACTATACAATATCTCTGTCTCCCCCAACGTCATTGCAACTTTTATCACAATTTTTTACAAAAACTCCCGGAACATCAGGCATTTTGGGCCAAAACAATCTCAAAAAAAGGCTGCAAAATCCTGGAGGGACTGACTGACTAGCTAGCAATACTTACCTAGATACTGGGCATGTGCGACTCCCAACTAAAGCTATATCAATATTATATCAATATTGCCCAACCCTACTCCCAACAAAGATGGAATAGAAGTAAGATGAATAAAACGGATAGCTCAACACACTGAAAAGAGGAGCTGCAACAATGTGCAGTACAACAAAAATATGGTGTTTTTGAAAATGTAACCACATAAACCTGGTACAACCTCTAAATACAATTATGAACCTGAAAATGAGCATGATATGAGCATTTAAAAAAAAAAAAAAATTGAAATTTGAATATAAGTCTGGCTTGTGAAGATGCTTTTGCAGAGTGATGTTTTGCACAGTTGCCGTGCCATATTCGTCATGCTGGGAGTGTTTTTGCCATGCAGGTGTCACTATATAATTATGGCGGAACATGGCCTACTCTTCCTTTAGTTTTGCTGTATTGCAGTAATGCTGCAGTTGCCAGGGCAATGACTTTGCTGCCATGTTGTTTTCATGGTTTTTGGAGTGTTGTTGCCTTTCCCTGTTGCCATGCAGCTGCTCTGTCACCGCTGTGGTTCTGCCTTGCTGCTTTGTTGTTTTGGGTGTTCGTGTTGCTGAGCAGGCCCACTTTGACCTGTATATGACCTCTGCCCCTGTAGGTCATCATGTCCCCCGTCAGCCGCTGGTCACTGGGCCACATTTATACCCCTCACCGGCCTCCTCTCCACCCTCCTCTTCCTCCCCCTCGACTCTTCCATCTTCCTCACAAAGCTCAGTCACAGGTCCTTCTTGCTTTTCCTTCTATTATCCTTTATTTTCTACATGATTTTCTTTTAGTCAAGGAGAAAGCGGCGTCTGTAAGTTCTTCCATTTTATTCTGTCGCTTTTATTCAACTCACTCTGCATCCTTGTGTGGTGTTTGCAGTGAGTATTTGTGTCTCTCACTCTACAGTTACTACCTGCTATCTCCATATCAACATTTACATTAAAATAAAACAGATGGGACACTTCAGCCAGTCCTGCAAAGCCAACCCATTTAATTTCTTTACAGCTTATACAGAGCTTAAAGACTTTAGTGCCTCAGTCAGTTTTTATGTGCCCCACTGCACTGATTCCACCCATGGATGCGGATACACTGCATCCTTAAAGATACACATTCTAGATGTTAAAGGTGAAAATAAGAAGTGTTTGAAGCAATAACCACTCCTTTAAAGTTAGCGTATTGTTTATTGAAACACTCAGCCCATTAAACCTCCATTGAATGATCCACTCATTTACTCATCTTTATCTTAACAAGGCCGTTGACATTTTAAAGGGTCATCTAAGGAAGACTGCAGTACCAGAGTGTACACAGTGTGCCAAGAAAGGGTTCAAATGTTCTGAGCTCAATAGACTCCCATTGCAAAACGGCATGTTTTGCATTAGTTGGATAACTGAGGTTGCGGTCTAAATTATACACTGTGATATCCCTGCAGCATTATTTCTTATGTTCCAAACCAAAAAAAGGGTGTTGATATAAAACTTAGTTTGAAGGCAGTAGGCATGGTTCATTTAGTGATTGATTCAATGTGTGGTTGAGGAATTTGAGACTAATCCTGGTGATGCTCTGAATGAGTTCTTCATTAAGCATGATGGCGTTGTGCTGCTGTGAGATCGAAAGTGTGTTTGTTTTGTAATCCTGTAACCCCCCCCCAACAAGATTGTTGCTGTGGTTGTGCGAGCATGAGGGAGAGAATAGAGAACTGGAATAATATTATAGTTAGTTTCTGTATTGTTGCTGTAGCAGACAAGACAAGATAAGAGAAACATTGTTCTGTCAGTGTAATACACACTCAATCCTGTTTACTCCAGAAGTAGGTCCTTAATGCTTATTTATGAAATATGAACATTACATGTTATATACAGTAAATGTGTGCATAATATACATAATTGGACAATGTGTGCAAGGACAAATTTAGTCTTCTACTACTCAAAGTCACTGCTCCCTTAAGTCACCTGAAAATAAACCAATAGATTGGAGAGAAAAACACCCTCAGCAACAAAATCCAGCCACTTGATTGGTTGCCATGGGGGTATTTTTAAAAGCAATGCAGATCGTTTGGTTAGTTTCTCAGCTCAGAATCTGCAATGGCTTCACAGAGGCAGCAACAGACAAAGTCCACAGCTCTTTGATAACCGAAACAGCAGGACAGGAAGTGCATTGCTGCAAATACAGCACATGGTCATTGCAATCGTTCAGGAACAGCAGGATCTTGCATTTAGAAATGGAAAATTAATTTCTTTTTTTTTTTTTTATGTTTGACTGTAAGCTTCTGTCCATGATCCGTGTTCTGCTTTCTCAGCTCTTTCTTAAATTTCATTTTTTTTCCATTACATTACTTTGTAAGCAGCACATCTTTCATCTCATTCCTTCTACCGTCTCACTCTGTTATTTTTTACTGACTTCATTAGCATAAAATTCTATCAGAAAATTGCCCCTACAGTGTGCAAAATGTTGCTTTCCAAAAGAAACAGCCGTTTGCATTGAAAATGTGTCATAATGAATTGTTTGTATCCTGCATCCTAAAGAAGTATAAAATCAATGTGTAGTATTTTTTGTAATTGAGAATATGCAGGTTGTTGTAATTAATTTGGTTCTTTTTCCGACTTCTCTCTGCTTCCTCTCCCTTTTTATGTCTTTCTGCATCAGATGGAGCAGCCGTCCATGGACCAGAAGGGCCACGCCAACGTGCCGTGGATTGTGGAGCCGGGTCAGGAGGCCAAGAGAGGAGTCAACACCAAGTATGAGACCACTATTTTCTAACATACACCCACCTTGTCCACTCCTGTGTGTGTGTGCCTTTCAGAGGTTGCCCTGTACTGGGGCCCCGCCCCGGAGTTGGGCAAGAGCGACGCACGCCGCCGCGTCACCTCACCGGCTGAAAAATAAAAAAACAAAACATCCCGCCCCCGTTAGACGAGCCTGTCCACTGCATGATGACTTTTGGCACTGCGCTGTCTCTCTTCTTTCTCCTTGTCTCTTCTTCTCTTTGTTTCTGCTCTCCCCCTCTTTGGCCCGGGCCCCGTCCTTCTGCCTGCAGGGCTGGCGCATGACCTTTGAAACCAGGGATGTGGTGCACTTCTCTGTCTCCACCTGTAGGGGGAATGGTCAGCTCCATTTTTCCACTTCCTGTTTGTCAGTCAGCAGTCAACCATTTGGTTGTTCTGCTTTCAGATTCTTGTTTTTTTTTTTTCTTCCTGTTGATGGGTGCAACCGTTTGGCTTCGTCTCTCCTATTTTTTCTCCTCTGACTGCCTCCAAACCTCGCTTCTCTTAACATTTTAGGCCCTTTGTCCAACTGCCCCCTGACAACTTGAATGAGATTTGTAACCAGACTACTGCTAAAAGCTGTGACAGTGTTTTAGCTGTCTGTTAAGCCCAACGTGGGAGCTGACAGTAAGGAGGGCCGTTGTCGAAACATGACAACTGGAGGAAAGTTCAGACTTTTTAGACATTTTTTAATCAAAAAGGAGAGCTGAATCACAGGAGAGGTGATGTAGCACAGTCTAACTTTGACTCCAACTGGTTCATCCAGCAGGCTACTAGAATGTATTTCAACTTTTTGATTCTTTATATAAGATTATTTTTTGAAAATATTAACAAACTTGTGAATTTCTTTGACAAACAACTTTAATCTTGTCCTGTGAAACAGGAAGTAGTAGGGTTTTTTTTTGTTGTTGCTTTTTCTAGCATCCTTTTCAGCACATGTATGTGTGTATGTGTTCAGAATTATTTTTGACCAAATTTCCCTGGCCATAAACCTTATTTTATTTGGCGGGGAAACAATCTTGTATGTATAAGGTTTAGCATGTGGCTTATGAGACGCATGGTGGCCATTTTGGATTTGATGAGCAGGGGGCCGGTGGAGAGGCGGGGTGTGAGGGCTTTCTCGATAAGTGATGTCATCTCATTTGCAGGGCAATGCCGGACGCTCATGTCTATTACTGTGGAATGCAAAGAATGTAGCCAGCCCTAAACACGGACCTTGTCACACACACAATGCAAAATGGACTACAAAAGGACTACAAACATGGATGCTACTCCGCAGTGTTTAAGGTTGACTACCAAATGTTAACATCATTCATCCATATGATGCTTGACACAGTAAACATGACAAACAGACACTTATACACACTAACAGGACTGCATCTTGACAGATGACGGTCTGCTCTGAATGTACACTTATTTGAAAGCAGCCTCAAGTTTCTGCGACTGCAGCAGGATCTGTTTAATATGCTCTACTGGGACATGTGACCTGTGAACTTTTCGATGGTCACCGTGTCTCCATGGAGACTGAGTATGGTTACAGGGCGTCTGTCGGTAACAGACAATGGACTCGTTAAAGACTTCACTGGGCACGTGTCAGTGTTGGCAAGGGTTTAAGGACGTTTGGCTGGCTCTTTCGTTTTTTTCTTTTTTTTTTCTTTGAAGTCAGAAAATAATACCGAGATATATGCACAAGCGTGTAAATGTGATTGGACTTGCTACAACACGGTGGAGATGCAACGGGTGTGTCCTGATGAGATGTGTCTCATAACGGATGAACCTACAGTATGTGAACAAAACAGCATCTGGCGTTAAAAAAAAAAAAAAGTATTCTATTCGTATTGCCCAACATTTTAATGTTTAATATGAGAGTATTATATTACCATGATGATTATGATTATTCTTGTGCAATTCTTGTCTACTGTTGTCTTAATGTTACATTATTTTTCTATTTTATGAGATGAAAACATTAGGCTTGAAAATGATGGCCATCCGTTAAAAAAAAATCAAAACTATATGATCATACTTGTACACAGAGAGTGAATGTTGCAGGTGGCTAGCTTACTCTTGTCAGGTCAACCGTTCATCATTTCTCATGGGGCTCTACTCTTACCTAGCAGATGTACTATTTTAAACGCAGTATTACTGTATTATTTGGATGAGACGTTATCCAATTATAAAATGTACATAGATATTTTGCCAATTCATTGTTCATACATGTAATGTAAAAGAGAAAAGAAAGGATTAAAGTAAAGTATGTGGCACTGGAAACAAGGTACCAAAATAAAGGTTGAAAATTAAAAGAAAGCGGTAGATTGTAGAGATTGTATTTTGAGTGAAAACTGAAATGGGTTATTTGGTTACATCACTGTTAACCAACTTATGTACATAGGCTTGGGCTTCCAGCACACTGATTTTTGTAATTTTGGCCATTATTTATATCCTTGTAAAACACATGGAATAAAATATGAATTGTTAAAACCATTATTGGATAAAGTTGTCATCAGTTATTTCCTTTTTTTAAATTCACTACAGTTTGAAAGGATAATTACAGTTGATTACTTCAACATGTTATTTCGTGTTAAAATTGTACTGCCAAAGTGATCTGAGGAACACAACAGCTTCACTACAAATGGGGCAAGAAAACACAAACCATCAGACGGGTTCTAAACAAGCCAAAAGCTCAGCTACATTATCTAAAACAGTGCATCTGAAATGTACTTGCTTGTTGATGATCTGATTTTGATTGTTAGGATGGTGGTTGTTCTAAAGATTGTGGTAATGTTGGTGTCCATGAATATGTTGTCATGTTAGTATAGTCACATTAATGTTTACACCATTAAGTGTTGTGCTCTCCTCTTTTATGTATTGCCTTGAGATGTGTATGTCTTCTCCCATTGTCTCACCTGTTGTCTGTCCTATATGCATTGTGCTCAGTTACCCCCTGGGGGATTAATAAAGTATTGTGTATCGTATGTATTATACTGCTTTATTGAACACAAAATCTGGGTGCAGCTTCCATAGGTCAATGTTTATGAAGGTTTGCTTTAAACATCTCTGATTGCTTGTTTCTTGCCCCATCCCACTTCTTTTTAGCAAAGTTGGTGTGTTTCCACATCTCAGCAATTACTTTGTGTATAGAATCGAATTATCGATTAAAATGGACAAAAGTTATTACGGTGTTTCCTCAATGTTGATTTTGTAGTGGCGGGCCGCCATGGCAAAATGTGCCACCACGGTATCAGAAATTGGGCAGATGCACAATGTAGTCGCGGTTGCCTTTTAAATTATCCTGCCGACATAATGCATAACGCAAAATGGCTGCCGCTCACATTGCAATTTAACAAGTAGAACTATTCAGAGGTTATTGGGCCCGTCCAGTTTAACTCCACATACTGTTGTGTTGATGTAGTTTATTGTCAAGACGTTCACTTTCTTCCGAGTCGTCTATTAAACCAAGAACGTTACAACGGTGGGTCCGCTCTAATTGGTCAACGTGTCAGTTCTGTCAGCTCATCGTCCAGATATCAATCATCTGGAAACATTAAACCGGTAAGTGAGTCAGTGTCATATAATATAATGAATAGAAGTGAATACATATATTTGTTTATGTTGCAACAATGTGTCAGTTCCGTTTCATATGTAAAACATTTAGCGGCAGGGCTGGGTTGTTGTTCGTACAGACTTGCCCCCACTGCTAAAAAAAATTATATTATTATTTAGTTATTAACTATCTTTTGGATAGTGTGTTGGTGGTATCATCAAAGGCTACAAGCTAAAAGAAACAATGATTGCAATTTTATATCAAACTAACCTTACAGACAATAGTGTACAGTATGTAAGGTAGTAGTGAGTGTCGAATAGCTCATGTTAGATTTAATACCAGGCTGTGATGGCAGTAACTTCAGAGCTCGTCCTCCATTGCTCTACTCTAGACTGAACTTATACATAAATTCTCACAATTAGAGATAGCTTTTGGATTGTTTGCTGGCATTCAGTCTGGTTAATAAATCAGTAGAATATTGATCTCATACTCCCTTCATTGAAATTGTTTTTGCCATGTGAGTGATTCACGCCTTCAGTTTGCTCTTCTTTAAAAACTGCATCATTCATCACTGGTTACTTAAAGATAATGTCAAAACAAACAAGGTGAAAGTTAAAACTGACTGAACATTGTACACTGCATCCATCCGAGCGATGCATGACAACCAAGGTGAGCTCAGTACCTTGACCACCTTCACAGAAAAACAACTGCTTACACTCATGAAAGCAATTCTGCCGCTGGTATTATGAAGAGGGGCTTAAGTGTGCTTTTGGTTTTCAAAGTGATATAGTGTTGACTGAGTCTCTCTGGTACTTCAGCCACAACTGGAAATACAGTTGATATTCAGGGAGCTCTCCCTGTCATCTGGTCATCAGTTTGAGCTGTTTTGTCCCAAATCAATAAGTAGGATTAGAACTGCTGATGAGCGGTGATGATCAGATGAATTGTAATACCTCCATACTACATAGCCAGTCAAAGTTGTGACTTACTACTGCGAGACATCCCGTTTTAGACAGCTCAAGACTACATTGACTCCGACAGAGAGGTCTGACTCTGCACCAGGTCATCAACACGATCAACCACCTCCAGACAAACAAACTGACACATTGATACATGTGTGTTGCTAAGTTTCCATAGTGACAAGATCCCCCTCACAGTTTCACCCATAAGCCTGTATGTAATGTTGAAAAAGCACAAACATACTGCCGTGATAAATAGCTCTAAAACTAAACAATCACTATGATTTTTTCAACATGCTATACTATGACTTTTTATGATTTTTTTCGACATACTATACTATGACCTTTTTCTGACAAACTACATGACTTTTTTATGATTTTTTTCCCAACGTCCTATACCATGACATTTTTTTCGACACTATACTATGGCTTTTAACACTTTTTTCAGCATACCATACTATGGCTTTTTTGACATGCTATAGTATGACTTTTTCATTACATTTTCGACATGGCTTTTAAGCTTTTTCAACATACTATACTATGACTTTTTTAAAGCAACACTAGAGAACTTTTGTACCTTAAAATAATGTTTCCAAAATCGTTTCAGTGGGTCATCAACTCATAACAGGGCACTTCTGTATCTGCTTTGCCGCTCTCTACCGCCTATAACGGCACTATGCAAGTTTGCCAGATCAGGTAGCATCACCTTTTTTTACATACTATACTATGACTTTTTATCACTTTTTTCAAAATACTATACTATGTTTTATTTCAACATACTATACAATGGCGTTTTGATAATTACTTTTTTATGACTTTCATCACTTTTATGGCTTATTTCGACATACCATACTATTGCTTTTTTATCGTTTTTTCGACATACTATATATACTATAGAATTTGTATCACTTTTTTCAACATACTATATATGCATTTGGCATTTTTTCTCACTTTTTGTTCGCACTATATTATTGCTTTTTTTTCACTTTTTTCGACAGAATATACTGTGGCTTTTATTGACATGCTAATAATTACTTTTTTCGACATACTATACCATGGCTTTTTTGACATACTATACACTTTTGCTTATTTAAAAATACTATACAATGGCTTTTTTGGACATACTATACTATGACTTTTTATCACTTTTTTTGACATAATATACATGGCTTTTTTAACATACTATACTATGACTTTTTATGACTTTTTTGACATACTATACTATTACTTTTTTATCACTTTTTTAACATACTATACTATGACTTTTTTATCACTTTTTTCGACATACTATACTATGGCTTTTTTATCACTTTTTTCGACATACTATGGCTTTTTTATCACTTTTTATCATATTAAACTATCACTTTTTATCAACTTATTTGACATACTATACTATGACTTTTTATCACTTTTTTTGACATACTATACTATGGCTTATTTCAAAATACTAAACTATAGCTTATTTCAAAATACTAAACTATGGCTTTTGTATAACTTTTTTCGACATACTAAACTATGGCTTTTTTCGACATACTATATACTATGGCTATTTTTATAATTTTTTTTGACATACTATACTATGACTTTTTTATCACTTTTTTCGACATACTATACTATGGCTTTTTTTGACATACTATACTATGGCTATTTTTATCACTTTTTTGACATACTACACTATGACTTTTTTGTCACTTTTTTCTACATACTATACTATGGATTTTTTATGACTTTTTAAACATACTATATTATGACTTTTGTATAACTTTTTTCGACATACTATACTACAGCTTATTTCAAAATACTAAACTATGGGTTTTGTATAACTTTTTTCAGCAAACTATACTATGGCTATTTTTATCACTTTTTTTGACATACTTTACTATGACTTTTTTATCACTTTTTTCGACATAATATACTATGGCTTTTTAATCACTTTTTTAACATATTAAACTATCACTTTTTATCAACTTATTTGACATACTATACTATGAGTTTTTATCGCTTTTTTTGACATATACTATGGCTTATTTAAAAATACTAAACTATGGCTTTTGTATAACTTTTTTCGACATACTAAACTATGGCTTTTTTCGACATACTATACTATGGCTTTTTTCGACATACTATACTATGGCTATTTTTATCACTTTTTTTGACATACTATACTATGACTTTTGTATAACTTTTTTCGACATACTATACTACAGCTTATTTCAAAATACTAAACTATGGCTTTTGTATAACTTTTTTAACATACTAAACTATCACTTTTTATCAATTTTTTTGACATACTATACTATGACTTTTTATCACTTTTTTACATACTATACTATGGCTTATTTCAAAATACTAAACTATGGCTTTTGTATAACTTTTTTTGACATACTATACTATGGCTATTTTTATCACTTTTTTCGACATACTATACTATGGCTTTTTTTTTACATACTATACTATGGCTATTTTAGCACTTTTTTCGACATACTATACTATGGCTTTTTTCGACATACTATACTATGGCTTTTTTATCACTTTTTTCGACATACTATACTATGACTTTTTTTCACTTTTTTAACATACTATTTTTTTCGGCATACTATACGGCATACTATACTATGGCTATTTTTATCACTTTTTTTGACATACTATACTATGAATTTTGTATAACTTTTTTCGACATACTATACTACAGCTTATTTCAAAATACTAAACTATGGCTTTTGTATAACATTTTTTGGCATACTATACTATGGCTATTTTATCACTTTTTTTGACATACTATACTATGACTTTTTTTAATCAGTTTTTTCGACATACTATACTATGGTTTTTTTATCCGTTTTTTTACATACTATACTATGACTATTTTATCAGTTTTTTCTACATACTATACTATGGATTTTTTAATCACTTTTTTTGACATACTTTACTATGACTTTTTTTCACTTTTTTAACATGCTATACTATGGCTTATTTGAAAAATACTAAACTATGGCTTTTGTATAACTTTTTTTGACATACTATACTATGGCTATTTTTATCACTTTTTTCGACATACTATACTATGGCTTTTGTTTTACATACTATACTATGGCTATTTTTATCATTTTTTTTGACATACTATACTATGACTTTTTTAGCACTTTTTTCGACATACTATACTATGGCTTTTTTCGGCATACTATACTATGGCTATTTTTATAACTTTTTTTGACATACTATACTATGACTTTTGTATAACTTTTTTCGACATACTATACTACAGCTTATTTCAAAATACTAAACTATGGCTTTTGTATAACTTTTTTCGACATACTATACTATGGCTTTTTTATCTCTTTTTTAACATACTAAACTATCACTTTTATCAGTTCTTTTGACATACTATACAATGACTTTTTATCAGTTTTTTTTACATACTATACTATGGCTAATTTCAAAATGCTAAACTATGGCTTTTGTATACCTTTTGACATACTATACTATGGCTTTTTTTGACATACTATACTATGGCTATTTTATCAATTTTTTGACATACTATACTATCATTTTTTTATCACTTTTTTCGACATACTATACTATGGCTTTTTTATCACTTTTTTCGACATACTATACTATGACTTTTTTTCACTTTTTTAACATACTATTTTTTTCGGCATACTATACGTATACTATACATTATGCTATTTTATCACTTTTTATACTATACTATGAATTTTGTATAACTTTTTCGACATACTATACTACAGCTTATTTCAAAATACTAAACTATGGCTTTTGTATAACATTTTTTGGCATACTATACTATGGCTATTTTATCACTTTTTTCGACATACTATACTATGGTTTTTTTATCCGTTTTTTTACATACTATACTATGACTTTTTTTCACTTTTTTAACATACTATACTATGACTTTTTTATCACTTTTTTCGACATACTATACTATGGCTTTTTTCGGCATACTATACTATGGCTATTTTTATAACTTTTTTCGACATACTATACTACAGCTTATTTCAAAATACTAAACTATGGCTTTTGTATAACTTTTTTCGACATACTATACTATGGCTTTTTTATCTCTTTTTTAACATACTAAACTATCACTTTTATCAGTTCTTTTGACATACTATACAATGACTTTTTATCAGTTTTTTTTACATACTATACTATGGCTTATTTCAAAATGCTAAACTATGGCTTTTGTATACCTTTTTTGACATACTATACTATCATTTTTTTATCACTTTTTTGACATACTATACTATGGCTTTTTTATCACTTTTTTCGACATACTATACTATAACTTTTTTTCACTTTTTTAACATACTATTTTTTTCGGCATACTATACGGCATACTATACGATGGCTATTTTTATCACTTTTTTTGACATACTATACTACAGCTTATTTCAAAATACTAAACTATGGCTTTTGTATAACATTTTTTGGCATACTATACTATGGCTATTTTATCACTTTTTTCGACATACTATACTATGGTTTTTTTATCCGTTTTTTTACATACTATACTATGACTATTTTATCAGTTTTTTCTACATACTATACTATGGATTTTAATCACTTTTTTTGACATACTTTACTATGACTTTTTTTCACTTTTTTAACATACTATACTATGACTTTTTTATCACTTTTTTCGACATACTAGACTATGGCTTATTTCAAAATACTAAACTATTGCTTTTGTATAACTTTTTTCGACATACTATACTATGGCTTTTTTCGGCATACTATACTATGGCTATTTTTATAACTTTTTTTGACATACTATACTATGACTTTTGTATAACTTTTTTCGACATACTATACTACAGCTTATTTCAAAATACTAAACTATGGCTTTTGTATAACTTTTTTAACATACTAAACTATCACTTTTTATCAATTTTTTTGACATACTATACTATGACTTTTTATCACTTTTTTACATACTATACTATGGCTTATTTCAAAATGCTAAACTATGGCTTTTGTATACCTTTTTTGACATACTATACTATGGCTTTTTTCGACATACTATACTATGGCTATTTTTATCATTTTTTTTTTACATACTATACTATGACTTTTTTATCACTTTTCGACAAACTATACTATGACTTTTTTTGACATACTATGTGGCTATTTTTATCACTTTTTTGACATAATATACTATGACTTTTTTGTCACTTTTTTCGACATACTATACTATGACTTTTTTATCACTTTTTCGACATACTATACTATGGCTTTTTTATCACTTTTTAGACATACTAGACTATGGCTTATTTCAAAATACTAAACTATGGCTTTTGTATAACCTTTTTCAACATACTATACTATGGCTTTTTTCTGCATACTATACTATGGCTATTTTTATCACTTTTTTTGACATACTATACTATAACTTTTGTATAACTTTTTTCGACATACTATACTATGGCTTTTTTTATCTCTTTTTAACATACTAAACTATCACTTTTTATCAATTTTTTTGACATACTATACTATGGCTTTTTTTGACATACTATACTATGGCTATTTTTATCATTTTTTTTTGACATGCTATACTGTGACTTTTTTATCACTTTTTTCGACATACTATACTATGGCTTTTTTATCACTTTCTTCGACATACTAGACTATGGCTTATTTCAAAATACTAAACTATGGCTTTTGTATAACTTTTTTCGACATACTATACTATGGCTATTTTTATCACTTTTTTTGACATACTATACTATGACTTTTGTATAACTTTTTTCGACATACTATACTACAGCTTATTTCAAAATACTAAACTATGGCTTTTGTATAACTTTTTTTGACATACTATACTATGGCTATTTTATCATTTTTTTTGACATACTATACTAAACATAATATAATATGGCTTACTTTGATTTATATGTTTGAGATTGTACATTGGTCTGGAGCTAGGGGTTAAGACATTGGTTTATGTATCTTGGTGGGAATCGAACCCAGATCTCCCACACCAAATGAACATGTTATATCCACTGCACCATCTCTGCCCACCCGCTTTGAGATGCTATACTATGGCTTATTTATCACTTTTTTTCAACATACTTATGCAATAGCTTTTTATACTTTTTTTCGACATACTATGGACATACTATGGCATTTCATACTATACACTATGGCTTATTTAAAAATATATACTATGGCTTTTTTATCACTGTTTTCAACATACTATACTATGGCTTTTTTCTGCATACTATACTATGGCTATTTTTATCACTTTTTTTGACATACTATACTATGACTTTTCTATAACTTTTTTCAACATACTATACTACAGCTTATTTCAAAATACTAAACTATGGCTTTTGTATAACTTTTTTTGACATACTATACTATGGCTTTTTTATCTCTTTTTAACATACTAAACTATCACTTTTTATCAATTTTTTTGACATACTATACTATGGCTTATTTCAAAATACTAAACTATGGCTTTTGTATAACTTTTTTTTTGACATACTATACTATGGCTTTTTTTGACATACTATACTATGGCTATTTTTATCATTTTTTTTGACATGCTATACTGTGACTTTTTTATCACTTTCTTCGACATACTAGACTATGGCTTATTTCAAAATACTAAACTATGGCTTTTGTATAACTTTTTTCGACATACTATACTATGGCTATTTTTATCACTTTTTTTGACATACTATACTATGACTTTTGTATAACTTTTTTCGACATACTATACTATGGCGTTTCATCACTTTTTTTCAACATATTGTTCTATTGGCTTATGTCAAAATACTAAACTAAATTACTTTTTTTAATTTTCTTCGACCTACTTTACTATAGCTTTTAACATTTTTTTTTACATTTAGATTTTACTTTTTTTTATGGCCTTTCATCACTTTTTTCAAAATACTGTTCTACAGCTTTTTTGACATATTATGGTTTATTTAAAAATACTGTATGGCTTTTTTAATCACTTTTTTGACATACTATACTATGGCTTTTTCGACATACTATACTATGAATGAATATTGAATTACTTTTTTGGACATTATTCTATGACTTTTACGGCATGCTATATATACTAGGATCTTTTTATTAACTTTTTTATGACATACTAAATTCGGAAATCTTAATAGGATACTATTGTTTTGCCTCTGTCTAGGGGTATAAGGGCGCAACATAAGAGAACAAGAGTTTCTTCCCTGGTCCCCAAACCAACAAGAAAAGAGCTGAGAGATAGTTTGACAGTTTATTTGTCCTCAAAGACAATTTTTTTTTTACAGTACATACATACATACATACATACATACATACATACATATATACATACATAGACACATAGCACAAACAAGTAGGACATACAGAATTATAGAAAGAGACAAAGAAATGAATTATCACTCTACACACCACAGACTGTTGCAGAGGAGGCTGCCTACAAAGCTCTTGCTAAAGTGGGCCTTTTTGCACATGGCTAGTTTATATCTGCATCCAGAAGGAAGGGGGATGAAATGTTGGTAGAGTGGATGATCTGGTCTCTGACCCCCGATCCACCGCAGCATTGTGACATCGACGAAACTGGCACCTGTTTGCTGATACGCACGGATGCCAAAAACAGGGCATTTATACCCCCACCAAAAAGACAAACAAAATACCATGCCAAAAAAAACATAGTCGTAGTGATAAAAGTGAAATGTCAAAGTGATAAAAAAAAGTCATAGTATAGTAGGTTCAAAAAATTGATAAAAAAAAGTCATAGTATAGTATGTGGAAAAAAGTGATAAAAAAGTCAAAGTATAATGTGTTGAAAAATGTCATAGCATAGTATGTTTTAAAAAAGTGATAAAAAAGGACTAGAAATTTGAAAAAAGTGATAAAGTCGAAAAAGTAATAGTATAGTATGTCAAACAAGTGGTAAAAAAAGTCACAGTATAGTATATCAAAAAAATCATAGCAAAGCATGTCGAAAAAAAGTCATAGCATAGTATATTGACAAAAGTCATAGTCTAGTATGTTGAAAAAAGTGATAAAAAAGTCATAGCATAGTACATAAAAAAAAGTGATAAAAAAGGCATAGAATAGTATATTGGAAAAAAGTGATAAGTCATAGTATAGTTTGTCGATAAAAGTAAAAAAAATGTCATAGTATGTCAAAAACTGATTAAAAACGTCATAATATAGTATGTTGAAAAAGTGATAAAAAGTGATTAAAATGTGTTGAATAGGGACACAGTTTACGTTCTCTACAGGTCGCTCTGCAATGTATATTATATTACGTTTTGGAATATTCTTTTGGCTAATGTTACCATGCCAGCTTCAAGGTTATGGTATGATGGACAGTAAGATGATTCCCACTTTGTTACAAACTGATGTAGCAAACATTAACATTGTGGGACGTTGGGTTCAGAGTTCTCAACCTGGCAACCCTGTGACCTTCAAGTCTAGGAAGGACGGGGAAACGAGTCTCTCCAGTATATTGAATTTGGACTCCAGTAATCATTTTAAATGCTAGCTGTCGGTATTACATATTGTACCTTCAAAAGAGGTCACATAAGTTCTGGCAACGGTTTTTCTTTACTATTTTCTAACATTTCATAGTCTAAACTATTAAATAAAGAACAATAATCAAGAGATTATTGATAATATAATATATATAATAATCTTTAATTGCAACTCCAGGTAGGTAATGTCACCATTACTTTTGGCAGTTAAAATTACACTGAAAATCACTGGCAGGAGATTAGACAAGGAGTAGCTAATAAATATTAATTCCAAAAGGGAATTGTTTTTAATTTATCAAGAACAACTAGTCATTTTGTACAAATTTTTTTGTCAGACTCTCTTGTGGCTGGTTTTCACTTAAGGAAAATAAATATCTGAGTTTTGGACCAGTCCTTAAACAAAACAACCCTGTTTTCACTGTCCAATTGAAAATATAATATACAGCTTGATAAAAGAAATGATCATTAGTTGAGGCCTAAAAGTCTCAATCCATATTAATCCAAAATTGAATCTGCTCATTACATTTTTGGGTTGCGGGTACATGTTGTGAATATTAACTAGGCCTACAGTGTTTTCAACTATATAATCTACATCTTTGTTAACAGCTAAATCTAATTAGATATGATAAGGTATTCAAATTTGAGAGAGAAGTACTGGATTTATAAAATAAATGCTAAAAGGTTCGTGCTGCTCACAAATATATAAGTAAACCACTACAGGATGTTCCACAAATATAAACTGTCTAGTAATTTACTCTCCACTATAACCCTGGAGTTATTGTAAGATTTACACCACACCATAACCATCTTTTACCAAGCCTTATAAAAACCAAATAAAAAAAATAAAAAATTGAATGTATGGAAGTAAGGATAAGCGCTATGGCTGAGTGTCTTTTAAACTACAGTGGACTGACATTTACAGTGAGCCTCTGAAAGGCTGTGCTATAAACCTCTGAATGAAAACGCTCACAATCTACAGTTACAATCTGCAACAATAGATGCGACCACTGGGCTGTTTTCTGAGATTGGAGGACCAGGGCTGCGGCACATTGGTTTGCTAAAGATTTACTGCCAATCTGCAATTTGGTGCATTCTGTAAAGAAATGACAAAACATGTTATAGTTTGTATGGAGCAGACCACTGCGGGATGAGAGTGGGAGGTAATTCAAGACATTATTTCTGGAAGATTAGACCAGGAGTGGAGAGTGTTGCAGAGGCTGCTGTATTTAGGCTTCCCAAAGCTCCAACGGCTCGATTTTATGTCTACTGCTGGCAGAGGGAGAGGCAAAGGACTGAAATGTGCACAAAGAGGAACAATGAGGAAAGAATAACGAAGGACGACAGGAACACATGGAGAAACACTGCAGATTTCTCTACACTGTTAAAACAAAATGACAGATAGTGAATGGCAAGATAATGGTTTCTTAACAGATACTAATTTCTTAGATGTCTGCAGTGAAGTGTAAGACAGGAGGAGTACATGCTTTGTTTCATCGTCTGTGTCAGACTATGGGGGATGGCCAAAGTTCCAGATGGTGTGTCCTGCCCACAGCTACCAGCTAAATGAGATGGCTATGTAAAAACTGGCCATGTAACAATCACAATATTATCTGGCATTAATTCAATAGGGACGGCTTCAACCAGAGTACTAATGAAAACATGGATAAACACAGGTCAGTGATCACATGTAGATTCAGATCCTCACCATTTATCCTGCGTCCACTCAAAAGATCTGCACCCACCTGAGAAAATATTTTACAAAAGACAGTAAGCTGCATTAGGAACACGACTGGCAGGACACATGGCAGATGTGTTGCAACAGCACTCAAATGATCGTACATAGAACAAATAATCCTACACAGTGTTCTCCAAAAGTAACATTCACAAACACACCCGCAAAGTGTTGCAGCCTCTGGTTTTATGGGTAGTGAGGGAGAGGCTGGATCAGTCTAGAGAACGCATTTTGATCACTATGTTGGGCGTTAGAGACAATATAAAATATTATTGTTAAGTCGCATTGCTTAACGACATACCTACCAACAGCCAAACATATCACAAAAACATTTTTTTTTCTAATCAGTCTAACCAATTAGGAGCGTATTTTGCACTTCCCAAAATAGGTACAGACAGGTTGAGTTGGCAGAACACACCATATGCTATTGTTTTGGTATCAAAAGTCTCATAGAAAGAAAGATTTCATAATTCAGTGCCAAATCAGCAGAAGATAAGCATGTAGGTTGAGTGCTACAGCGAAATGAGATTTGACAGCATAAGGCTCAGAGGATGTATTTTACATAACAATTTGCTACATTTTGAGCTGATTTTAGAGCGGAAATGTTTCTTGTAAGGTTGGTGACGTTAAACATGTGGGAGAGATGCACATTGATCTACCCTGGAGAACACAAAAACTACAACTGGCATGACTGTGATAAGAGCTGACAGGCTCTCGCTAACGTCCTAGCCAGTATGTGAGTATCTGAGCTGAGTTTGACGTCTGCTCCCAAAACACCTTAATCTGAGACGACACTGCAGGCTCATTGCAAGCCATCTTGCGGCAGTCAAACCAACATGACAGCGGCAAAGCTAAGCAGTCATATAAAGCTGTTTATGCCACCTTTCCAGTACACAAGAATCACAAGCTCATCTTTTTTTACGCAATCAAGAATTAAAATAAACATGAGGCAAGGTGTTAATACCAAGGCAGGAAGAGTGGAAGATCAAACTGCACTAAGAAAGATGAAAGAAGAAGAAACCACTCATCTTTTTGCCTTAAATCACAAAATGGATTTACAATAGAGAAGACGGACATCCTGCTACTACTACTACTTTCCATTTGTCAGTTGACTTATCCATTTTGTTAGTTTACCCCAAAAGCCTAACACAGATACAGATAGGGCAGTGGATGAGCTTCAGCTTCTGTTATTTTGTCTATGAAACATTATACTGAATTGGCCCTGGTATATGAACAAACAACTATGCTCCCTCTAAATAAATACAATTCTTAAATCACATATAGAAACGTTAAATTGACAACTAAAATACAAACTGCCTGTCAGCCCTTTGCTATAGAGCATTATAAACCATCCAGGTTGGTAAACATTAGAGTAATACTATTAAGGAACCTTAACAGGTTTTTTTTATTCACTAACAATTATCCCCAGGTAGACGCTGTATCAGAATAACATTTCCAATCAGGTTTCATTGTTACTGGACAAATCATTTCCCATATACAGTATGTATGTAAGTAATAGTTTTGACACTTTCTTGCAGCGAGTTAGATAACATATCAGCATTAGAGCTGTAGACAGGCCTTAAAAGTTAGGCCAGACAAGGCCGTCTGGTCCCGTCTGGTTCTAATCTAGTCTGGTCCCGTTTTAGCTCTAATCAGCATGTTAAGTATGGAGCTTAAGCCTGGAGGTGCTTAGCTTAGCCTAAAGACTAAAAGCAGGGGGAAACAGCTAGTCTGGATCTCTCTAAATTTAAAAAAATACACTAAGCAACACCTGTAAAACTCACTACTGAATATCTTTGCCTATTCTGTACACCAACCGTTGAAAAACTGTTGAAACAAAATGGTTTATAAGTCTTCTTTATAAGTTCTGGGTGGACAGGTAATCAAGAAATAGTTAAAATACATGACTCCCGCTAAACAACAACAACACAAATTCATTCATTTTTACATTTCTGTTTAAATATAAACAAACAAAACTCTCAGTAGAGCGTGGTACTGATCATCTAACATACACATACGTGTTGAATTGGTCCTTTAAGACAAATTCAAATCAAGCAAGGTTTCATAAGTTCTTGACATCCAATCATTAAAAAGACCCTCTTATTTTCTGCTAAAATGCAATGGAGTGTTTGCTTAATTGTAGATAAAGTATAAGTAATCTGTCACTGATTCCACCACTAACAAATACAATCTCAAGCTTAGACGGGCCACACGGTAAGCTGTCCACAGCAGTGCCTACTGTATATTTAAACGCATTGACACATCAAGGTGCCCCATTTAATGAGTATCCTTCTTAGGCACTCTTGCATGAATAGGCAGAGAAGAGCTCCTCAGAACGGAACCATTAAATCAAATTAAGCCATCCGTCATCATGAATGGTCACATCTCATAATGACAAGAGTAAAAAAAAAAAAAAAAAAAATCACTGACTTTGATCCCATTTCAATCGTCCAAGTCTAAACCTGCAAGTCTAGTTGCTGTGTGCATGTTGCTGTTTTTGGCAGTTCTACAAATGAGTAAACAAATGTTTTATAAAATAAGCACATGAAAGATAAGCAGATAAACTGCACAAACACAGAAGCTTCCTGAGGCTAAACCAGACTACTTGCTCCAGTCACTCAGCTCCAAGCCTGTCTGCCTTCCCTTCAGTTCAGCAGCAGCAGCACTAATTGTTTAAGACATCCAACGTTGAATGCTAAATGATGCGAGAGAGCTGGCACACATAAATACAATGTCTTCTATAGAAAACCATGTTAAAAAGTGATTCAGTTAGTTGCTTAGTCAAACTCAAAAGTAGCCGAGACAACCTTAAGGTCCATTTGACAGCTTTTATAATGTAAATATGAAGTTATTTAGGGCTTGTGACAAACTATCTGATGGTTCTCAATCCCTGCTAGTCTAATTCATTTCTGATTGATGGTTTTTATTTCATTTACTTTGTTCTGTTTTTTTTTTTATTATTATTATTATCTAAAGGGCTTTGTATCAAATCACAATATTTTTATGTTAAAAGGCTCCGGTACCAAACCTGAAATATCTGGTCAGTTTCAACCTTATTTACATATTCTTTGATCAGTCAATTTCTAATTCAAATCTAATCCTAATTTATATTCATCATGCAAAGACCTTGTACAGCTGCTGGTGTTTAGACCGCGGCTGCAATATAATTCAAGTTTATATAAAGCAAGAGTTGCACGATTGATCCAATCGCAATTGTGATGTCACTCACACACAGGAAGCACAGGGGAGCCATTCCCTCCAGGGCCGATGCTCTTAACACCATTCACTTCACCGGCAGTGTGAAGGCCTCTGTGGGAGTGATACCTTACCTGTATTAATTATCTCTCTTTCCTTAGTTGATGACAGATTTGGTGCAGCTGTGAGCTGTGAGCGGGGATAAAGCTCCACCTGCCATTTGTGGCAGCAGTATTAACAACAGATGAAGCTTGGGGCTTGAGAAGCTTGTTGTTTTATTGTTCACTGTTAGCTCACTTTACATTGTCTTTGCCATTTATTTTTCATCTCGCCATTCCCTCACACACCTGCACTCGTACGCCAAGTTACTCTCAGTCCAACACCCACGCCACTCACTCAACACACCTGCCATTTTTGCTCTCAATAACGCTGGCCCATGGACGTTTTAAGCATTACCTCTGTAACAACGTCCACAAAAGACATGACCAATCAGTCTGTTCGGGCAGTAGCGCGTGTCTTGTATGGTCACAGGATTATCAGAAGTGTAGAGGGGTTCAGAGCATGACTTTAAGAAGAAGAGGTTGTACAAAGTATATTTTGTAATATATTTTGTTATTATATTAAACCCATCTTAAACGTCCTTGTTTATAAAGGGCATACAAAATGTATTATTTTAATGAGAATATGTATTTTTTTTAATTTATCGATTCATTTATTTTATTTGTACTGTTTTCAGATTATTTTTTGTTATTTAAATTTGTAAAATAATTACTTTAGTTTCCTCCAATAAAATATAAAAACAACAATAACAAAATTAATTACCAAGGTTTTTTAGTCTTAGTCTTAAACTAAAGTTTCTTTGAATTAACTTGAAAACTTTAAAGTGTTGTGTTGAGAACAGAATTCTAACATATAATGGAAATAAAGAAGGCTATGCTGAAAGACATGAATACATGTACATGATCATTAAATTTGGCTTTAGGAAGTTATGTTGAATATTTTGCCCAATTTCTTTATTAATTGAGAGAACTGGCAGATTAATCAATCATGAAAATCATTAATTACATTTTTAAAATAGCATTGTTGGTACCGAATGTTTACAAAAACATAATAACAAGAACATGTTTTTTTGGAGAGGGAGTGTATAATTATATAAACTATGTTTTGAGGTTTACAAGCAATAATACTTTCATATTTGTTAGAAAGGGAACCGTTCTCCAAAAACCTGAGGCATGTAGATATATTTAGCTAAACACATGGGGTCAGGGGTCAGTTGCATTTTTTTTTACTTACATGTGATTTTTTTTAATGCATGAATAACATTTAGAATGGCACAGCTCATTTTTGTTGTTTTTCAAATGCCTGAATGTGACCTGTTACTTGCTCATCCTTTTATGTTTTTCAGATAATAATTGCAGCCTTTGGCGATTTAAAGATCATCTGCTTTTAGATGTACAATGTTTTCATCTATCCCACGGAAGCTCTTTGTGTAATAACTATATGATGGAGATGTTAAAGAGCTCAAATTTGATATTTAAGTGCAGTTTTGCTTAGCTCTCCTTAAGAAGACACGTGCTGTAAACATTAAGAGTTGAATCTTAGCACTTTATAATCTGATCAGTACACAACATGCATATCCCAGCCATAATGCTGGTAAGATAAAAACCCACCGTCACTCTACTCAGCCTTAAGAGGCTTTTAAAACTGCTGCTGAACTTTAGGTGGCCTGCACTTTCCCTCCCATCACGAATCTTGTTCACGCATACAAAACACCAGATTAAATCATGAAGCTCTGTCTGGAGTAGTTTGTGTGTGCGTATGGATGTATTTGGGTTTGATTTGTTGGGAGCAGCACCTTGCCTCATCCTAAAAACTGCTGGCTGCTGCTAAGGTTTGGATAATTCCACCCTAATAACTGTTGAACTAATTCTGCGCTGCAATACATGGACGAGTGACAGAGACTGTGTGATTGAAGAGGCAGCAGCAATACAATGGGGACAAATCAGTTGTCAAGCAAGACAGTTTGACTGTCTGCCTCAAAAGGCATGTTGTATAACGTGTGATTGCAGGGTGGCCAAGTTTTCGAGAAACAGAAGCTGCAAACAAGGCAGCATATGCATGACATCATCAAAAGGCTTGTTGAAGTGCCCTAGAGCAAGACGATGGACCTTTTTCTTTTGGATAGATGTCTACTTTCTGTGGCTTTCATAAAACCTCATCCAACAGTCAAACAAGCAAACTATAGCCTTTATTGGGAATAATAACTAAGGGTGCCACGATTTTGATTCAAAATTGACCAAAATTAAAGTCACAATCTCAAACTTCAAATTAAAAAATGGAATCATTGATGCTTCCACGCCCCCATGTCACGACCAGTCGGCTTGCCAAGCAAAAAAACACACATGTTGAAGTGCTGTGAGTCAACCTCCTCTAACTCTGCTACAGCCAGTCAAAAGATAGCATGGCAACTGCAGATGCAGGAGACCCATCGACAGAACTTGAACCCCTTCCTCTTTCACTGAAGTCGTCGGGGTGGAAGTATTTTGGATTTCCAGTGAGTTATGTTGACAATGCGACCGTTAACAACAACAAAAAGCCATGGTTTGCAAGCTCTGCTATGTGCGTGTACTAGCCTGTAGACTGCAGTTACAAAAGAGAAACTAGATGGCCGGTTATTTTTGCTTAAGTTTCCAATTGACTGAAGATATAAGTTATTGTTACGTTATGCTGTTAATACATGTTTCACATTTGACAATGTAGTGTGGTACATTGCAAACGAAGGTCAGATATTATATTGCATTAATGTCTAGAAATGGCATAGCAACCTGTGCTTTAAAAAAAAAAAATGTAAAAATCGAGTATTGAACTGTGACCATGGAATTGAAAATTTAATTGAGTTGAGGATTTGGAGAATCGTGACACAAAAATTTTTTATGAATTCACTCTAGCTAGAATTCTGAGAACTGCTATAATATACATGGTCTCTGCCCAGGTGCACTACAATGGGGCTGCAAATACTGATTATTTTCATTATCAATTAATCGTAAACAGGAAATAGCCTTCACAATTCTCTAAAGCCCAAAGTGACGTCTTTTAATTACATATTCTCACAGTTTAAAAGCTATAACTAGGGAAAGTTTGGCATTTTTGCTTGAAAAAATACTTTAAAAGATTATCAATTATCAAAATAACTTCCATAAAGTGTCATGTTTTACCTACAATTTGCACACAGCCAAAGAGTGTTTGTGTAGAATGAAAGCAGGACGGGACAAATGATCACGTTCATGTTGTCTCAGGCCTTCCATAATCATCTTCCATCTTATCTTGCATTCTGGTTTACATAGCAATAACTAGAGTCCTAGTTGTTTTCTCCACCCATCTGTCCAGATCGGTGAGGGAAGGTGAAGCAGTTTAGGAGGAATGGGAAGTAGACCAATGTGAAACGACTTCTGGCTCTCAGCCCTCTGGCTCCACGAGGGAGAGCAATAAAGGTGGTGCGCAGCTGAGCCAACAGCTGACAGGAACCAATGTTTGGCCAAGGTCGGGCGAAAACATACACACAAGGTCAGGTAAACACACACACACACACACACACACACACACACACACACACACACGATGTAAGAGCAAAGCAGGGTCAAAAGACACAGGGGAATGATAATGTGGCACAAAATATTCAAGGGGTGTTAGGGAGCAGACAGACAACACTTGTTCTGTGTGTGTGTGTGTGTGTGTGTGTGTGTGTGTGTGTGTGTGTGTGTGTGTGTGTGTGTGTGTGTGTGAGGGCTGGCAAATGGGAGAGCCCTGTAATCAGTGTGTAGCTGCTATTGTTGGCAGGCGTCCCCAGGCCTGGTACCAGGTAGAGATCACACTCGCACATAAACATACACACACATTGTAGATAAGGCCTTTCTCGGTGTGCCCGGTTCATTAAGTTTCCTTTCTAACAAAACTTGGCAACTTCTCCTCTAATGTGTTCCTTATTCCTGCAATTAATAAATAATTATGACTCTAAAGTCTTTTATATACAACTTAGTGTGGAAAAGATAAGTTGTAGAGCCCAATTTATAAATCTGCTGGGCAGATGTATTGGCTGATAATTAGCTTATTGCAGATATATCTGCATAGGCCGATAAGTTAAAAAGAAATGGCAGTACAGAAATGCCAAAGATAGGTACTAAGCAGTAATTTAGACTGTTGCCAATACAATAGATAGCAGCTCTGCCTATTTAATAGTTTTCCCACCAGACAGCACTGATAACTTTTTGTAAATGTCCTACAAATGTATGGTACAATTCTTCAATAACCAAATCTTTGGAATTTAAGAAAAATGTTTGTTCCAAAATTGAGTAATAGCCAATTTATCATCTGATCTGAAACCATTATCAAATCTATTTGCTTAATAGATTAGCCTAGTAAGAAAGAAAGGTAACGGGACGCTATTTTGCTAATCAATTGGCAGACTAATCGATAATGACAATAATCTTCAGTTAAAGGTTATTGGGAGAAGATTAGTCTGGCTATGATAAGTGAAACTGCATATTTCAAGGTCAAGGTCAAAGTTTATTTCTATAGCACACTTACAAACAGTCACTACTGCCCCAAAGTGCTGTACAATTATAGACAACAACACAAAATAAAAGCATAATAAATAACCGGAAAAATGCATCTAAAACAAAACATGCCAAAAAAAACAATAAAAACAGACAACAGATAAAAAGCTAAAATCAATATGTCACAGCTCAGCCTGTGTTAAAAGCCAGTGCAAAAAGATGAGTTTTTAAAAGTGATTTAAAACTCTCAATAGAGGAAGCTGCTCTAATGTTGAGAGTAAGGGAGTTCCAGAGCTTAGGACCTGCCACCGAAAAAGCTCTGTCCCCTCTAGTTTTCAGTCTGGTTCTGGGACAGTCTAAAAGCAACTGGTCAGCGGACCTGAGTGCTCTGACTGGAGTGTGCAAAATCAGCATATCAGATAAATATGATGGTGCCAGCCCATTAAGAGATTTAAAAACTCACTTATGTGCTCAGCATAGGAACCATTAGGCTTGAGTTCCACAGACAGGGTAGGGGAGACGGTAAGTGTTCAAAGACGGACTAACAAATAGTGTGTTTTGGTCTTATCATGGGAATTCTTGACAATACCTTATAATTTATTGAAAAAATTAGCTAACACAATCAATTTCTAAAATAATTGTTATTTATTACATCACAAACACTGACTTAATCGCTACCACAAACAGGGTTACTCATACCCACCAAATTGACAACATACCACACCTAACTTTTTCAAAGTGTGTCTGTTTTTTTTTTTTTTGGCTGGCTACCGCGAACATCTGCATGCGCATTTGCACATCGCAGAGCCACAAGAATGAAAAATAGCAAGCAGTGAAAAATTAATGAGAGGAAAGAGGGCGAGCAGAGAAAATGAAAACAAAATGAAAGCAGACGGAAAGCCGGAGGGGGGCTCAGTTCTTTCAAAACACAACCTTTTTAAATCTCCTGGGAGTCCACATGCGACTGCAGACCTCTCACTGGGAAACTAGAAAGGTTAAAATATCAGCCCTAGCATTAGCCTACTCATCTAAACTGATATGGCTGTTAAATTAGGTTAATTAGTCTAGTAAGCCCCACAACCTTACACTTAAAATGACTTTTTTTAAGCAGATGCTGTTATCCAATGTGCAACCTGAATATCCAAAACCAATTCCTGATTTCATATTTTACCATGACTTTGTTTTCTGTTTTTGCTTTTTATCATTTAAACAATTACACGTTAAAGCAACAAAGGCTCAGCGACCTTCCTGTCCCTTCACTCTGAGGACAAAATTCATAAGGCTCTAAATAATTCTCAAACTAAAGGAGTGAAACACTTTTTGGAGATTGTAAACATTTTGCTACCACTTAAGAGTGCAGCAGCAGAATATTTCTTTAATATAACTTTATTAAGGCAGACAATATTCAGGAGTTCAAAGCACAAAGCCTGATCTCCCTTATACTCCTGGTCATGCCACAGTGATTTAGTGCTTACAGTATGACAGGCATCCGAGACTGTGGCAGGGAAATCCTGGCCCAGCTGCAAGCGAGAGGGGTAGGTGGTGTCAGTAGTGTGTAGACACACAGACAGCCAGATAGCTGTAATTACTTCAGCAGCAGACAAAGATTAATTAAGCAGGAGAGAGCAGAATTAATGAGGTTAGCGCACACCTCAACCCCTTTACCACTTTTAAAAGTTCACATCATTCCCCTCGAGGCAGCAAGGTGTGTAAATGCATGTGTTGACGAAAGAACACACAAAGAAGAAAAAACAAGGAATGGATTTTCATTTCCATTCTGAAAAAGCCACATGAGAGACGTTGTTACACAAACATGCAGTCAGAGGAAGAAGAACATTTTTTTGGAAGCATACAAAGCTACCTGAAACTAATCACTTCACACAAGGGCTGAAAGGCAAAGGGATCGCTGCTGATTATCTGAACTTGGCAAAGCAGTCTGTGCAGGTTTTAATTGCAAAAAAGATGAGATCAGCAAGATGTTCATTCTTTCCTCACATAGGCCCAAGGCTAACTGCATGCTAAAATCAGACAGCTAAGCTTTCTCTGCTCTGATGCAAATGTGAGAAATCGTAGCTGGGACACGACTAAAACCTCCCCTAAAATCATTTGTATTTCATGCAGAATTCATCCAATTCACCACCTACAAAAGACACCACCTAAATTTGGCAAAATATTTTCTTTCATCTTATAAAACCATTTTAAATCCTGAAAATATCCAGCTCAGACGTCACTGAGAATACACTACCCCATATATCGTCATGTGCTGCAGAGAACCAGGCCGCCTTTACATCACCAACTATATACTGTATAAAAATAGAAACCAGTGAAGTCTGACAGCTGGCAACATTGCATTAGCGTGTCATATGGCTGCTCCAAGTCTTGCACCATGATTAGGCTCGTTCCCAAATCTGACTGGCAGCCATGATGCTCTGCAGTGCCTAGAAAGTTTAAAGACCCAATGACAAATGGTTTCAAGTTCACTGTTAGATGTAATGTCGTCCTGTTTTGGCCAGATAACAAGGCCTCTTGTTGTGTGCTAGAGCTGGTTGTTATTCTAAATCTATTTAAAGGACAGATTTACCCAGATACTATACTTCTACTATTTCCTCCTGGTAAATATTGATGGCCACACTCATCAGCAATGTTAGCCCTCATTACACATTTGTCATCGCATAACAATCTAATTAATTAGGCACTGATGAATCACACTAGAGCTTTATCAATCAGCGCTGTGTAACACATAACTCAGCTGAGGATTGGATTCCAGCCGTCACCCAGCAGATACAAATTTACTCAAAGTCAAATGATGGATGTGACGACAGGGATGTGTTTAAAAACATCAGCTACATCGCCTCAGTACATGTGAAAACCTCATGTCGTCACGGACTGCAGTCAAGACTGTCCTCCAGCCTGGGTGTAAATAATGTGGCATGAAAGCTGCACCTGTTGTGTCTAATTTCAAAAGGGAAGTTATATATTCAGCTACCATTTATATGTCATCACGAGTGGCAACTCCAGGATCCTTGACTGCTGGGGCTTAGTTATTTGGAGAAGGTAAACTGTGAGTACAGCAATAACATCTATTGATTACATTCATTCATATAATAACATCATATTCAAGTCACTTGTAGATCAGGTATATAAAGGGTGGAAAAATGGCATGGTTTTCTTAAAAGTCTATTTTCCCAATGTTCCTTACACACAAGGGGCAAATTGCCTGCATCAAGTGCCTTAATCAAGCTTTTTATGATAAAGTGACCCACAATCTTTCTGAAAAAAAAAGGTTACACAATAGGTACCAGTGTGTTCGATCATCACTTGAGGCCCTCTGGGAAAACTTAATCTGCTTTCACAATTAACTAGATTTGTAGGGAACCAACAAGTGCGCAGAAACACTATATCCACTTTATTTCTGCAATATCCAGCTCTCAGAGTGAGGACGATATGAGGTTGCCTGTCACCACAAATTAAAAACACAGAGGCCTGTGTGCCAACGCACAGGATACCTAACCCTAAATACTGGCAGCCTGTAAACGCCTATAAATTTATCATGCAATATGCCAACACAAATCACACAGGCCTATGAGATGTCTATGGCAAACAAACAGCCGGTAAAATCACAGGACGCACTTTATACAGACAAAGTTCATAAGCACCTGTATGCTTAAATAATTGTATGTAATTAGTCAAATTCAAATCAGCTGCAGAGGAACATCAAATGAGGTAACATGCTGTGCACATCGGCTAATCACTGACTCACCTTCTCTGATAAATCATAACAAACCCTCTAGTTTCCATCCAAATCTATCACTCTGTCAAATGTATCAAACCTAAAAAAAATATGCTTTTACATTAAATACGCAACAGAAAAACACTAAAAGGTGGTAACAGATTTGTCTTACCTTAAAAAAAATAAAAAAATAAATAAAAATAAAAAAAAAGTGTTGGTTGTGGTCTTCCTCTGTGCAGAAGCTCCAACTATATAATGATAAAACACATCTTGCTTAATAGTTATTAATTAGCTAATTATTTTAGCCAGAACTTCCTGTAGGAGCGCTCACAGGTGTACACGTGAGTTGATCGCTTCTTCAGGGGCCATTTTGGCAGGGCTAACGAATCAATACGAACTTCATTGACGCTAACTTTCTTGCTGTTCACGTCCCCTGAGTTGTGCTCAAAATATATGCTACTGCCGTCCTCTTCTTTATTATTTCTGTGGTTGTTTGTTTGCTTCTTGGTTTCTTTTCTTGGTTTCTTCCAACTCAGCTCTTGGCTAGCCCGCCACGAAGATCCTCGTTACGCCGCGTTCGTGCAGCAGCGCCCCCGTGTGGCGGGGAGAGCTATTCTCAATAGCACAATGGAACTAAGAATTTACTTGCCGGATTCCAAACAGTTTAACCAACAATCTTCCGTTTTCTGCATTAAGTATCAGGACAGCAAATTTTAAACCTTTACTGAAAAGTGTAAATAGATGAAGACATTTTTTTTTTGTATCCTGTTTAACAGGAGCTCACCTTTCCTGACAACAGGAATGACTTAAATTAAATTAAATCCCTAACAATAACAATATCAAGACAGACACATCATCATCATCATCATCACAGCGGTTGTAGTTTAATCTTTTATGACTTACACTCACATTGCACTACACCGTATTAGTTATCAACACATCCTGAGCAGAAAATAATATTTCAGAAATTTTGTTAGACGGACGTTAAAGCACCAATCAGGAAGAGCACAACGTGAAAAAGGCAACAGCATTGTTCAAAAACGTTGAAATGCATCCTTACTTTTATTCATTTATGGTCTCCTAATGGACCTGGAGTCTGGATGACTGCAATGATGAAGTTTGATATGCAAGTGTCCCTTCACAAGCTTTAATCTCTTGGTCACATATTTAAGAATAAGCACTCATTTTGTAGCTGCCAGCAGAGACAGTTGCATAATTTAAGTTCATAGAGGAATAGTATGGTCAAATGAAAGCAAGGATCCATTTTTATGCATCTGAACAAAGCTACATTAGTAAAGACTTCATGAAAGATTGTAACTCCTGCTTCAAATTGCTCCAAACAGGAGAAGGCTCAGTAATTTGCAACATGCAGATAAAAATGTGTGAAAAAGTGGTATAGAACTAAAAAAGAACTTAAAAAAAAAACAAATTAAGCCATTAACAAGCACAACAAGTGCCTTTTAACATTAGCATGTGGAAATTTGTTTATAAATTATACATCATTCTGCAATTTTCCTGTAGAAAACATTCACCTTTGATCTAATTTCAAAGTACAAATTGTTGGGGTGTACAAATGGACTCACAGGCTTTCAAAAGATTTCAGATTTAAATTTAAAAGCCTGATCTATTCATTTCTAATGCTAATCAAAGAGCACCAAAAGTTTTATCTATGCTGGTGTATTGAATCCATGTACACAAAATATACATACCCCCCAGTACCTACAGTAGTCTCATTTAGACTAAGGCTGCAATGTAAATAAACAGACACAGAAGATTTGCCCTCAAAACCCAAACATAAAAAATAAAAATTTAAGTTCAAAACCATCACAGCATAAACACGATATTGTTTATGTACATTGATCACATACAGCAGACTGGAAAATCTCTCACATCACATGCAGTTATGTTTAGCCAAAATGCAATATGGATTAACATTTATGATTCACATTTGATGCAAGGATCACATATCTATAACCTGTTGATATTAACCCATTTGCTTGGTATTAATTATTTAAAAGATCTGCTCAAGAAGATCTGATCGTCACAAACGCTGCATGTTGCTTTTTTAATGCACCTTTCCTTGTTTTTTTAAGAGATTCTGCTCTATTTTATCTACAAAAACCATGACTTTGCATTTGCTTCCCTTATGTGTAAAACCGAGGGACTAGAGCAGGAATCTTAAGGCTCTTTGAGCAGTCATGGTGCATCTACACTCCCAACAGTTGATGAGCCTGATTCAACTGCCAAGCTCACAGTCCAATCTTCAAAGAGGCGTTATGCCCAACCCTAACCCATATTACTACCTGTTTACTCCCAATAAGTTAATATACAGCATATTATGACATACATATCAACATATAATGCTGTAAAGAAAAATGTGTAAAGAAAGAAGCTTTAAATAAATCTTTTTAAAGTGCATGAATAAATTCAGCCTCCCCAATGAAAGATTTAAGTTTCACGTTTCATGATGCGTGACCGATGGGGGAGCATCTTGGCGGCCTTTAACTGAAAATGTGTGGAAAAATAAAATCTAAAGTGTGGGTGCAATTTCAAATAGTATTATGATGTGTGCCACCGCCCAACACAGGAGCACAGCGGTGATCAGCCCCATTCTCATTCCCAACTCGTAAAATACGGACGCTGTATATAATACAGTGGCTCTCAGCGTCAGATGCGACGCAATAAGCGTGAAGATGACGTAGTATTAAAAGCAACGATAGCGAGTAGTATTAGAGCCCGAAATTCCGTATGGGGAGGTTGGTTGGGGTGGTGGATGGGTCAAACAACACACGGGGGTTCATGTCTGCGTGTCACAAAAATGTGCATTTTTATAACCTCATCCCCAATCTTTTCCTAAACCTAACTGTTACGTTTTGGTGGTGTTTGGTGTTTTTTGCCCCAAACACGTCCTTCCAGGTAGCGCGGCAATGATTATGTTTAGGGTTAAGGGTAGGGTTAGCTGCCTGCAAGGCGACGTTGGAGGCAAAAAAACCAAAACTTACTGAACCGTTCTGGTCCTGCGTGTCACGTAAACACACCTTTTATAAGCCCACCCACAAGCTTTCCCTAAACCTTTCCCTAAAAATGACGACAATAGATCCGACCAAGCCGCGTTTAGATCGGACACTAAAGAAGACTTTTAGTGTCAACAACAACGCCAAAGCCACCTGACCAAGCGTCCATATTTTACGCGATGGGGGTGAGAAAGTGTTGGCCTGATCCGTCCGCCCCAATGATTACCAAATCCTGCACACCAGACCGGCAGGCCGCGGCGTTATATGCAAAGAGGCAACGCTTGCGTTTGTGGCAGAAAAACATGATGACAAGAAGAGTGTAAAAGAAGTAAAAGAGCGTGTGCTGCAAGACAGCAGACTTTTGCTCCGTGCGCTCCGCTTCTCATCACCGGACTACTAAAGTGACACGTGAGCTACTCTTTTTATGTCTGTGTTCTAATCGGTTGTGTGTTTTCATACAAAAAGGAGCTTTACACACAAATTTATCACAGCTGAATATTTCATCACTGTAGTCTAGGGTTGGGCATCAAGAACCGATTCCTACTGGGAATCGTTTAAAAAAATTACGATTCCTTTAGTATCTGGTTAAAGGGTGGTGGAGGGGGAATGGGTGGGAATGTGTGTGTTTTTGTTCGGTTTTAAATGCAAGAAAAATGTCAAACCCTACCCTTTGTTATTCCCAATACTGCCTTATAATTTATTATTTATAAGGTTTGAGCAATGAACATATTTTTGAAAAAAAAAAATAATTATGATTCCAGTAGAATAGTTTAGAGCATTTGGTTTCATATCCGATCATAGCTTCCCAATTTATTATGCGCAAGTTTTGGTTTCCGAAGCAGCCAGGCGCTTGTTGTGTTGCAGTAGTGTTGTAATGGGGCTTCATTTTACACTTTAAAAGCCCTGTAAAACTGCAAACCACTATTGAATAAATAAAAAAAATAAAATAAAAAAAAACCTCTTACTGGTGAAAATATGACCCGTTTCAAAAATCTGAATTGAGAACCGTTAAGAACCAGAATATTCTACTATGTCAATTCTTGGTCTGGGACACGCCTAGTGTTTGGTTACATTATGGGGTTTTGTTCTCTTTTTTTTGTGGTCTTCTGGAGCAGTGTTTACACCGTCTCACATCACCCTCTTCAGGATGTAGAGAATGCCGATGCTGTCAATGGTGACAAAGGTAGAGAAGTCGGCTGAGACGTGGATCCTCTTCAACGCTGATCCAGTCGGAAAGAAGGTCTGCAGGGCCTCGCCTTTCTCCACATCCCACCACTGGACAATGAAAGAAAGACAGAGAGACTATTGAAATGCTTCAAGCTCTTAACAGTGACTGCTGCAGAGTATCTAGGGAAGGAAAAAAAAAAAAAATCAAAGAAATTGAAGAATGATAATTAATGAACTTTAGAGGTGCTGGTAGGTGGATTTGTTACCTTCAGACAGAGCCATGCTAGCTGCTTTATGCTAAGTAAAGCTAACCGACTGCTGGTTGAAGCCTCATGCAACTCTCGGTAAGGAAGTAAATAAGCCCATTTCCCAAAATCTTTATCAGATTTATTCATTTTAGCACAAAATATAAAGTTGGACTTAGCCTACTTATTGTCTTAGCCTTGTTGCATGTTTAGCCTTTTATACTTTATGTAAGGAATGTTTTTTTATATAAATGAAGCTTTAAGATGCTGTTTGACGCTTTTTGTCATGCTGATGTGATCTAAGACGAGTTATTCCAATTGGAGGGATCTGCAATTGTAGCAAATTATCTCAATATTCAATGAAAACGAGCAAAAAGTGTGTATGTGCCACTGTTGCCCCCCTTCTTTTCGCCCGGGTCTCCCTTGTCTCCAAGAAACTACATCTTTTTATTTTTGGCTACTATGAAATCAAACTTTTTTAAAAACTATTACTAATGTGTAATCTAGTTGACCCACCGAAACAGGCACTAGTGCAAATCTCATGTTAATTTGTCTCTCAGGACAGATAAGTAATCTCTAGGCTTTATCTGAATCAGAACTTTGAGACAAAGACAGGAAGAGAGTGACTTTATATCTGCTGCCAAGAGGACCATGATGAATTTAATAGTATTATATTACCAGACTTAAACTCCCGAACACCCCCAGGCTCCCTCAAACACACAAAGCACACAACCCCCACCATCTTTCCTAAGTGATTCCGTTTAATGTAGGTTTAAAGTTGACGTTTTCCATTGAAGCTCCATCTCACTGGGATGAATCAAAGGCACATCAAGTCAATCATTTATAGTCTGGCATGAGTGTGTGCGTGCGCGTGTGTTTGACAATAACCATGATTACTTCAAAATTTCCATCTGAATCAAACCAGACATGAACTTAATCAATAACTTAAAGCTTTAATGATGTAGTATGTTTTTTTGTAAAGCTTTAGTGGCTTTGCAATAATGTGTGTTGCGGCAACAGATGTCTAGCTTATAGAACAATCCCAAAGCACGCACCTTTGTGAGTGTGAGAGTGTGTGTGTGTGTGTGTGAGCCAGCATATTTCTGTTATTGCAGGGGTTTGGCCATACTTCTGCTGATTGGACTTCTTTAACAGCAACCATCATAACAAGCACACTTCTTATCTCACTCCTGCTAATCAACATTATGTTTGCATTCATTTTCTCCCTCAACACAGGTAAGTGGTGACTGACAATGTCCAGGTATGAAACTTTTATGATGTGAGAAGATTTTTTTTACAGGTGTTGGACCAGCTTTACACAAACAGGTTAAGTCTCACGAAAAATAAATATAGGCCATAAGCTGGGTCAGAGTTAAGTTAATTTCCTGGTTTGACATCTTTAGGTCAAATCTGACAATAAACCTGTATAAATGTTTTTGTTTAAAAAAAGGCCTTAAATAAGTGAAAGACTCAGGCCTGCTGACCCATACATATTAATTATTCACTGTGCCAAGAGAAAACATGGTTCCTCTCCTCATATGTGTGCCCTTCTCCGGCCCTTAATCACCTAGGAATCAGACAGACAGGAAACCATTTTACACAGAAAGCTATGAAAAGATCTTACTATGAATAAGTGACATTAGTGGCTGGTTTATATAATGGCTATTAGTATATTTTATGTATAAACAGTCATGGTATGTATACATTACCATGATGAATGTGTGACTTTAGAATGAACAACCTTCAGCCAAATTAATTGATGTTGTGTTTCTACATAGTTCATAAATACAGACTGAATCACAGGGCTAAATATGATTAATCCATGTTTTGTGTGCTATGTAACAACCAACAATCCTCTGCAGATTACAGGACTGCATGAAGTATTTGATACACACTGGGTGAGAAATAGTTGCAAAACCAATTTATTTTTATTTAACAGTTTCAGCATCTTTTATTTTGTCTGCAAGCTGACATTTTTTAGGTTGACTCTGTGTGAAAAGGTCAAGTTAAATCAGATTATCACCCCAAATCGGTTAAGGATGAGTGCTAAGACGCTGCGCCAGCAAGCAACAGAGAAGCTAAAAATCAAATGCTGACAATCTGAAAATGAAATAATGGGCGGTTTTCATCTCATGCCTGAGCAAAGAACTTCAAGACACAGAATGATACCTAGAGCATCGTATCAGCCAACACTTCATGTCACCATAAAAAAAAAAAAAAAAAAAATGAAAAAGTAGTCTTGGTGTGAAGATTGGTAACAGAACATCAAAGGATGCAACATATACTCTTTTTCTACAAATCATTAAATATTGATTAAATCTAGAGTGTTTTGCACAGGATGAAAAGAGAGGGAGAGATAGATGAGATCGATAGAGAGGAGGAAAAAAGAATAGAAACAGAGCAGGTATGAGAGACACTTGGTTTAAGTGTAAGTGCATCTGAATGGAAGGAAAAGATGGCTGCCGACTGCCAAAACACTGACAGCTGAGACAAAGAAATAAAACTCAGATGGCTGCATACACACACGTATGTATAAATACAGAAATAAACAGACAGACTGAGACGAGGGAGAGAACAAGTGAAGTCGAAGAACGTCAACAACAACACTGAATCCCACGACAAACAAAAGCAACAGACGAATGATGACGGAACAGAATATAAAAAGGGGGGAAAAATAGTCAATAACTCCAACTGGTTATAAAAAAAAAAAAAAAAAGGTTTAGCAGAGAGAGATTCAACACACAAAAGAGCGGGTGCAGAATCAGTGTTTTAAAAGCATCAGTGTGCTTGATTGAGGGGAAATGTGTGGAGAGAAAGTATGAAAATGATGTTAGCTTCAGACTGAGACTGGATCTACTATATGGGGGTTGGTGCAGGGCAGAAAATCACTATGTTGAATCATTTACACTAGAGGACGGCGGCGAGACTAGACTGGATTCCGTGCATTTTTATGCATTTGTATGAGAGGCAGACAGAATTGCAAAGACAAAGGAATAAAGAAACTGAGATTTCTTTGATTTAAGATATAAAAAAAGAGGAAAATGAAGATGCACATGGGAGAGAGGTAAAATATACAAACAGAGAAGTACACTTAACTAAGCAGAAAATTCAGATTAAAGTAATGTAAAGATGCTGTACACAGAATAACTCATTCATTATAACAAAAGCTACACACAAGATAAGTCTGTTTCCATGTTCCATAAGGTTTGACTCTCTCTTTTGGGAATATGCAGTAGGGTTTTGGCGTGTGAAACCAAGTGCCCATATCCTCAGAGCAGATGGCTGATGTGCTGATATCAACACCATTGATTTATGGGAGAGCTAGTGCTGTGTTTAGATGCTAAATTACTTTACAGTATGCGGGTGTTTCTGCATTGTTGTTGTTGAGAGGACAATGCTCCTGCACTGTGTGATTGTCTTGATTTTTTTTTTTTTCATCCTTGCTTCATTCGGTGATGAAATTAGGATGGCTACATGATTACTAATGCAAGGCACATGAAAAAGGAAGTGAATGCATTAGCATGAAAATTGCACACTTAATTTAAGTGTGTACCTAGATTAGAATATAAAATTCCTCAGGTGAATGCAGGTTATATAATGGGATAATATAATGGAGTTTATTCCATATAACAGCCAGTATTATTGACTTCCTATATTAAATATACACCAGTCCCAGGTGAACACATGTTGAGGGATGAGAGAGCACACTTGCCAACCTTGAGACCTCAAAACTAAGGAGGATTTTGAAACCAAAGCGTGGAGGTCTGTAGGTCCCTTCCCTAAAATAATTGAGTTTTTAGTGACTTTTAAAGAATAAAAATAAATCTGGCTTCAGTATTTACTTCTCTGAGTACTCTCCATTTCTCTCTCCGTCTGAGGAAGACTGTTCTGTGTCACATGCATGCCAAAAACACCAAACATTTGGTGTAGCTGTATTTTTATCCGGGAGGCAACAGTAGACTTTAATAGAGTAACAGTTGTGGGGCATATGCATGCTGTACACTGACAGAAAGAGGTTGTGATAACAAAAAAAAAAGAAAAAAAAAAGTGTGAAAATAAATCGGGAGAGTTGTGACCCCTGGGAGAAAACCAGGAGAGGGCAATGAAAAACGGGAGGATTAGCAAGTGTGGGTGAGAGATAATTCTGTATTATCCTTTATCGACTTTCAGTGGAATGTGGTGTTATGAGTTTACTAAATCAAGTTAGATTTTTTTTCAAGAACAACTGACAATTAGTTATTGAAGTCTGAACATTAAACTTAAAATTCAAAGGACTTTTTAATGACTTTCCAGGCCTAATTCCCTCACATTCAAGGGCCCAACATGGCATGGTTTAAGACACGGATTAAGGTTATCTACTGTTATAACACTGAGAAAAAAATAAGAACTAGCAGGCTTCACAGAAGCAAAGTAAGAAAGAAGTATCAAGAGAACGTCTATTCTTGCACTAAATATAGAAATTAAAGCACTTTCAATGACACCTTTATTTTCTATTGTCTATTTTCAAAAACTTTCAAGGACTTTTCCTTCTCAAATTTGTGTGTTCCAGTGAAAGGTAAAATTAAGTGCAATAACAAAATATAGGCGATACAATCAACCAGGGATTTCTAAATATAATACAAAGCCAGCCGAGAAAAACAAGACGGAGACAAAAGAAAACACCAAACTAGCATAACATAAGCCAGATGGTAATGAGCTGTATCATGTTTATAAACTCCTAATGGTCAGACGAGAATGTTTCTAATATTTTAGTAACCTCATTGATAGAAATGATAAGGACAGAATATATGCTGTATAATGCAATGCAATTAACCATAACCACAAACTGCAGCCTCCAAAATGACCTCTCTCAACATTATAGATATTGCAGGACTGTTGTATCAAACTGCATTAAATTCAGGTAGGTGTGGCTAATAAACTGACAACTGAGTGTATATTGATGTTGGAAAAATATGAATTTATGAGCTTTGACGCAACTAACACGTGGATTGTGTGAAAAGGGTTGCAAATCAATCATTTATTGTATCTGAAGAAGACCGAGTAAGCAGTGGCCGGGAGCAGAGGGTGTGTAGAGTATACACATGTGGCATCTGCTTAGTTAAAAGCATGATCAGTGACTACAAGAAGGGCCACTGAATCCTTATCTACAGTATACATGCATGTTCGGATAAGTTTTCTCTCAATGTCATGCTGCCATACACACGGGTCACACATTCCATGTGGGGAAGCCGGGAAAGCTAGTGACCCTGATTCAATTTCTCTAAAAGCAGTTGAGCACCAAATCTGCTCCGACAGGCCTTCCACCGTCTGCTCTCCTGAAGCTAAATAGGTCTGCTTATTCAGGCTACCTGAGGCAAAAGCCAGCACCGCTTACATAACGGAAATACCTGTCCATGTGTTTTCTTGTGAGGGCCACAGAGATGCTCAGGTGTGAGCGAGCGCACAGTTGTGTCTTTCATAAGGACTGGAGGGAAATAATGAATCTTCCTCCTACATAAATAGGTCAGAGACATAGTCCAGGGGGAATTGGTACAGATTCTCCACTATCTACAAAATCTAAAAGACTCTATAGCCAGCAGGAGGCACACAATGGATGGAGGCAAAAAGAAAGTGAGGGAATTAGTGTGTGTGTGTGTGTGTGTGTGTGTGTGTGTGTGTGTGTGTGTGTGTGTGTGTGTGTCCAGGCCAAAAGTCTTGCAGAGAGGGAAACAGTTTGACACTGAGGTTGAATTATTCATCCAAGGTTCTATCCACTGAAATATTGATGCTCAGACAATCTTCTACACATCTCTCCCTCACAGGCTGTCTCTTTTTGCACTTTCTCCCACCCGCATTTATTTATTTACACTGGCAACTCTTTTTCATCACAGATGTGACCAGGGGAAAAAAAAGGAAGGATACAGAAATTAATATGGATGGATTAAGGGAGCAGGGAAATTGAAATTGAAGAGAAACAGATTTTACATCCTTGGATAGAGAGGTTTTTATTTCTCTCTTACACAAAAGGTAGAGACAGATCCATAATAAGAAAACAGTAGATAGAGAGAGAACTATAGACATCAAAAGAGAAAAAGTTAGCTAGTGGCGGAAAGAGGAGCTGTAAAGGAAAGAGATAAATGAAGGAAACAGAAGGATATGATGCAGAGAAAGAAGACAAAGCTCTTTCACATCGGCATCAGATTACTGTTTTCTCCAATCCCTGATGCAGATCAAAAGGAGAAGGACTGCTCTCAGACCACTGAAGTTACACCAAACTGTAGTGATTTTGTTCTAAAGTGTATGCCAATGTGTCTTCTTACAGGGGGTTATGTGCCAGGCTATGTCTTGGCACAATAAAAAAAAGTCTTGCCATTTCCTTCAACACGTTTGTTTGTGAATCAGATCTCTCCATACCAACACTTTTGGGCTAACGCGCTTAACGCAAATGCACCACGTATTGATGAATCCTGTGTAAAAAAAAAAACAGAAGAATAAGACTGAAAAAGAAGTTAAGAAAGTAAGACAAAAAGCACAAAAGAACAAAGAGTGTAAAAGTGAGTATGAAAGACAAGACAAATGGAGTCAGTGTGTGTGTGTGTGTGTGTGTGTGCACACATTTTACAAAGTACACAGCACCACCAGCCTCAATGATTTTCCATCTCCACTGCCTCATTTCGTCTAGGTGTGATTTGCACACACAAAGACTCTTCTTCTCCAGCCAGAGAGACAATTAACCCTGGTTTAATGAGCAAAGCAGGGGAAAACAACTGCCTCCTTGGGACAGATAAATATTTTACCAGCCTGTGTTTATACTTCAAGCTTGACAACAAGAACACGGAAACCAGGCCACATTCATTCAAAGTTTAACTCTTCCAAAGTTCTTCAATCTTGCTTCGTCCCATGTGGAAGCGAGTAACTGTGAAGTCAAGCACCTTTGTAAACCACATCTACTCTGGATGCATGTTGACCACATGAGGAAGAACGTGTGCATGTCAAAATGCATCTCTGGAATAAGAAAAAGAGAAAGTGATGGGAAAAATAGAACAATAGATTCTAATGAAAACAGATGAATGCACTTTCAGGAGCTACTTTCCATCTTATGAGTGTGTGTAGATATTTTTAGAGGCAGGTCTTGCTGCTATGCTGGAGAAGCACTGCGGGGTGCTTACTTCTGAAACAGCGTGACGGAAGAAAAGCGTAAATGAAATCAAAAGTGCAAACACTTGAACCAACACGGTGGGCCTGTTACACTACCTAATTTACATACACGTCCCCTCAGAAACAGCAGTCATCAAAATGTATCATCTCTGCACCAATTTTAATATATAAATATCAAAGAAAAAAACCATGGTATGCAACTAGCCCGTTAACCAACATATAGCAGCAGCCACACACAAGAGGGTGATTTTTATGTTTGCAAACGTAAAAGCTGCTGGGAGATCAGATGAAAGGTTAATGAACCCTGTGAGGGAATTCAGTCATTGCTGTTGCAAATAATGTGTCCAGGAAGTTCTCTTCAAAGTAGCGATGAAACATTAAAAGAAAAACTAAAAGAGAAAACAAGAAAGTCAACCAACTCCCTGGTTGCCGCAAGAGCTGACAGCTATTAATAATCACTAGATTATTTATAAAGCAACCTGTGTTCATGTGTTTAACAAAACAAAAATTAATTTGACATTGCAGTAGCCTACATCTTTCGTTACCACAGCAACAGGCATGTGTCAAAACTGTCCTGCAGGCCTTTCCTATACGTCACAACTTTTAAACCCTATGGCATTGAGAAAAAAAGTCTAAAAGTCTGCCGTGATTTTCCTCAAACCACTTGGGTCTGAATCTGAGTGTGTGGTGTTGAAGTGAAGGCTTGTTCAAGTGCTTTGACATTTGGCCAGTAGAAGTAAAAGATTGACTGTGTAAATCTGGAGTCTAAAAGTGGTATTTCTCTATGTGGGGAAGGACTTTGAACTAATGAATTAATAGAATTTAATATGTACTTTTGCAAACAGGAGTTTTACTGTAAGAAAAAGAAATCAGGCTAGATGAATGAAGAGTAGATGAAGCTGCTCAACGACAATGAGAAGGGAACATCTGATAAAACTTAACACGCTTGTTGTTCTTTAGGTGTTTGCTGCTTACGACCAATGTGGATTGAAAGGCAAAAACAAATAAAAATAAATTTTGGATAAATAATAATTAATTAATTAATTAAAAATCTAAACTACAATGCCTGATGTTCCTTTTGGTGTTCTTTGGTCTGATGCTACATTACAAACTGATACTTGGTTTATAAATAAGAAAAATATTTTTGCCCACAGCCTGCTTTGTTGTTATTTCCGACCAATAGAACTGGCATATGCAAACAAGTTATATTTCTGAAAACCAGGATGAAAAAGTTGTTAGACAGAGGTAGCCGGGGCAACATAACTCTAGCCTGAGAAAGATAAATGAATAAGTGGACTAACTGATGTTTAGCCTCGACAGAAAGCACTGAAGTCTTTGCCAGTGAGGGGGACTGAAACCACATTTACTTATGGTGTAGTCCATCTCAAATATACAAGAATCTTGACTGCTTGATCCATCCCTCAGAGAAGTGATTGCATTTACTTTCCACTTGGTCCTTCTGTCCTCTACACTAATGAACTGTCCACTAACAGTTCATTAGTTGCTGAAGCCTCGTTACAATGCGCTTAATGGAGATGGCCTCAACTGAGAAAGCAGCAGAGTGGAAGAAGTCTCCAGTGTTCTGAAATGGTATAACTCTGACCTACTGTACAAAGTAAGCTTTATTTTAAAAACGGCATCATGGGGGGAACATCTATGTGTGAAAATATAAAAAGCTTGGGAGCGATGGCTTCCAGCGAGGGAGGAATCAAACATAAGGTCACAAAAGTGGACAGAAAAGAAAATGAAAAAACAACTGAAGGTGTGAAACAGAGAGATAAGGTTAGAGGAGAACACAGAAAGAGCAGGTCTGGTGAGAACTCAGAGACAGACAAACAGAGAATGAAAGAGAGAGGAGCGTGAGAAGGTGAGATAAGGTGAAAATGTGTTTCTCCCTTTCTCCTCCATCACAGGCTTTGGCTGATAAGTGATGTCTGACAACACTGGTGGCAGGGGAGAACAGTCATCTAAAACACTCCCATCCATCTGGAGACATACTGTTTGAAAGTGTGTGTGTGTTGTGAACACGCAAGTAAATAACAGTGTTGCTTCTGTCCTGTTCCAGATGAGTTGACATGTTTTTTCCAAGGTTAAAGACCATCAACAAATTCACAACTCAGGTTTTAACCTGGTATTCCTTTGTTTTTGTTTTTAAATAAACCATATGTTTTTTAACCCTTTGTGGCGCTGTAGAGCAATGTTTTGATGAGCAGGTCCTTCTGTATCTTGTGCTCCATCATGCACATGAGGACACACATGTACAGTATGTGCTCACGCATGCTGCTGCCATGATGCAAAAGGGCAGTAACAGAAAGGTATAGTGTATACAAGCATCCTTAAGTTTCACACTGTTAAGGCCAGCGTCAATAGCGCAAATTTCACGTGTCAGAATTCACCAAAGATTACATTGACATGCAATGATTTACTTTGAGGAGATATCCACTGGTTGTGACAATTCAATTGATTTTGCCAGAAAATGTTGCCGTTTTAAACACTGGTGTGTTCGGGCTGATCGACAGTGGATGGCAGTTACTCACCGCAAATGTCAGGGAAGAGGAGCAGTGTCAGAAAAAGGTGTAAATCCACAGGCATTTTGTATGGTGTGAGCACTCTCTACACACATGCTCAAAGTCTACTCTCCACCCATAAGACATAAAAGTCACCTGTTTAAAGTTGCAGATCTGTGTACTATTGAGAGGTTGATCAGCTTGTCTCAGCTGACAATACAGCAGCACACATTTGACACCTCATTTGTATTTTAAAGCATTGAAATGAAATACAAGCTCCTCCCAAGGGTCACATTGCAAGAAACAGTACTGATGTGGAAAACATATTATATTTCCCCAGCAACAACCCGTGGGAGGCCAGGCAGGTATAGTCAGTGGTATCACACATTTTCCAAGTTTTGCTAAAATAAATGGCATTCAGGCTTCCTCACAACCTCAACACATCTTTACTGGGGAATTCTCATCACTAAAAGGAGCGAAATTCCCAAATTGAAGCCACAGTGACAATGTGGGGAAGGACACAAGTTGCAGTAACATTAGCCTTTCCGGGATTGCTCAGGTGCTGCCGGAAATTCCGCAGGATGTCCCTCATTTTCAGCTAGATGTCCGTTACCCTTCCGCTTTCTTTGTGTCAGCATTCTAAACTCCGGTTGATTTTTGAAAACTATGGTTTGACTGCACCTCTGTTCTCTGCAGGGTAAATACAGACAGCTAGCTAGACTATCTGTTCAATCTGAGTTTTCTGTGGAACAACTAAAACAACATTTTAACGTACACATCCACCAAAACAAGTTCCTTTCTGAGGCTATTTAGCAGAGGCACCATCATTGTGTCCGGCGCTTAGCGCCAACCAAGATTGTGATTGGTTTAAAGAAATGCCAATAAAGCAGAGCAAGTATTTCTCCCATCCCAGAATGCTGTGTGGTTAGCCAGGCCTTCCTCCGAGTGCTGTGGAGGATAGTCTTACAATGCGAGACTACTGTTAACGTCAACAAATTATTACCAAACTCAGTGAAACAGAAGACTGGGAATGTTACTGGCTTCTGGAGTGCATTGAACTGTATATTGTGTGGCTAATCTGACAGGAAATCTGCTGGATGGTAAATAATTTTTGTAGCAACAGATGGTAGAATGAAAGAAATGTTTGTGCTTTTCGGGTAATCTTTTACTGAAGCAGCCAACGTCATCACAACAGAACCATAAAGAAATGAAATGTAGTAGAACAAGGTAGCTTGCCTTTAAGCATCATCACGTTCACATACATATACACAGATACTGAAATTCACACCTGAGAGCTGCTTGCTCGCTACAAGCATGTTTACTACTGAGCAGAAAAGGTGGGAGTTCAGTGTGTTGCTTTAGACCTCTCTTTTTAAATCAATAGCAGAATGATGGCTGCATCAGTGAGTCCAATCAAACAGAAATAGGAGGATTAACAGAAGAGAACAGATACTGATGAGGTGGCACCTCAGCCTGGCTAAGTGAATCTGACAAAGCTCAAGAGCTATTGATTAAGGCTAAATAAAGACATGTCTGTGTTCACTCAGCAAAGACACTTTTGAATCTGATAATATTGCTGTTTAATTTGCAACTTGACGACTTAGGTGTGAATTACTTTGGGCTGCTGGGCGCATGAAGCGCCTTTTCACACCTGCCGCCTCCCTCTTGGATCATGGCACTGTGACAGATTGTCTCATTGGTGTTTGGAGGAGGTGTGGGTGTGTTGGTGTGTGTATATGTGTTAAGGCCAGGTGTGGTACAGCATTTCCTGGCAGTACAAGGGGTAAAAGGGAGGAGAACTGATGGGAGTCAGTGAGGGTTGGACCACACCACTTCATCACACCATTAAAGGCCCTTGTTTTTTGTGGAAAAAGTGTAAAGTGGAACGTCGGTGATAAGAAGCATAAGAAAGGTTTAATTAAACACTACACAGGTACCGACACACAACAGGGGATTGGACAAGTACATATACCCCCACACAATAGCCCGCTGTTTTTAATTACACTCACACCAGTCACCCTACCATACAAACCGAGGGGGGGGGGCTGATAAAACAGAGAGAACAACTGAGGCAGAGACAAAGAAAAAAAAAAAAAGGAGCTTGAGAGATGATAAAGGCAGCAGCACTGACAGGGACAAGTAAAAAAAAAAAAAAACAGCAAAAAAAACATCACGTTACACAAGGAACCAAGAGGCAAATAAAAAGAGGCAAACATTATAGACTCCTTACGCTACAAGCCTCACGTTGCACTGATAGGGAACCATGGGATACATCACCCACAGTCAATTCTCCTGCTCTTATGCGACCAATAACAACATCATCCTGTTAAACAGCAACACACTGAGTCATTCTGCAAAAAAGGCGTCAGATGTTTGGAGCTGCGATCAGGATCTGACAGCCCCAAACTCTTCACAGAATCACATCACCATAAAGAATACATGCCTTCTCTACTCGGGTCTGCATATTTTATTTATTTTTCCAACAGTTCTCTTGAGGAATTCTGTCACAGCAATGAGGATCAGTGCATTTTTAACATATACTACATTTAATATTTGTGTAAGGATCTTTTAAAAGACTGTAGTGCCTCTTCTGAATGGTGTGTCAGCATGTGTTCTAAATATTGAGGTGGACGTCCTCCTACCATATTGTACTACTACTACTACTAGAAGTAACTGTAACTTGGAACAAAATAGTTTTTTTATTTAAGTCTAGGAAAGAGAAGTACAACAATGTGAGGTCATCTGGTGTGTGAGTGTATTTGTATGTATGTATGTATGTATGTATGTATGTATGTATGTATATATAAATATAATATGAAGGAAGCTTTGTTCATATAATAAAGATCCTGTATTGATGTTTTATCTTCATTCCTAACTTCATTATATTATCAAATTATATGGTGAGAATAGATTTCTAACTACTACTTTGAAAAAAGTTTGTACCCCTCAAAGCCATTGTAAAGAGCTTTCATGGAATTCAAGCCAAACTTCAAAATCAGTCAATCTACATATATGATCCAAATGCACATTTAATAGTATCCCACTGATCCTCCATAATGAAATCTCTCCTTACACCAGCTGAGGATAAATACAATCCAAATACCCTCATGAAGGCGTCCAGATGGTTGCCAAACCCTTTTCCAAGACTGACAGAAAAATAATTACGCTACGTGACTTTTTTTTTCATTCCATTCTTAGAACTATTATTTTTATTGTCATATCTAAAGCTCAAAAATATGCCAGCTATGGGATGAGAAAGGATTTTTTATTTTAATTTTATTTTTTTAAATATCAACTTCCTTACTAACAGTCTGTTTAAAGTTCTGTGTCAGAGCGTAGACGCCAAGTTTTAGTTTCAAGTAATTTGCTGATTGCAAAAACAGAGGAGCATGGAAACACGCCTTGGCAATTATCATTAAAACAGATAGACAGTTAGATTATCATCACGCTTCCGTACTCAGCGGGCTATATTATCTGTCATACGAGGTACACACTCTGTCATAGTTAATACGATGACGGACAGGATGGTCTCTCATAATTGTTCGGCCGACACACAGTACGATTAATCAATCAAAGCTCGCGACACGGGGGTTCACCCTTAAAGACAGGCATAATAAACCATCACTGCTCCTCACATCTATATGCTGATCAATCAACATGCCATGCTAAAGACGAGAAAGAGAGCATAAAAAAAGTCTGTGAAATGGAGTAATGAAGTGATCTGATAGCTGATTCCCAGAATAATTATGACTGTCATGAGGATGTTACAAAGCTGATGAGCGCCAAATCAGTGCATCAAGCAGCTCAGTCTGTGAAGTTTACTAATAAAATCAATGGGTGCGTAAGTGGACTTTAAATGGATGTAACTGTTTGGTTTCTAGTTTGGTCACAGTCTAAAGGGTAAAACAATTACAAATCTATTTAAAAAACAAAACAAAAGCTATAATAAAAAGTACAGCAAGGGATGCAACTGCAAAGAAACACCAAACGTACAAATTTTACTTCAGAACAAACAATAGGAAAAATATTTTTTTATTACATATCTAATATATAAAAACTTAAAGCAGTATTGAGTACGCTTTATGAGTGTGTCAACAGGAATCTGCTGTAGACGAGATTAGGATGTGTTTTTGGCCACCTGTCTTTAAAAAGTCTGAACTGCCTTCTCAACAGTAACATTTCTGTCGGCCCACACAAGCACGTATAAACAAAAGGCGTGCACGCACATGTTCAGGCACACAACAGAACCCCACACACAGTATCAGCACTAATCTGAGAAATCAAGCCTCATCGATCAGAACTGCACTCCCTTGAGGATTACATCATTGCCCAGCAAATAGCCAATCAGAGCACAGCTGAGATTATCCGCTTCGTGAACCCAGAAAAACACACACACACACACACACACACACACACACACACACACACACACACACACACACACCTCCCTATGGTAGGTATTGAGTTTTATGTAAACCTGCACCACTGCAGTGCTCCTCTAGTTAACGTAACAATGACGCATATTGGGGGCATTTTTGTATTGTTTTACTGAGACATATCAAACACATCTCAATCGAAAGCTTTCCCTCTCACATACACAATGATATATTGTTGAAAAACAGCCAAAGGCATTCAGAGTGAATTATGCTACATAACTTTGTGGACATAACTTTATGTGTACAGAGAAATACATTTTTCACGTGGGCAGGAAGAGGCACACAGTGCATTTAGGTGCCATCTACCAGTTTGTTTAATAATGCACTGCCTAAATTCTAATGCAGTAGATACAATACAGTCATATATTACGAAGCTATTGTTAAAACTCTACATCACTACACATATACAGTACTTAAACGTCATTGTTTAAAATTTGTGTACCAATATTTTGGCATTTAATAAAAGAACTTGGTGACTAGAAAATAAAACTATTCTTGTAGAACTATTCAATATTTTGTGTGCATCCAGGTAGCCGTGGAGTATAAGATGCATACCGTGAAATATCACTGGTTTCAAACTTCTGGCCAAATAATCTCAAGAAAAAAGGTGGCTACGTGGCACCAACCATAGATTGCAACATTCCCGGTTCAAGTCCAGCTGAGACACTTGTTGCATATTATTCCCAATCTCTCTCTCCCCTAATTCATCTCTCTGTCAATTCTGTAATGAAGGCATGAAAACTATAATAATATTTAAAAAGGTGACCTCATAATTTTGGAACAGACTCATGTCTACCTACCAGTCTGTGTCCTCTACTTCCCAGTGATTCCATACGCCCAACGTAGACTTTGAGCAACCAGTCTGAATATAAAGAATGTGTTAACATACCTTGATGTAACCACCAGTCGAGACCAGAAGAGAGTTGTCTGGGGAGAAGTGCAGGTCTGTCACCCAGCCTCCGTGGAGTGAGTCCATGCCGTCCTTCCCGTCACGGGAACAAATCCTCAGCAAAGAGCAGTCCTTGACACTCCAGAGCTGTAATGGACAGCCGTACATTATAAACCAACCATTACGTAAATGTCACAGATAAACAACAAATATGTCCGACTCAGCATAACCCCAATTACAAAATAAAAATCTGCATGTTTAACAATAATAGTGAATATTACATTATTTGGGATTTAGCTTGTGTTAATGTGAGCTGTGTTTAGCATTTACATATCTCCCTGCCTGTGCTATCCTTCAACTGTTAACTGTTAACAAGGTTGACTTATTTTCTGCCGCATTTTGTGGCCTGTATCGGCAACTGGAGTTGACAAAGTTGCCATGGATATGGTTTAGTTGTCACTGAATGACCTAAGTATGGAATTATGATTGATAACAGGTCGTTGTTAGCCTGGATGCCAGCTGTAGCACTGGAAACAACATTTGAGGTTGGGAAGTTCGGTCTGGACTTGATCTGTTGTGGAGCAACTACACAATATCAACCATGTCACCAAAGAGTGCTTGGTTTGAATTAATTTACAACAAAGATGGCTGCCGCTGGAGAATTGAGATGTGTAGATTCTGCCATTGCGTTTGTTATATTCCGCGAGCGCATTCATTTTAAAGAGAAACAGAACTGTAATCAAGGCATTTGTCGATCAGAAGAATATGTTTTTGCCGTCCTTCCTACGGGATTTGGCAAAAGTTCAACATATGTCACATACTCTGTTGCTCTCATTGGCTGTAGGTCTATCCAATTGAGTGCAAAGGCATTTTCTTTCCTGGTTTTGTTGAGACACGCCCCATAATCACAGCCCAATGGAGCAGCATCAGACTCATATTCTGACTAGAATCGGAGTATGATGACCTCAGGCTAGGCGGTCGCATATAAGTGGAGATCACAACCTCTATCTCTGTTCAAAGATGGTCTCTGGCATCACATGTGACCAAAACTCCATGCTGAGGTCACGTGATAACAACTATGCCATCTGTTTATGAAGGTCATAATATTTGTTTTGTCAAACTTCTATTTCTAAAGGTCAAGCTCAATAAAAATAGACAATGAAGATAATTAGCAGTGTGATATACATTGTGAATGTACCCATAAGGCACTACATAAATAATCAAATGACGGTTTGTGATGTTCACTTGCAGCACATCATGTCGATTGCAGCTGTTATGCAACTGTTCACATGCCATGTCCATTTGACAATGACACATCACACGTACAGCTATATTTAACACTTGGCATGCTTTTGTGCAGAATGACTCACAATTGTTTCCATAGAAACAGGGGTGAGATTTCAGTGTAGTTTATGTAATTGGATCCGATGGATTTGTCCATTTCTGGATAATGGAGCCGCTCAAAGGCCACAAGAGGGCATTAACCCCTTGTTGACTGCAGGCTGAACAACGCTCAAACTTCCGCTTCACAGACAAACTTTTCATTTACTTTGTGTTTTTGTACAAGCATTGCAGGTTCCAAAGCCTTTGGGGATCCAATTCGGCATCCTCAGTCCTCTCCTTCACCTCCCACTGTCAGACATCTCCTCCCCTTCCTGCTCTCTTCATCCCAACTTCCTCACACAACCTGCACCTCCTCCAACTCCCGCTCCCCCATCTGAGAAGAAGCCCTGCCTCCTTCCTTTCATGTCACCCCTTCCCTGCGTGCTGCAGCAATCATGATGTATTAGTAAGCACTTTATCTAAATGAGAGATGAGATGTAATTATAGGGTGATCTCTGGAATAAATGTAACTGCATTTTTTGTAAGTTGGATTATAAAATTGGATGATTTCATAATAGTTACATAATGTCCTTTGGTTTGTGTAAACACTGATAGCTTCTTGAAGCAGGAAAGTCAGTGGGAAGTCTGTCCTCACATCACATCTGCACTTTCCTCCAAATGATCTCCATCATCGCCCCACTCATTTCTTACCCCCAAATTCCACCGGATGTGTAACGGCTGCGGATTGGCTCCACTGCATGTTGGCTCCGTGCTCCGCCGTCCGTCAACACCCACCAGGTCCGGATTTGTTGCGGAACGGCTGCGACCGCGAATTTATGTAGAATAGAACCACAAAATCAACAACAGTTTGTTTCCATCCAGAGGAGTAAAGGGGAAACAACTCTGTGCTGTGCAGGGAAATATGATCCGTCGTGTGCACGGTCTATTTCATTTTGAAAATGAACCGGATGTTTTATTTTGTTTCTGTGCTCTACTTCTTGTCCCGCACTATTTGCCGTGTGCTGAATTTCTGCGGAGCTCTCCGGCGTCCAGCAAAAATAGAAGCTCTGCGTATCTGCTCTGGAGGACTGCAGATCGCCTGAACTCGGACAGAGTTGGGACGCAGCCATCCCACAGTCAGTGGAATGTACTTCCACTGATCATCATCGCCATCGACATTGACTTTAATGGAAACCTAATGAGCAGTGAAATACACAAGTTCCGGAGTGGATCCACAGCCGTTTTGCATCCAGTGGATTTTTGGGGTTAAATACCTCATTTTCTACAAAAGTCCAAAAATGTTCCGCTTCCCATTTTCTCCATTTAACCTTTTTGCATTTAGGCACTGAGCTGAGGTTGATTTCTGACAATGCAAGAGCAGAACCTACCAATAAAAGAGCTACCAATTCCTTTGCTACCAATGATATGAAATGCAAGAATTAAGGTCAATGTTGAACACTCACCCGAATCTCTCCGTTGTCGTCTCCTGTTGCAAGCCATCGGCTGTCCCAGGAGAATCGGCAGCTTCGGACACAGTCTTGGTGGCCGTTCAGGGTGCAGACATACTGCCAGGACTCACACTGCCACAACTAGGAGCAGAAAGAAATGCATCAAGAAGAAGGAAAAGCAGAAATTGTGCATGAAATATAAAACAATGACAACCATAAACAAAACTGTACAAATTCTGACTTTGTCTGAAAAAAATCTGCATGTATTGGATACATGCAGATTTTCTTCATCACATACAGTAAGTGATGAATAAACTGAAGTTAGTGACAACCCCTTACTTATTCAAGAGTAACGCACCCAGCTACCTGTTTCTGTAACACAGGGCAGCTAACGTGTGATATAATGTAGATGAAATGTTATTATATTAAATCTTCACAGCAGTGTTTACATGGAAATAACAGGTTATAATGAAGAATAATAATAAATAATAATAATAAGTTATTTCATGTATTTCTGTAGCTCAAAGCATTCACCACTTCATAACCAGTCTTATGAGGACAAACAATGCAGAGCTAATGTTGTTGCAGTGCTGCATCAGAATGAGGATACTGTTAATGAATGCTCTCTCACTCTGCTGTTTTCTTTCTTTCACTTTGTTTGCATTTTCCTGCTTTACTTTCTGTCTCTCATCCATTGTTCTCTTTATTTCTCCACCCTTCTTTCTCTTCCTCTCTCTGTGTTCCTTCCTTACCCCAGTCACATCCTGTGCCACACAGAAAATAACACAGCCTCATAATTAGACACTTCATTTGGCAGCCGGCTAACTGTGTCTGCACACAAAGTCCCATTCATATGAAGGTCAGTAGAAAAAGAAAAAGGGAGGACAGGGAGAGAGAGAGACAGACAGAGATGGAGGGAAAGGAATGAGCAGAACAGAGAACCCTCCATCTTTTTGTGGTGTTTAACAAATACACTCATGGCTGAGCCTTTTGGTTTGACCTCTAGATACAGTAGATGGAGACCGGGGACTTTGTTTGTGTGTGTTTTGAGCCACCAAAGCCCCGGCTCGGTCTGGAGAGCCAGGACTACGTGACTGACTGCTAACCAGTCCCACAACACACACACACCTCAATTATCATCTTTGCCAAATCCATAAAACACACATTCTCTCTCACTCTCACATCCATTGACAGAAGCCAGATTGGCTGCTGACCACATTCAAATTCCCGTGTGAAAATCTGTGGCTCTACATCAACTGCTTTAACAAATGCCTGAGAGATTGGCTTTGCATTGTTTCGAATACTGGACATTTGGGAAACAGCGTTGTCGTCTGCGGTAGAATATTTGACAGAGAAGTATAAATCTAACGCTGAACCACAGCTGTTTTTAATGGTATAGAAAATGAACAACACTAAGAGGGGACCAGTGTCAAAGAATGGACAGTCTCAGTACAGTTCAGCATGTACTGTGCCATGGAGTTCCTTTTCTTGTGGATGAGGAGTAGGAAAAGCAATGATTTCAGAATTGCTCAGGGAAAGGTTAAAAACACATCTCCAGCCCACTGAGTCAGTCAAAGTCAGGTGAAAGTCAAGCACAGAAGTGTTTGTGAATGGCAACCTGGCAAAAACTACATCCAGACATGGAGCTGGGTCTGTTGCAGGCCAGCCAGCCTGCCAGGCTGCCAGCCTGCCAGGCTGCCAGGCTGTCCGGTCAGCAGGTCCACGAGCTGCAGTCAAACTAAATGATCACTGGACGTGGGTGTAGAAGGTCAGATTGACCTGCAGCTAACTCACCGGGGCTGGGCCACTGCTGCATCTAATCTCTAAGGTCTAAGGTCCCTCGTCTCCCTACTGGAGAAAGCCTTGGATATCACCCACAGCAATGTGTCCGTGTGTATAAACTGTAAGTAATGAGTTCAGAAGGTTTGAGGGAAGACAATGATGTGTAATAGGTCACGTTTTTACTGGAAGCACAAACAGATATGTCTCATCCCGTGAGTATGCGTGTATGCGTGCATGTGTGCATGCTGAACCTTAACAGTCTTGTCAGCAGAGGTGGTGGCGAAGAGGCATCCGTCTGGCGATACATGACAGGACAGGATGGCTCCCCGATGAGCCTGGATGTCCTGCAGCTTCTCTCCACTTTCTATATCCCACATCTTATGAGTAAGCAGTAAAAAGAGAGGGATCATTTTATATTTGATGCTACTGTTAACTGTATTGTAAGTCTGTGTGTGTGTGTGTGTGTGTGTGTGTTCACCTTGACAGTGCCATCGAAGGACCAGGACAGCAGTTGTGTGTCGACAGGCAAGGTGGAGAGTAGACAGAAGCATCTGACCTGTTCCTTGTGACCCTGAAGTACTTTACACTCCCCAGACTGCCACCTCCACACCTACAGTACAGGGGGCAACAGACAAACAAACAGGGACAAGGAATCTTTTAGCAGCTGATGCTTTTACATCAGCCAATATGTTACCACTCTTACGGACTAAAACTTCAAAGCTTGTTTCTGATAAGTCAGGATAAGTGAAATCAACAAATGTTTGTGCAAACTGTCTGTAAGTATGTAATTCTCCAGACTGTCTTGGGTCTTTTACCCACAATTGACAGCATTCTAAAAAGGAGTCTCCCACTCCGTGGGCCACCAAAATGCCTCTGTGTAGGTCAAATGTGATCTCTATCCCTAATACAGCATTTATGGCCATTGCACCCTTTTCACTCTAGCATCTCCACTGATAACGCATGTTACATCAATTTAATTCTGTGAGAGTGGACAGTGAAGCTGAAAACATCAAACAGAAAATGTTTCTATAAGTTTGATGACTCTCTTTGTAGATGTATGATATATGATGAGTATTGGTTTTTACAGCAGGGCTACTGAGGAAATATTCAGGTATTTTTCAACCCCGGTCTTCTCATAAATGTGTGTCCATTCTGACTAGTTTAAAATTTCAACATAGGTCAAATTAACTTTATAGCCAAGGTCAGAATGAAGACATTACGAAAAAAAAAAAAACTGATTATTTTCCTTTAAATACCAACATGAGGATCCATTTAAATGACAGGACTTAAAGGACGGGGAAAATCTCCATTAGAAAGATGAATATCCAGTCCTCTGGGAAACCAAAGTAAAGAAAGAAAATGTCACTCCAATAACAGGCAGTTTCTATGCTGGATCCTACCTGGCTATTACAGTCTTGTGCCAATCGTTTGACAGGGAGCAATGGAGCTGCAGTGTAGCCTCATGTGCTGTGCGTTATAAAATATACATGGATGTAATATTTCAGTAATTCTTAGAGCGCAGCAATTCAACTGTAAAACATTGCTTATGTTACAGTGGGTCAGCGTATTTTGTACTAATCTTTGAGACAATTTTTAGATTTTTCCATCTTTCTGATCACTGCTTAGGTATGATCGGTGTGTGCTAATGCAGTTAGTGTAGTTAAAACTCTGGACTGGCACATCTGTCTGCAGAGTGCTTTCTTTATGACAGGCAGGTAAATGAGCAGCTCAACTGAACTCAAAGACGGGGGAAGGACAGACAGAAAAATCCTATCAATCATGCTCTTGTGAGCAATGTTGCACCTTTTCTCCGTCTGAATAGAATCTGCCATTGGCCCAAAGGTTATAATCCATCAGCAGCTAACATCAGTGTCATTAGGTCTCTTTACATTCACTCTGCATCTGCATTAACATCTATAAACACACACTTCCATTTTCTAGCGAGCACATGTCAAACTTAATTTGAATAGCTTCTGGATAAGTGGCGGACGGTTCGAGAATAGCGATGGCACAGGCACAAGCCGCATGAATACGGAACAAGGTGCTGCGTTGTCGGAGAGGGAAGAAGTGCTGCAGTGGACGGGTCTGTCAGCAAAAAGAAAAGATGAAGAAGGAGGAGATGAGAGGGGAGGAGAGGGAAGGGGAAATGAGCAACAGAGCATGAACGGAGGGGGCTGACAGACCGTAACGGCCCATAATAACACACACACACACACACACACACACACACACTCACACACACTCACACACACACACACACACACACTCACAAACACAGATAGTTGCACATGGTCAACACAAAAACAGGAGTGAGATGAAGAGATCGCAAGCGGCAAAGCCGAATGCAAAGAGAGGGAGAAAAGAAGGAGAGGAGACAAAAGAGGGGGATGAAGAATGGAGAGGTGAAGAGGCAGAAAGAGAAGCTGGTAGGGGAAAGTGAAAGCACCACAGAGACCTGAAGATGAGTGATTCAGCAGAGTAGGCAGTTTAACTCAAGTTGAGGAATGGGGATGGGGGAGAAGAATAATCAATAGCAGAGAAGAGAAATGGAAGCAGGCTGGGGCAGGAGGTGAAAGATCATGCCATATATTAGGAAAGAAAAGATGGTGAGGATGAAGGTAAGGGGGATGAATGGGAACAAACAGGAAAACCAAGCAGAAAGAGAGGAAGGGAGCAACTGATGGAGGAGAGGAGTTTAGTCTACCCTTATGGTGGTGTCCTCAGAGGATGTGATCAGTATTTGGCCATTGGAGCTGAACCGGCAGTGCAGCACTGTCTTGGTGTGTCCCAGCAGAGTGGCTAGGAGCTTCCCAGAGGGCACCTCCAACACCTTGGAAGGAATAAACAAACATTAGCACCACAAGTATCCAAATAAATAGCAACAAGATTTAGAGCTTACAGCCACGTTAGAGGCTCTTTGAGGCTTCAATAGGCACTATTACACTGAGCTTAATGCGATGCCAGCATGCGAAAATGTTGATATAATGTTTGTCATGTACACCATCTTAGTTTAGTTTATTAGCATGCTAACATTTGCTAATTAGCAATAAACTAAAAGTACAACTGAGGCTGAATGGAATACCATTAGTTTTGCAGGATCACCAAAGTTGCGGTAGAGAATAAGGTGCATTCCAAACAGATTGTTTTGTACATGAATAGTCAGATTTATTGGACTGTTTTAGTGTGTTTTGTTGTTCAACAGTCTGACAGCAGTGGGGAAGAAGCTGTTGTTGAACCTTGCGATCTTTGCTCTCAGACTGCGATACCTCCTGCCAGAGGGGAGGTGGGCAAACAGTCTGTGACCAGGGTGAGTGGGGTCCTTGATGATGCTCTTTGCATTTGACAGGCATCTTTTTTGGGCCAGCTCCTAAATGGTGGACAAAGTAGTCCCAATAGTCCGCTCAGCCATCCTCACCACTCTGCTCAGCGCCTTTCTCTCTGTAGCGTAACGGTTTCCAAACCAGAGAGAAATGTTGCTGGTCAGAACAGGTTCAATGGTGCCCCTGTAGAAAGTGGTCCGGATGGATGGACTGAGGTGGGCCCTCTTCAACCGCCACAGAAAGTGCAGACGCTGGTGTGCCTTTTTGATGAGGGAGGAGGTGTGCAGGTCCCAGGACAGGTTGTCAGCCACGTGAACCCCCACAAACTTTGTGTGTTTTACAATCTCCACAGCGGTCCCATTGAAGAGGATTGGGCCGATTTCTCCTGAAGTCAACCACCATCTCCTTGGTTTTCTCGACGTTCAGGGCTAAGTTGTTTATCCTGCACCAGTCTGCAAAAAGTCTCACCTCCTCCCTATATGCCCTTTCATCTCCGTCCTCGATAAGACCCACCACTTTCGTGTCATCCGCGTACTTTATGATGTGATTGGTGCTGGACTTTGCACAACAGTCATGAGTCATCAGTGTGAAGAGAAGAGGGCTGAGAACAGATCCCTGGGGGGAGCCAGTGCTCAGTGAGATGGTGGTGGATGTGTTGTTCCCTACCTGCACAAACTGAGGCCTGTCTATGAGGAAACCCAGTATCCAGTTACACAGAGGAGAACTTATGCCCAGGGCGTCTGAACTCATCTTATTGACCAGATGCTGAGGGATTATGGTGTTGAATGCCGAGCTGAAATCAACAAACAGCATCCGCACAAGAGAGTTCTTGTTCTCCAGGTGTTCCAAGCTAAAGTGCAGTGTAGTGAATATGGCATCCCCAGTAGAGCGGTGTGGGCGGTATGCGAACTGAAATGGGTCCAGTGAAGGGGGTGGGCAGATGAGATGTGGACCTTTACTAGTCTCTCAAAGCACTTCATTATTAAGGAAGTGAGTGTTACGGACTGGTAGTCACTCAGACTAGTGATGGTGGGTTTTTTTGGAACAGGGATGATGGCTGAGGTTTTGTGGCATGAAGGCACAGCAGCCTGACGCAGGGAGATGTTGAATATGTCTGTAAAGACATGAGACAGTTGGGCTGCACACTCCCTAAGCAAGCAGCCAGGTATCATGTCTGGACCAGCAGCTTTCCACGGGTCGATATTCCTCAGCACCCAGTAGACATCTGCTAAATCCAGTGTGAGCACCCGGTCTCCTTTCTGTGGGGTGGTTTTCCACGCTGGTGTGGTGTTCTGTGCTTCAAACCTACCGAAGGGATTGTTGAGGTTGTTGAAGAAATCCGTGGTTACTAGAGGAAAAGTCAGGGGATCACTAAAGTCAGTGGGTTTCATCTTTTGGGGACCCTGAATGTATGTATGAAATTTCAATGCAATCCATCCAATAGTTGTTGTATTCCAGTGTGGACCAAAGTGGTGGACCGACCAGCCAACAGACACAAAGTCAGACCATTATTGCCATCCATAGAGCCACAGCTAAAAATCACTGTATGGCATGGGTATTCTTGTGTGTAAGGTTAAGATAGATCTTGGCCAAAAAAAAATAGCAATACAGTGCATTAAGAGTGGGGGAGAAAGTGTGAGCTTGGAGTGTGACTGTTTAGTCCAGTCAAGAATACGGAGGGCTACCGCGGGTCTGAATGACAGCTCTGCAGACATTGCTGGGTGAGTCAGAGAACAAATCAGTTTTCCTTGGATTAGGGGGGCACCTAAATCACGGTTACAGCTGCTGTCGCCGTGGCCCTGCTCCACGCCCTGCTACACCCTGCTATGCTCTGCAGTGCCCTGCTATGCCATGAAATACTACAACTACTACTATTTCTAATTATAGTTCCTTTATCTTTATTGGAACTATTATTGGCACTGTTCATCATACCCCCAACTGACACCATCAGACACCACCTACCAAGAGCCTGGATCTGTCCAAGGTTTCTCCCTAAAAGGAAGTGTTTCCTCGCCACTGTCGCACTAAATGCTTGCCCTTGGCGGAATTACTACAATTGTTGGGTCTTTGTAAATTATAGAGTGTGGTCAAGACCTACTCTATCTGTAAAGTGTCTAGAGATAACTCTTGTTATGATTTGATACTATGAATAAAATTTGAAATTTGATGCTCAAAAAGACCCAGCAGGAAGAGGGAAAAAAACTTGTCTGTTCTTCCTTAGCATAGCTGCTTCTACATAAAAACCCTTTTATAATTAGCCTATGAGATGGGAATCTTTCACAGAATATTAAAAGCTGGCTCTGAGTGAGATCTAAGATTTTGTGAATGCCCTTTTAAGGTCAACTAGATGGTTATGACACTATGGCCCAGAGGCTCCAAGAAGTCATACAAAAAACATTCTTGGACTTGATTTAAAAACAGGCAACAAAGCCCAGAAATCTCATGTGAAAAAGTACAGCACAACATTACCAGCAGTGCAGCACAGCACCTGTAGTTTTAAATGCATAAAAGAGAGTCCCGTAATGCTTGGGTTTTTATTAGCTACTAAAATATTTACATCTCAGAGGAGAGGGTTGAGCAGAGCAAGCCTTGGGGCATGTCGACCATGTCTGTCAAGCTCCACGTACTGAGACGCAAGTTTCAAAGCCTGGGAGAGAACACTATGGCTCAAGGTTTTCTGTGATAGTGCAGTCAGGAAAATGCCTCAGGGTGTTTGGTAAAAAACAAAACAAATATAAAAGCAGGCTAATGTAAAGAGGAAAGATGAACAATTTAAAAAAAAAAAAAATGGAATACTACTAAGGGAGTTAACAAGTTGCTGAAGCGTTGCAGAAAACTGATAAAAGTGGGGAGCTGGCCCTTCATAAGGAGACAGTGAAAACAGAATAATCTTTCCTGAAGTTCATAATCTGCCTTTTCTTTTATAGTCATTAGGTGCATTTTGAAAAAATAAAACACACTCATACAGTGTACTTACTTTATGTAATGTAAACGTGTGTGTGTTATTTTGGGTGATTCTTAAAGGATCCGAGACAAACATGCAAACAGATATTACTCTTTCCCTACCATACCTGCACGCTGCCTGTGCATAGCCCTACAGCCAGAATCAACTCCCTGAAAGAGGTCAACAGTCGCTGGATCCTGCAGCCAAGTGTCCTCAGTACCTTTCTAGCTGTCTGCCCTGCTGCCTGACACACACACACACACACACACACACACACACACACACACACACACACACACACACACACACACACACACACTTTGTTTTTTAATCCCAAAGACACACCATTACCTTCTGTCCTTTCCTGCACATCTTTCATGGTCTAATATTCTTCACATTTTTTAAACTGGCTGTAAATAACAACACAATTTGGGACAAGTAAATTAATGGCTTCCACTGCAGTGGTTATGGGCACCAGAAATACCTCCAGGTAACACCAGGGCCCCCTCTGGTGTTTGCTTAGGGGACTGCAAAAGCTGTGTGGACTCAAGGATGATTAAAAACACTTAAATTGTATGTTGTTGATGCTAATAAAGTCCTGTAGAGCAGCAAACTGACAATGGTCATAGGTACCATTACCATTCAATTATAGCGATCCAACTGTAGATGAACTGCAGTGCCGTTGTGGGTAAACGCAAGGAGATGACAGTGACAGGGTAACAAGTTCCCGTGAAATGAACAAAAACTGACAAATATGTCTTCACAAACAAAATGAGATGTTGTACATGGTCAGAATGAATCCTGTTTGATTGTCAGAAGGTAATCTTAACATATAATAGTTTTGGCGAGAGGAATTTGTGCAACCTCGGAGTTCTGTATTGTGTCAAACGTTTCAACGCAGTCGCTGTCACAATATCTTCCAAAACACTTTTCTTGTGATTCCTTAAACATGATCATCTAAATAGATTTGAGTGTATTTTGAGTGAATCAACTGCAAGTATCTCAATTTTCTTCAACACTTTTATTCATTCTGTCTTGTTTTAGGAACTCAGATTACTAATCATCTGTTCTTCTTTGAGTTCTCGTGTCCACTAATCCCATTCTCTTATACTGTATCTCTGGGGCCAGGAGAAGAGCTGTAATTAAAATCATTAACCCTCGTATTCAATAAGACTGCAGGATGTTTTAATTAATTAGAGTTGCTAATGTGCATATATTTGTGTGTGTGTGTGTGTGTGTGTGTGTGTGTGTTTTAATATAGGACGAGAACTTTTGGGGATGTCCTTTGCAATATGTGCATAACATGGAACAAACGTGCACTTTACGCAAAAAACTCACACGTGCCACAAACGGAATAGGACCTAAGAGAGATACTCAAAACAAAAAATGGGAATAAAATAAAAAGGTGTGTGACAGAGATATGAAAAAATATGAAAATAGAGATCAAGAGTGAAGAACGTTGAGTAGGTAAAAGGAAGGCAGAACAATGAGGAGTGAAGGGAGAGGGAGATGAAAGGTGTTCTGAGTTGACCTGATATACAGCTGGCAGGACAGATAAAAGGGTGACAGTGCTAATGTCAGAACACACACACACACACACACACACACACACACACACACACACACACACACACACACACACACACACACACACACACACACACACACACACACACACACACACACACACACACACACACACACACACACACACACACACACACACACACACACACACACACACACACACACACACACACACACGAGCTACACTTCATGCTCAAAGTTAGACAAAATCAGAGCTGGAAGGAAATTAAGTTAAATAAACCCATTTGACTGCAGTGTTACAGACAAAAACATACAGCCTGTACTGTAGGTCTAAATGTGTTTACCTGCACAGTGCCATCATCCTGGCCCAGGGCCACAGCAGAGGACTGTCTGCACATACACGAACAACGGATCCTGGACGACTTCTCCTCCGACTGGAACAGCACTGATCCTGTCCTGCCATCACGCACCTGACACACAGACATTGTTTTCTATGACAACCTGAGAAAGGCACATTATAGTACAGTAATACTTGTATGCACTCAAACTCAAAGAAAACAAACATTCCAGCTTCACATTCCTGCTTCAACCAGCCCACCACCTTGTATTAATTAATTCAGTCCCTCCTCTTTATTTTCCCTCCAGCTCACCTGCAGTCTGTTGCAGTTATCTGCAGCTGCCACGATGATTTCTTCATCATAGAAGAGAACGTCTGAGTTTCTTTTTAGGCAGACAGCTGAGGAGATGTGCACCTTGTTAGTCTCCCATAACTACAAGAAACACATGACAGGAAACAGGCTTGAGTAGAACATAAAGGAAATGTTAACTTAAAGAGCTACAGCCAACATTAACTTTACTCCTAAATTACTTCTTTGTAACCTGTATTTAAGCAAAGGAGTTGAGCTTTGGTGAAAAAACCTCTACATCATATTAGTTTCCATGTCAGCAATGTTGGTTATTAATCTTTACTGACATACTTTTGCTGCAAGGATAAACTGGGAATAATCTGTCTGTGGCAATAAATAAGACATTGGTATCTGTGTCATACATTTTTTGTTTGGCAACTGAATTCCCAGATTGCGCCTGACAGCTCCAAAACATTGTTAATTGACACCTAAGCAAGATTTTTCGTGTCTTCTCACTGGATCAGAAATGGGCCACTTTAACCCATACTTTCTCCTAAATGAAATGCACTTTGCCCATTTTAGTTGTTCTGTTAAGGATGGTTTCAGTTGCTGTTGGGATGGATGTCGCCTCAGTGGTCATGGTTTTGGGGCCAGTGTCCTCCATCAGAACTGCTTGTCAGATAGTCAAATAGATTCTAAAACCCCACACCTTTCCAATGTTGGATTAGTGGGGCTGTGTCCCATTATCACCATATTTAATATATAATGAATTCATTACATTTATTTAGAGCTTTATCCTAGACACTCAAAGCACCTTGGGGGGGGGGGACTACTCGCCAGACGCTTACCACACATCAGCTTAAGAGGGAGGGGAACATATTTTTAGTGGTGGGGAAAACCGGAGTACCCGGAGAAAACCCCCACACACATGTGGAGGACATGCAAACTCAACACAGAAAGGTGTGGAGGGCCCTCTTCATACAGGTACCTTCTTGCTGTGAGGAAACAGTGCTAACCATTGGGCCACATTAATTAACGTTGGATTAGTGGGGCTGGGCCCCATTAATTATTATCCCCATATTTAAAATATTGTTTCTCCCCCCCTCATTTTGATGGCCAGCTTTTCACTCCAACGTCTAGTGTAACAGTTAAGAACAACTCTAAACACATTTGATTTCCACGTGAACGGGCAGGACGTCGTAAGAACTAGTTTTGATTGAGCATAATTGACCCCAAGATTTGAACTGTATTTCAATCTAAAGTTGGTTTCTGGTTATTGATGCCTCCTTGCTCTAATTAGTTCTTACTTTTTTTTAAACAATTATTACTTGTTTTTGATTTAATTATGTATTCAAATTTGTTTTATTGTTATAGTTCATAACACTGGTGTTGAAAAGTGCTGCACATAACCTACTGTACAATACCAAAATAATGATGATAATTTGAGTGAAATAGAGAATTAGGACAGTTTGTCATTTAGATTAATGAGGCCTGTACATTGACAGATTTCACTATTTATCTGAATAAAAACGTTTTTACCATCTTGATTTACCTATACCTGTGATTAATAATAACAAAAATCCCTAAAACCATAAAGTCCAGGCTAAACTACAAACATAGATGTTATGTAATTACATGTAATTAATTAACATAATTTCTGCACTGAAACTTAACAGCTGGCAGAGAGAGGATAGAGTGCAATTAATGAACTTGTGATCTTCAGTGTTAGCATGGCTTTGATTTCACAAGCGGTAATTAGAGCAACACTGACAATATCTGTGCAAGCTGTCTAATGCAGACACAGTATATTACATGCACGGAGTCAGTCTTACCCTGACAGTCTGGTCGTCAGAGCAGGAGAGCAGCTGTGAGCCGTCAGGAGAGAACTGGACACGCTGGACCCAGCTCAGGTGCCCGCTGCAGTCAGCCATCTTCTTATTGGTCTCCAAGTCCCACAGCTGGAAGACACACAAAGGACAACTGTCAACTTGTTCACTACTGTTTAGATACAGTACAGATACTTTGTACAGTAAGTGCAGTAAACCGTTCATACACAAGAAATCCAAAAAATGTGTCAGAAAGAAAAAGAAAACTAAATATAAAAATAACTTCTACATGTATTCTTTCAACTTTCATCTACTGACGTTTTGAACATACTGATCATTAAAAGGACACTAAATATATATAGTGTGTCTATTGTACCTCCACAGCGTAGTTTGAGAATGCGATCGCCAGCAGGTTACTGGTAGGACAGGCGTGACAGTATTGCACCGTGCTCAGACGATTCGTTCTGATCTCCAACAACATGTCTGATGTCTCCACATCAAACACCTGAGAATCAGCGACACAAGACAACAAATCAGAACTGTACTCGGTCTGGGTTCTAGACGGCTACCCTTTCCACTGCCGGCATATTTAAAAAGCTGCGATCATTTTACAGTTTTAAAAATAATTAACTTCGACGCATAATGGCATTTGTCTTTCCTTTCCACTTTTTACTTATGCACCCAACTATGAGGCTATAATTAGTCCTATGTAGACCAATACTAGATGTTTGAGGCTAATATCAATATTTGAGAGTTTAAAAACTATTTGGATATTATCATTTAAACAAATACAATAGAACATAAAACAAACGTATTGCCAGTGCTCCCTGGTGGACAAACTATGCAATGACAATGTTTCTAAATTACCTCAAACATTTCTTTTTTGGTATTTTTGAACTTTAGTTTATCTACACTGATACCAGTCTGTGATATGCGTTAAAGTCAACTGATAATATCAAGCATGGCAATTTGAATCTACGTACATAGTATGTATTGTACATACTAAAGTGTGTGTATTGAGGTGTACTGTACAATAAAAATTGTTATGTTGTGCAAACTTGCAACATTAAAGTCTTGTGTTCCCTCTCCTTAAAGTCAAAGGAACAAGCTAAAAATTCTCTGCTGGGTTGTTTCTCAGAATACAAACAAATGCAATGTAGACATAGAGGACACAGACAGACTGACAAGACTGATTTTGGAATGCTAGGCAACATTTACAACCAGGACACATTCTTTAGACTCTCTGAAAGACAAAGTGACAAACAGCCTCTCTTCCCCGTTTGAAAGGACAAGTAGGACAAAGTTAACGCTGTGGTGTTAGATTTTAATCTTCACACCTTCATTACCACACATTCAGTACTTCCCACACATCAACAGCACACTAAAGCAAACAGTAGACTGCATCTTCAATCTTTAAAATATGAATATATCCTAGGGCTGTGCAATTCATAAAAATTTTAAATCATAATTACAATTTTGGCTCCTAATGGAAAAAAAAAGAAAACTTATAAATTATAATTAATTTTGCACAATACCTTTAGCAAGTAAACGTTTATTTTGTCTGGTGTTCTGAATGACAAAAAAATGTTCAAATGGGAAAAGTATTATGGGAAATTTTACAGTTTTCACTGTTTATTAGTTTAAACTTTTCACTGTTTTTCAATAATTGCAACATTTTTCCAAAAGTCAATGAGTAATCGTGTTATACAATTGGGATTTCAATATTGACCAAATAAATTGCGATTATGATTTTTTTTTTCCATAATCCAGCAGCCCTAATATACTCTTTCAAACAAATGTTCACATTTCAAAATGCTTACCAGAGCAGCGTTCCTGGCTGCACATATGATGCGTTTGCCATCAGCAGTCCAGGTGCTGCACTTGACAAGGACCTCTTCATCACTCTCTGCAAAAATGTTTCTCACATTGATGGTCTTCCACTCATTGGCAGACGACATCTGAAACAGCTGCATACATACAGAAACTTAGTTACTAACCCAATATGCTTAGTTATTATTAGGACAGTTTTACAAGTATCTAGTTTTATGGCAATCACCTTGACGGTACCGTCGTTGGAGGAAGTGGACAAATAGGTGTCATCAGGAGAGAAACAGCAGTGGTTGACTGGCTCTAAGTGGCCAAACATGGTGTTCTGAGAGGATGGCTTGTTGAGGTTCCACAGCTGCAGTAACAGAAAAATACAGTGAAAAAGAGATATATAAAGATGTATAATGTACAACCAAATACAGAAACGCTGTAGTATATTTGCATGCGTTTTCTTGAGTTGAAGTGCGTTGAGCTGTCATATATATTTTACTCTTTTAGTCTAATGTATGGAAAAAATACATACTTGGAAAAAAGAAGACACAGCACACAAAAGAGGGAAGGTAATAAGAAAAACAAGCATAAGAAATTATTTAAACGATACACAAGACAGGCAAACAACACACTCACACACCTTGACATTCAAGAACTTGTCGTTGGAGCAGGTGGCCAGCAGGGGGCGTCGTGTCGTGTTGGTAAACTGACAGTGGTTGACCTGCTCTTCATGCTCCTCATTAAAGACCCTCAGCAGCATGGATCGCTCCACGTTCCAAACCTGCAGTAAGATACACAGTGTCATAAATGTTATGAGAAAATGACAAACAAAAATTATGCGTTTGCTGTGTATTTAATTTGCCTGTGTGTTGCTGAAATAAAGTTGGTCATAACGGGCAAGCTATCTGTTTACCTTGACTTTCCTGTCACTGGAGCAGGTTGCTAGTAGACGGTCATCAGGAGAGAAGGCACAGCAGAGCACCTCGTCGTCGTGGGCCTGGATCTCTGTGAGCTTCTCACCTGAGGTGCTTTTAAACACCTGTGGAAAGGTACGATGACAGCAGCACCACAACAATATGTATATTCAGTAAAGGTTTCATATCACCCATCAGGAACCCAAACTCTTTTTCTGTGGAAGATGTCTTACAAAAATTGTTTCTAGAAGTATATTAAACTGGATCCTTTGTGAGTGAATTACAGCCAAATGATCATTGTGTTTGCTATCACTTTGGTACACATCTTAATTGATATGCAGTGAAGTGATGTCCCTATGAGGACATTTTTATGTATATGCCCAGAAAACTAACAACTAACTTTAATACTAAAGATAAAATATGATACCTTAACCTACAGTCTATACATTATAAATATGGGTATACAAGATAATTAAACACTTTAGGCAGTGTATTTCAAGTGAATGCAGCAGAATTTTTCTTTTAATAACATCTACCAAAAAAGTGGATCGCCCTACATATTTCCTTGTATTTGGTCTCCATGGAAACTATTTGCACAAACGCACGCATGCACAGAAACATGTCTGCTTTGATACCTTTAGTGTCTTGCTGGCTCCACTGGAGGCGATCTTGGCTCCATCGTGGGAGAAGCAGGCGGAGTAGATGGAGCCCTGGTGGGGGTGGATCACCAGACGGGACAAATTCTCTACGCTGCTCTTATTCCTGTGCAAAAAAAGATATATCAGTCTAACCTGAGATATGCAGCCTGTGATCTCTATTTTTGTATTGTATTTCTGTACAATTTATAATAAGGCTGAATATAAAGCTAATATATAGGTTAGTGTTCAGTTTACTAGAAATATTTTGTACTGTATAAATCAAATCCAAATAGAAGACCAACTGAATGCATTCATCTCCCTAAGTCACTTTGAATAAGATAATCTTGTGCCATTGCATTACTCGATTTTGAAAGCATTGAATTGTCATGAATGTTTCACACAGTAAATGTGCAAGTGAGAGCTTTTGCATAAGTATGTAGGTAAAGTAAGAAAAAAACTGCATCCAATTAACTTTTATCTCAATATAGTCACAGAAATCTTCTACAAAGCACAGTTTGCCACAAATAATTTTAAATAGAACTGATCCATAGATGCAGAACAAAGCAAATCATTTGGTTTTATCTTCATTATTAGTACATTCACACAAAAGAACACCACTTTAAAATAGTTGCTTGCTTGCATACAGCCAGTCAAAGTAGAGTTTCCCCTTGCTGGCCCGGTCCTGTGCTTGCAGTAGAGCCTGTCTGTAGACCTCGGAGGTATGTGGCTGAGACAGAGCAAGCTGCACTACGTCAGGGAAAGGACGCTGTTCCAGCTGGTGGCCGTTTAGCGAGAGAAACTCCTGGAAATGACTGCGCACTTCACTGTTCTGGTGGGACAGCAAATAAGTCTGTTGCATGTTACACTGACAAGAAAATTTCTTGACATTAACACATTGTTTTGTGTATTGATTACGTTTGTCCCTGTTTACATGTCATCCTAACCTCACATTGCCAGACCTATCTCTACAGCGCTGTTCCAGCTCCCTAACCTCTAAGGATTTTGGTTTTTGCTTGTCCTTTTGTCTTGCAAGTCATTTACTCAGTGTTGTGTAAACTTTGTCTCAATAAAGTGTTATGTAAATCATGATGAAAATCCTTATTCTGAATCTAGAAGCTTGTAAATATTATCTGTTTCTATTTAAAGTTGTTTTTACGTAAATGACAGAGTGACTCAGTCTTCTCAGAAATCATCATACATGTCATCCATAAAGCACACTTTACAGTTATACCATATTTGATTATACCTGTAACTTGTACAGATAACAAACATTTATTGAAAAATACTGATGAAACTACACATTGGACACAAGATTAAATTGTTACTTTAGCATAACAATCCTAAATTATTGTTGCTTTTTTAATATGAACGTCCTGGTTAAAACAGGTGTGGGAGTTACGCATAATAGCCCATCGCTTCCCCACTCGTGTCTGGTAAAACCATTTGCCAATTATCAAATCTGCCCTCTTGCAATTATGAAAATTGGAAAGGGAACAGGGGACAGCAAAAACAAGGTAGGGCAATAAATGTGTGTTTTTAAATGAGATAATCTAAAACAACTTGGGGAAGATAATAGAGGGACATTCATTTGATAAAGTTCAAGGAGAGGACAAGGGCAAGAAAGTTAGATGGACTTCTAAACCTGTATTTTCCCTCAAGAGGGACTCATATCTGGGAAAAGTTCATTTTTGAATAAAAGGGGAATGGGTATCACCCTCAACTGCTGTAATTTTCTTTCTTTTGACAGTGGGAAAAATCACACACACAAAGTCACCAAATTTGCTTTGTTTCATACATAGTACAGTTATGTTGTCTGCTGACCTCTTTGTCCAAAATGGGTCCATACTCCACATAGTCATTGATGAGGTGAGCTGGGCCCATGATCTGGGCCTTGATGCTAATCCAGTCCAGAGAAAACATGAGAGAGTAAAGCTCCTAGACAGAGAGGGAGTCAGAGAGAGATGCTTTGGCAACACTGTAATTGAAACTTTCACGCCAATAAAGTAAAACTGAATTGAATTTACATTGATATACAGTATACCTGTAGAAATACAGGTAAAATGGTACTTATGTGCAGTTAAATGAACTGTGTTCTACTGGTATGTATCAGGTAAAGCTCTATAGTTCTAAAAAAACTTTACAACTCATTTTATTTTCATGCTCGATTATCACTAATTGTTCATTTAAGTAACAGAAATGTTGAAAATGATGTTGGAATATGTGTGTGTGTGTGTGTGTGTGTGTGTGTTACCTGGGAGAGGTTGGCTTTGGCCATGTGGTGGGTCAGGAATCTGATCCAGTAGAGACATTCCTCATCTCCTGAGGTGGGAGGACCATCTCTGTAGTGCTGCTGGTACTGATGCACCACCTTATTGTGGAGGCTCTGAAACACACACAGACACACATGCATGCACACATACTGTATTTCCCCACTTTACAAAAAGATTAAAATCCAAAGGTTTGAGCTCTTGTATCCAAACTCACCTCGAGCTGGGTGCGATTCTGCTCCACCAGGAAGTCAAGCTGGAGGTCATGGAGGTAGTACAGGTAGGGTTTATTGTTATTGTCCATAAAAAGCAGAGACTTGTTGACAAACTCCTCGAGAACGTCCTCCACCTCCTCCGGCTCCAGATCCCACAGAACAGACAGCACCTAGAAGAAGGAATAACATTGTAGTCTGTGTGTTCTTGTTTATGGCAAGATTATCTTGATCATTTGTCCAAATATAAAATAACATCCAATTCATAGCTCTTGCTGTGTAGCCAAACCTTTGCAGGGACTTTGATGTCCTTCTCTAACACGCTAAGGTCCTTGTAGAGTTCTCGATGTTTGTCGGGTAGGACTTCAATGCTCGCATCCATGGCTTGGTCGAGGGCGTCGTAGTCGTAAGAGGATGACTTCCTTATACGCTTGAACTGCTTCTGCTGCAACTGGTTGAGGTAGTAACGCCAACGGTTGGGTTTCTCTTTGAGAAGAGCCCCGATCAAGGACACCACCAGAGGGGAACCTGAGATAGTTGCACAGAAAAGCAGAAAAATGTGTGTTAAAAAGCAAAGTAACCCCAGAAAACCCAAGACATGAATCCACAAGAGGACAACTTACTAATATTCTTAAGGGGTAATTTACATTACCAATATGAGCTGTCTTTTTTTTTTCCTTGTATAGTCCTATGACAATTATTATCAAATCAAACAATAAAATCAAAAAGAAATGCTGCTGTAACAAGGGAATTTCCCCATTGTGGGATGAATAAAGTATTATCTAATCTAAATTATTTTAGATGTACGTATATACTGTATGCCAAATTATAAATGTAACAATATCTGTAATTTGTATTGTGAAAAAAATAAAGGATTGAATGCATACACGGTATAAAAACGTTTAAGTTTACAAACCTTTGCATTCTTTGACTATGGTGCGAGCTTCCTCAGGAAGTCCCTGGACTTTAGTGTTAGTGTACAGAGCAAGAATCTCAAGTCCCTTCTTTTCATCCAGACCACTCTCCACTTCCACCTCATATTTGGCCCCTACAAAATAAAACAGAAAAGACTAGATCTTTATTGTCATTGTTTCACAGTTAAGCAGCTCTCAAAATGACAAACAGAAATATAAAATTTTAAATAGCAAATTTTAATAAAAGCACAGCACACACAGTACATGTTTGAAGGTTGAACTGTCTTCTCCAGTGTAAATAAAATAGTTATAAAATGTTTTAAGAAAATAGGGCACATACCACTAACAGAGTCAGTGAGACTTCTATTTCTGGTGGTCAAAAGTATCCGACAGTGGATATCAAATGCCTTTAGTACTGTGCTGTCCCAGATATCATCTAGAATCAGCAGAGATCTGAAGCCCAAAGGGAAACATACAAGTAATCAGAGACAAGAAAACTATGAAACATTGTTTACCACAACACCTATAGTGGCCTGTGTTATGGCAGATTACCAAACATAAGAGTTCTTTATAGAATGTATTTGCACCGCATGTAGACATAGTTGAATAAAAACAGGAAAGAAATGTATCATCTAGTCTTCTTGCAGTTATTAGCACCTCAACAATACTGTTTCTATTCCAGTTCAAGTGTCCATCAGTAATTTATAATTTATAGTATATATCCAACTATCTACTGGAACATTTCCCAGAACCACATTTACTGCCACCAATTATATTTGTTTGTTTCAATAAATATATATACCTATCTTTTAAATCTGAATAATACCATCCATGTTTTTATCCTTTTATTACTTTTTTTATTTTAAGATATTTTATTGTTTAAATTTTGCTTTTTTACTGCTACAAAATGTTTAATTTATTGCTGGCTATTTTATTTTTTTTGGCCGGTTTGTTTTTCTTTTTTAATTTATCTTCTTATTTTAACTAATTATGCAGATTTGTTTTGCATTTATTGCTTAAATTTTTCCTGTGGCTTTACTCCATGCTCAAAATCAACATAGACCAGAAACAAAAGCAACAGGCACGCAGCACCCACTTGTTTGGGATTGCGAGCCAGCCAAAGAGTAGTAACGTTACGTTTTGAGTGGAGGGCGAGCGCGAGATGCCAATAAGATTCTGAATGGAAAGTTTACTTTTTAAACGTTGACAAATGGTTCCATAGACATCTGTGTGTTTTGTCGTTGTGAACTGATCATCGCAGCACGTCCAGTCTGAAATACCACTGGATGGCCAAGCACAAAGCTGATGCCAATCCCCCCCCTTTTTACCCTTTTATTGATGGACAGTGTTACATTGTGTGAGAAATTATTTTTTCCAAGTGAGAATGTTAGTGTGAAATTGAACACTACAGTATATATCAATGTTGTTTTCAATAAAAATACAAAGTGAGCCGATCCACTTTTCCATATTGATAAGAGCATTAAAATAAGAAAAAAAATAATGGGACAAAAGAAATCAAGGGACATTTAGAATAGATAAAAATGTCTGATTATATGCGTGTTAACAATTACATTAATGCGATTAATTGCAATTAAATATTTTAATCGTGTGACAGCACTAATCCAAACATATAATAACCTTGGATATCTGCGCAGGGTGAGGTAGCGCAGGCGCTCCTTGGCCTCATCCAGAGAGTTGGGGGGCCGGTGGAGGGACGAGGAATCCAGGCTCTGCTCAAGACGGAAACACAATGACTGGATCTTCACCATTAAGTCTGGTTTGTCCAGCTGGCCAATGGACAGCCAATGGATCCCTCCGGGAAAGCACTCTGCAGATAAAAGAGGAAAAGGGAGGAGAAAGACACGTCAGAGAGGTAAGAGCTGAAAAGCTACTGAAAACTTACAATTAGGCAAACATGTTTAAGATATGTAACATTATTGAGAATGAAAATCTGTCCAGGATTTGAATTTTACTTTCTATAGTTTCACAATGTATGCCAATAGTTAGTGTCAGTCAAAGATTATTCACCTTCAATGAGTTCATGGTGTCTGACAGCCTCAGCCGCCAGGACGGATTTGCCCGAGCCTGCCATGCCGAAGACAGTGACCCAGCCAGGTTCTTTCTGCAGCCGGAAGAGTTTCTCCCTGACGCGGTTCACAAACTCTGGCCGGTTCACAAAAACCACGGGCCTCTGTGGTACGCCACCGTCACTGAGCACTGTCTGGACTGTTAGACAAAAAGGAGAGGAATTGACAGACAAGACCTAAATCAAAAGCATTAGGATAATAAGGGCAGAAACATTCGATAAGTGCTAAGGTTTTCAACCTTTCAAGTGCTAAAATTACATTTTAAAGAAATTAAAATTGAGCTTTCAAGACCTCATGAAACATAAATTTTTTTTCCCCACTAACACTCAAGGACTCCCAAGCACAACCTTCATTGTCTCCGCTAAGTGAAAACACCCAAAGCTCCGTTTTCTCACCATAAGATGTGCAGCTATCAGAGGAGCTTTTATGTGCACCGGGTAACGTCTGCGGTAGGTCATCATGTAGCAGATTGGCCAAATCATCGTATGCCTCCTTGACCAGGGCATTGTAGAAGGAGCTGTAGCCACGGTTGTCCTTCCTAAGCAGCAACTCCAGCAGGGCTACAGCCTGACCCTTCCTGGTGGGCTGGAGACACAGACACAAACACACACACACACACACAAACACAAAAAAGTTAGGATTTTTTAACAAAACATATGGGCTATGCCACTAGTTCACTTCCTACAGCTATTCTTTTAATGAGGAGGGTCTGGCTAGTCCACATAGCATTGCGGGATGGGAAAAAAATGTGGTCTGGGTTATTTGCATTTCTTTACAGCTATCACAATTGTCATGGGCGGTGCTAAGCTCCGTACAAGCCGCTGTAAAATAGTATAAAAAGTATAGAAAACTCAGATTGGACAGATAGTCTAGCTATCTGTCTCAATTTACCCTGCAGAGATCTGAGTAACAGTTAACCATAGTCCTCATAAATCCACCTGAGTTTAAAATTCAACGCAAAGAAAATGGAAGGAAACAGACATATACATGCATCCGGCGGAATATTCTGCGGCACCGGAGAAATCCTGGAAGTGGAACGTCGAGGATATAGACTACCCTCAGCATAACCAAAGATAAATCTGCCCAATTGTCATTTTGTAAAAAAAGAGCCAGCTAATTGCTGAAAGACTCCAAGGGCAACAAGTGAAAAGGAAGATGATGAATTTTGTCTTAACAACCCTGAATTCCTGGCCATTAATTGGGAAGATAAAGTGCGAAAATGTAAACTGGGTGAATCAGGAGGACAGTGACTCACTCTATGGACAATGACAAAGTCCAAGAGGAGGAAAGGGGAGCAAGATTGCATAAAAATGGATTATTCAAATAATAGTGGGAAAACACAAAACAACTTTTACAACCGAATAAATCTGGGACAAAAGCTGTATGTTGATCATATTTGGTGGCAAACGTGTGTCCGTTTTGAAAGAAATCATGAACAAAAAGCAGCAACACAGAAAAAAACATGTTAAATAACATTGGTTTCAAATCATGAATAATTTCCCCTTCACCTACTTAGCTTGAGCAGAGGCTCACCTGGTTACTGATTCTCTCCTCCTCCTCCACAGTCAGCACACCATCACTGATCATATGGTCCATCAGGTAGGAGGGCTTTATGTCCTCCTCCAGTCTGTGGCGAAAGCGCAGCAGGCAGCTCCGTGCCCCTACCTCCAAGGCCATCTCTGCACAACACGGCCACCATGCAGGATCCTTGTAAACTGCAAATTAATGGAGGAGATACATGGAAGTTTGAGCAACGTCAGTGATACACACACACACACACACACACACACACACACACACACACACACACACACACACACACACGCACACGCACACGCGCACACACACACACACACACACACAATTGTTACATTTCATTCCAAAATCAATGTACAGGAATATATCCATAACAGCCTCTGTACTCTTCTGGGAAGCCTTTTGATAAGATTTTGGAAAGTGGCTGCAAAGATTTTTTCCCATTCAGACACAACATATTTTGCAACTGTCACAGTAACAAATAATAATGATGATGAAAATAATTGTTAGTTGCAGACCTCAACATACACAAAGTATCCACTTGGTGACCAGTGGTGAAATAAGTACTCTTACCATTGTAATCCCACAGTGTATAAATACTCTGTTACAAGTAACAGTAATGCATTAAAAATGCTACTTAGGTAAAAGTGCAAAAAATATACTAAAGTACCAAAAGTCAATGCTCATTATGCAGGATGTCCCATTTCAGTATAATATTATAATGGAAATATGTAAGTAGCGTACGTAAGTTAAGTACAAGTAAAGTTTTTACTTAATTAAATTTCATTTCAATTTTATTTATAAAGCGCCAAATCACAACAACAGTTATCTCATTGCGCTTTTCATAAAAGAGCAGGTGTAGACCGTAGTCTGTGATGTTATTTACAGAAACCCAACAATTCCCACCAAGAGCAAGCAATAGGCAACAGAGGCAAGGAAAAACTTCCTTTTTAGAGGCAAAAACCTCGAGCAGAACCATGGCTCAGGGTGGGGGGTCATCTACCTCGACCGGTTGGGGGTGAGAGAAAGAGACAGACAGACAGAGAGAGAGACAGAAAGAGAAAGAGAAGATATGTGGAGAATATGTGCCGCAAATAGATATACGAAAAGAGGAAGCGGAAGATCCTAAAAGGGAAAATGCAATAGCTTATCAGCTGTTCACAGAGTCCTTACCCATTACATTTAGCGCTTAAGCAGTCTCCATAATATTTTATTCTAAAGTAATAAAGTTAAAGTTTAGAAAGCTTACCGACCTGGTTATCGGTCAATTTATTATGAACAGCATGTAACTTTAGTATCGTCAAAAGTGAGCTACTATTACACAGCTCTGCAGTGTCACTGAATGTGAAAGTGAATGTAAATACTGGTCGTAAGGGCTAAAGTGACCTTATACTGACATACTATCGCGATTTTTTGTCTTATCATTCACCTACGTTAGACTGACATGTCAGTACCTGTCACGATAAGTTTACTCTAACCTAGCTAGCTAACGTTACTGAGAAATTAAACAAAGAAAGTAGCTAACCACTAGTAAATACCGTTGTTACTTACAAATGTCTTCTTTTCTTTGCCCTTTGCCGAGGAAGGTATTTTTTAACTGTAAGTGACGTTTGAAAAAACCTTATTATTAAAAAGGGGAAATTATTTCTCTGTTAACGTTGTACTACACGCCCAGTTTTGAAAGCAGCTTCCTAATAAAAACAACTGTCCCGGTGTGAAGCAGCCAATTGCGTGGCGAGATTTTAACCACGTGGATGGTGAGGTCATGCCTTCAGGATTCTGTAACTGAGCAAACTGATGCTTTCAAGGACTCCTTCTCTGCTCGGAAATTAGTGGGTTCACTCATTAATACGCCCTTGTTCGCATTACTTTGGCCATTTACTAATCTGTTAGTTTAACAAAAGTAGTTGTGTACAGCACTTCTTTTCTTCTGAATTTCTGATAATGACTCAATGCTTTCCGTCTGCTAAATTTTACATTCTTTGGTAATACAAAAGGTTTTCCAGTTTTGTTTGTAACTTCTGAATTGCAAAATTTTCTGACTGCATTTTAATGTAACATTACTGCCTAGTGACAGGAGTGTGGGATTATTTTTGTGCCTTTAATTCCAACACTTCTCAAGTATCAAACAAAAATCACTACCTCAAGCTAAAAAAAACATTGTCATCTCAAAAGTGAAACTCAGAACTCGTAAAACAAAACATTTGTGTAGTCGTAAACTATTTTTTAAATATATTTTATTTGTTAATATGTGCTTTTGTTTACAGTTGAGTTGTGTCTACAAGGGACAGCAAAAGATTGATAATTGAGAAAGAAGCAGAGGGAAGTGTGAACAAAAGGACATAAACAAATAAAAGAACAATAGTTCACAATTTTCTTTTTTGAGTTAGGGATTTTTGTTTAATACTTTTATCATGAAGTTTTGCTTGGAATCTAAGGGAACTTGCAAACATGCAACAACTAAAATTTTGAATAGTTGATGTATTCCATGTGAAGAAAAATGATCCATCTGCATTAATATTATGTATTTTGGTTTAATGTAGCTTTTTATTTCCATTTTGTTCTACACATGTAATAATTGAATAGCCTTTGCACTAGTAACAGACAATCATTAAGGTATTTAAAAAAAAACAAATTGAATAAACACATTAAGATTGACAAATCTTTCTTCAAATAAATGATGTGGTCAGTAGTCTTTTTGAAGTTTTATTATAATAACAGTGAGAGAAGAGAACAACAACTTCCAACATTTTCATGTAAACCTTTGTAAAAGAATGCAACAGCTTCTTTGTGCATCATTGGGCCCACTTTGAGTTCAGCGCCTTTCAATTCTCCAAAGGTTCAAACAGCCAACACAGCAATACTGTAACTATAGTACCTCAAAATTTAACAGAATCAACGTAAGAAGCATTCAACTGGCAAATAAGTAAAGAACATGTAACAAGTTATTCAAGTAAAAACTAAAAATAATTTAACCAACACAAAGCTACTCATGCAGACAACAGTTGTTTTGAAGTCAAAATACAAAACATGTTTTTTTTAAACTTCCTTTTTTGGCTGTATAATAATATAAGTGGATTAAAACAAATACAGAACATTTAGTTTTCTGGCTGGTAAAGTTAAAAGGGAGAACAATCAAAACGACTAATTAAATGGGAACGGGGCGATCTCATGTTTTGCCTTGAGATGTTCAAAAGTGGTCATAATATATAAAATATATACACCTTAGAATTTTAACGGTGATAAATAACTTGTTATAAGGAATCTGATATGCTACTTTTGTAAATATACACTTTTATTCCTTTTGCTTCATAAAGCTTTCTGTATGCTTTATACATTCTAAAAAGGGTCTGCCCTTTTCCCCCCTGTGGACTCCCGCCACAATAACAACAGTCTGACTACAAACATATTTACAACCATAAAGGTTCAGAAATGGATCACACGTACACCGGTGTTGTGGTTTGAAGCTGTAAATATACACAGGAGAGAATACTTGAGCATTTATCACAAAGTATGCAAGTCACATTAAATGTCTAATGCATAGCGCCTACACTGCAGTGCCTTTACTGCTAAATGTAGTGATAAACTACATTTACATTTGGTGAAGGTAACTCTAGTGGCCCGATAGCCATTGTACTGCCTAGCTATGGTAACACCTCCTTAGCTTTAGCTATGTCTAGTAGACAAAAAAATAATTAAAAATTAAAAAACAAAAATACTCATTTGACTACACAAGCCAGAGTATGGTTTTAATTAGAGGTGACAGAGTCCTGAGTGGTGTCCTGAGGATGGTTTGCTGCTGGTGGGTTGCTGCTGAACATCAGCTTTCTAATTATATCCGCGTAGAAAGGTCCATAGACAGCCTTGTTGTAGTTAACCAGGGAGATGAACTTTGCTCCCATCAATGTTAGTTCAGGCTTGATAGCGGTCAAGCCAGCTGGTACATTTTCAAGTTTGAGCTGGGGTTTAGGATCAAAGATGAGTGCCATGAAGTAGTGCTGCACGCGATCCTCTGCACAAAACACAAAGAGAATAAGATAAAGGGAAATAACAGGCCAAACAAACCTTCATGTTTGAGTAAAAAAATAATAATTTGGTGCACTCTGCTCAACACTGACAATTTCACTCACAACAATGCATGTTCCTCTTCCAATTAAAGATTATATGAAAACATCTTTACAGTCCCACAAAAGCTAAAATAAGCACACAGTCACTCATGCCCACTCTATCTTACCAACGAGAGTACGGATGGGATTGTCCTTCTGAGTGATGTTACAGATCTGTCCTGTGAGGGTGCCCTGCAACGCTGGGGTCAGGGCAGGGTAGTTCCTCTCTGTTAAAGACTTGTTGAGCTCACAGCAGATCTGAGCACTGACGCCCTTTAGTGCCTCTTCTAGGTTAAAGCCCCTACAGATAGGAGAGGAGAGTTCTGGTTTGATCTTCTAATTCACATTAAGTAGATAACCCATGATAATTAGTTGTACGTTTGAATACAGATTGTGGATTAAAAAAAAGTTAACTGACGGGCTATGCATCCCATCCAGCAGCACGCTAATCATTCTCTTCATGCGGTCAGACAGGGAGGGCAGATCCTGGATAGGCCCTCCAACGGTGCTGTAGACAATGAGCAGGACCTCGTTCACAGCCTGATACTGCTGGAGCTGCCGCTGAATCTCTCGCAGACGTGTCTCATCAGTCATCCAGGTCTAGAGAAGAAGCAAAAGAAGAGACTTAATAGTTTGACATTTTGGGAAATACACTTATTTATCTTCTTAAATTAGACGAGAAGATGGATACAATAGTCACATATGTGCTTGAGTATGGAGCTGAGAGAAGATTGGTTTAGCTTAGAATAAAGACGGGAAAATGGCACAAACTGCTAGCAAGGTTCTGTCCAAAACTGAATCCACCTACAAGCACCTCTAAAGCTCAAAATTTCATAATCTCACACATTCATGTTAACAACAAGACTATGGGTGCCCTGATAGCTCAGTTGGTTCAACTCCGACCTGTGGCCCTTTGCTGCGTGTCAATCCCTCTCTCTCTCTCCTTTTATTTCTTCAGCTGTCCGGTCAATAAAAAGGCCTAAAAATGCCCCCAAAAAAATTTATTAATATATATATTAATTTATTTTTAAAAAGACTACACAAAATCATACTTCCACCAAAAGATATTTACAGTAGGCCATGCAACGTGAAATAATTTGTATATTTCACAAATAACACCTGATACAAAAAAAAAAAAAAAAAAAGTAATCTCTGTTAGCTGCATACACAAAATCAAAACACACGCACCTCAGGCAGTGGACTCGTATCCCATGTTAGGAGGCAGAGAAAGGCAGTGTTGAGGACCTGAAAGGGCCCGGGCACCAGTCGCTGTCCTTTCCCCGGACCGTTGGGCTGCTCTTTGGGGATGGTGGTCAACAGCTCCTCTTGTGCTGACTTTATCCAAAAGGTGGTGTGCTTCAAAGCATCTTTATCACAGCAATACAGTTGGTTCTTAATACTTTTCTGATAATTAACAGAATGTTATGAGTTTCTTCCACTGACCAAATACAACATACAGTCAGCCAAAACATACAGTATTTAAAGCTATAGAGAAAATGGGGTCCTTGTTCACTCACTGGGTGTTTTGTCCAGGATGTCCTGAAACGTTTCCCTCTCGTATTCAACACCCTGCCTCTGCAGCACTGGCCTCAGATTATCGATTGTAAAGTTGACTGTGTCCGCCTTCATCAGGTCCAGCACACGGAAGACCTCCCTGGGGGGGTAAAAAAATAATAATAAAAGCCACTGTAATTGACTTGCTTCTTATAAAATAGCTAAATAGGACAACTTAAGTTTTTCCTCTCAGACTGACAATACAATATCTGGTCATAACCAATTCAAAAGCTTTAAAAACATCATGTGTGTATTTACCTGAACAGTGTCACTTTGTTATCGGAGCTTTCACGGAGCTTCTTTATTTCCTCATCTCTGGCTGGTGCACACATCTTGCCCATGGTGGTGATAATGTACGAGGCCAGCCCCTGGATGTCTACTGCATCGTTCTCAGCCTGCTGACGAATCAGATCCATGTCCAGCACCTCCATAATCTGGGTCCGCATTCGATTGGCACCCGGATTAAGAAATGAGAGTAATATCTGTCCAAAATGATAGAAAGTGTGATTTAAAACTTAATAAGTGATGTTTCTACATATCAGTCACAAAAGGGGAAGACAGGGATATAGAGAAGCAGTTACAAAAGGATTGTTAAGAGGACTGCTATATAGATCATGGTGCAAATAAATGTATGGAGAAAAAAATCAGAGAAATAAAGTCTACAGATCCCGTGAAGCTGTAAACATCACATTGTGTGTGCTGACCTCTCTGATCTCCTCCAATAATCTGATGGCTTGCCCATACTCAGGTGGGTCGTTGTTCAGCTCTGACTCCAGGATGTCCCAGAAGGCCTTGTGGACAATATCTCTAACTATCTTCCATAAACTAAAAAAAGAAAATGGGAGGATTTAGATTAGCTGAGTATATAATCTTTCAGAAAAAATGGCCATTTCTGAAATGGGCTTTGGTAAGGATGATGCGCAAGGTACTATATAAACAGACATACTGTAGATCTCCTAATTAACAGCATCGATCTTTTTGTTGAGCATTGAAAATATAATCTTATCTGCTGCTGTCCACTCTTCAACAAAGAAATTCTCCTGCTTTCCTTTGCTCCCCTGATCTCTAATGTCTGTCCTCGTCACTCGCTTGTTCAGTTCAGTGTTGTCCTTAAGATAAACAGAGACAGATGTCAATGAACACAGTAGAAACGGTGAAGTATGGTGTACGCATCATTTCTCATCAGTCTCTTTACTATAAAATGCAATCCAGATCCAAATTTATTTATTTTTGTTGATATATTTGATCAAAAGGTTGTCTCTCTATCCGATCTCTAGACAGAATTTGAATAAATTCACCTCGTCTTTAACGTAAGTCATTAGAATGCCCTGTACTTTGAAGTAGCAGTAACCTTTACAGGCAGTGTAACAATGGCTGGACATTTTAGATATTAGTCATCATATTCCCCAGTTTATTTAAACTGTGGTTCATCTTTGTTGATGCAATTTGTCTATGCTGTTCTCCTTAATGATTGGTCACCCTTTGTCATTCACCTTCGGTTGGGCACAAATAATGGCATGTCTTTGGATTTCTGCTGTCTCCTGTTCATTTGAAAACTCTCATATCAGTTTCACACATTTGTGTTCTGTGATAAAAGTTACATTCCATGAGGTGTATTATTATTTCTACGCCTTTACTGGCACAAAATACAGTTTCACAGATAACAAATCATCGGTGATACATCTGCCTGCTTTTCATTCTTTGACCAACAGGTGGTATTGTGAGCCCATGAAGCCTCGAGAAATTAACCTTTTTGTGAACCAATCGGCTGGAAATCGTCAACATTTCATGGGGCTTCATCTCGCCATCACTAGTAAATAGTACATAACGACGGCAAGTATAAATACTATAAAACCTGACATTTGTAATCAAAGCTCAGGTCCACTTTTATATTTTTGTAAAGCCCTGAGCTGACAAACTGCCATTTAGGTTCACTGGTAATCCACAAAATGTGACAAAATGAAGAACTTTTCATAACATACCCGTCCTGAGGCAGGCTTTTCGGCTCCAGACAGAAGTTGTCGTTCACAATAATCTCATGGGCAAGGCTGAGATTAGACAGGTCTCTGGCAGAATCCATGACCATATCCAGGGTTAAGGTTTTGGGTGGGCTTGCTGTGGGAACCAAATATTGAACTTTGTAAATAGATGAAAATGAGCTTTAACAAAAAAAATGTGGGAGCGTAAAATTGACTGTTGACGTTGCATGATGATTTAATCCTCCGATTGTGGATAAAATGCAAGCTCTGAAACATAAGACTACAACAATGCTTCTGCTTAAAATTGCTTAGTCAGATCTCATTGCTTTCTTTAATAAAGTTTGTTTTAATTTGTTTCCCCTGTCTTAGGCTTGTAGTGAAGTGTAACTGTTTAACACCCTTGGAAGCCCTGGAACATTATCAATACAAACAAAATGGAATTATAAAATATTCCTGAGAAAAGGAAAACCAGCATGGACATGAAAAGTCAGAGGTTGTCTACTGAGCTTATGGAGAGACCAGAAAAGGTGAGGTGGCAAACTCACAGGAAGGTGTGCTATGCTTGCTGGAGCACTCGCTAGTGAAGCTTTCACGGTTGCTGGTTGACGTCGTGCTGTCACAGCGCTCTGATGACGACTCCACATCACTGCCTTGATCCTCACCGCTGGATGTGGATGCAGGTCGCTCATCATTTAGAGGCATCTTAGGGTTATGGCTGCACATGAGAAGTTGATTACAACCATTAGCTTGTTAGCTATAACTTTGGCAGAAAGGACTTCTTAAAATTTCTTCCAAGTGAACGTGTTTAGCACATCAAAAGTTAATGGGTTTCTTACAACCTTCAAAAGAAAAGCAGGAAGAAGTTTAGAATTTATGAGAAAGTTGATCCTCTGCTAGGAAATAAATAGGTTTGGGGCTGAGAGCCAAAGTACAGATGTTGGGTTGAAAGTATTGAGAGACAGACTAACGCATGGTTGGCTTTGGTCTTTTCATGGCATTTGCTGACAAAACCAAAATGATCCATGGTTGGTTTAAACATTAATTTTTATATTGTAATAATTTAGTTAGCTAGCTTGCTAGGGTCTCAGTCTAGCACCAACCATGGTGCAGAGAATGAGAGAAAGAGGTCTACAGTCTGAGTTTTACAGTAGCAGTGTAACAGTGTAGGTCTGTAAATCTTTTAAAATTACATTTTATGTTAAAATATACTTATACAAGTAGTTATGTATCTTGTACGTTTCCCCTTTTTAATGGAAGTAATGTGCAAAAAATAGATTAGTTCAAACCTGTTTTTTAAGAAGGAATATTTGTCAGTATAATGTAGGAATATTTATAGGAATAGGAAATGTCCTTTTTGGCTTATTTTGACAGCCCTATTGTGTATTGGATTGTTCATATAAGATGAAAATGAAACTGTGTGCCCTCTCAACTTAAGGAGTTTGCTTGCTTTTCTCAGTTCCGTTTTGTGCATTAATTTGCTTAAACTGAACAGCCAATCAGAGTGATTCCTCTTATCGACACCGATAAGGTCTGCCAAAAAGATTCCGATGAGGGTGGACAATGCGAGAAACTGGCTGTATGAAGTATAGACAAAGTCTCCTTGACGTTTTTTGAAAAGCCAAAACAAAGCTCAAAGTGGGCTTCAGGGGCTCTTGCAGTCCTGTTGGCAGTGCCAGACGACGGCTAATCCAAAAATGGGCAAAGAGGTAGAGGTGCCTACTGAAAGAGAGCAGCCCACCTGTCACTCAATGCGGCTTCCCTTAGATCATGTAGAACTTTAAGCTTGAATAATAACTATGCACATGGCATTTGATTGGAGGCTAGTCTCACTTTGTCCCACAGCAACATTAAAATAGTTTAGATTTGTGTACATTGTTTCCGTTAATGTATTGTATCAAGTGTCCATTTCATTATAATATTCAGCTGTATCATAAATAATTATGTTCCATTAAAGAGGGGTGGAAGTGGGGTCACATTTGAGCATTTAAAAAATGTACTTTAAAGTAACGCAATAGATACTTTCTGAAGTAACTAGTTACTTTTGTAATTTGTAACTGAGTAACTAATTTAGTTACTTTTTGGAAGAAGTAACTAGTAACTAATTACTTTTTAAAAGTAACTTGCCCAACACTAGTTAACAGATTTTAACAAAAACATGAGTCACACTCAATAAAAACAGATTATGGGCCAGGCTCCATGGAAACAGGGATAGTTGCCTTTTGTATCAACTTCTTGTTAAACTTGATAATAGTACATAAAGTCATTCTTTGGAAAATCACTTGATTATTCAGTGTCCCTGAGTTGAGTGTTTACTGCACACAGGTCTACAACACTATCCGAAGTCAGGACACAAACAGAACCCTTTTCCATAATGAGGTTCAAACAAAGCTTGTATTCCTTGAGGACAAAAGAGACACTGTGTCCAGGCCTGTCTGAGATCAATTTTGTCTCCAGGGCAACATGGGACAACAGAGGGCTTCTCAACGATCCTGTTACACCAGTTTTGTGTTGTCTGTCCTCCACACAAATAAAAACAAAAAGGTATTATTTGTAAGAAAAACATAAGCTAAAGCCAAACTATACCATAGAACTGTGTACATGTTTTCATCAAAACAAATCACCACAGTTGGCTAAATAAAAAAAAACGATGCATCTTGACTACTGTAACACCCTTAATTTAGTAGGCCTCTGCCTTTCTAAAATTATCTGCCAGAACAGTATAAGACAGTGCTGACAGGGTGACCCTTGGGTGTTCCTGTCCCTGGTCATCGTTATCTCCTGCTAAAAATGAATGCACACTCCCTCACATTTCTTTTTTGGTTTAAAGATAGCTCAAGGGGCAGGGGTGGGTGTAGGGAGTGTGTGACTTCTATGCATCCCCTGCAGTGCAACTCATTCCTTACATCATCTGCTAGACTTGACAGCTAGGTCACAGCTACGCAGCAGGCCAATTTTCAGAGATTATCTAGAGTGATGGGATCCAGACAGTCCAGAAAACTGATTACGGATTAGGTCTGTCATCTGCTGCATTATTATAAGAAATCTTCTGAAGAATAGGTATATAATAATAGAAAACCTAAAAATTCGACACGTAATTTAAAAAGGCCGACAATTAGAATGGTTTTGACTGATTTTTAATATAGCCTACTGTTAACTGTAGACTGTATTTTGATGGATAGAGGGATCTTCAGGGATCCAGATTCGACTGCAGTATAATGTAAACAAAGCAACGGATCAGGGAGGCTGGGCTAACTACACAGGGAGTCTCGTTATTGGCTGCAGCTACCCGTCCATCATTCCTACATGGAAAATCTTTGGTTACTTGCTGTGCACGTGGAAAGAAAGAAATATCCATACACGCGTTGGAAGTGGGTGACACGTGATCTGAGCAGCATACCATAACAATAACTACATGTAGCCAACCATACATTTTATTCATGTGCCCACGCCAATAACCCCAACAAAACGTACAGTAAAACAACATGCATTACGCCCTTACTGCAAAAGACATTTTGTAGATAACCGTCAAAGTCGTCACTGCTTAGGCATTAACATGACAGTCTTTTTTACTTGACCAAACGCCCATGCATAACAGTCAAATATAAACCATGAAAATGGTTAATTTTATACAGCAGCTATACGTTGACATTGGCGTTGTCGTGATAGTTTGTGATAACCTTGGATGACTGTACTCAAGTTTCCGCTCCACAACAAATCCAAAATGGACGTAATAATTGCGAACAAAACCAGCCGAATGATTCGCAAATTTCAAATAGAGTAAAATGTGGTGAACAAACGCGACTTTTACCTCATTCAAGTCTCCGGAAAAGGAGACTGATATCAAAACAGCTCAACTGTGAGAGAAGACTTGTCGTCGTCGTCCTGTGAAATTGCTCTCTGTTTAAAGGTCTTGAGTTACTCCAGCTGGCTTTAAGGACAAACAGACGAAACCACGCGATAAATAGGGGCAATCAACAGCCGAATAAAGGCGAACACAAGATTTATGATTTAAGATGAAAGACAGATTAAAGAAGCCTTTCAATTAAAGTATACTTGTATACCTAAAACTAAATGCACACATTTAGTTAAGGCAAATTGATACAACACTCTTCACTATCTCCCTCTTGGTAGAAATGGTACGCTCTGCTCTTCTTCACGTGGGGCGTCTTGTTTACGGATGTGACCTCAGTGTGTTTACAGAAGTGTTATCTTTCTTTAACTGTATGGTTATTGTCAGAGTGATGGCTCTGGTTATAGTAATAGGGACTTACTCCATTGAGTTACCCCGCATTTGAAGTTAATCCCACCAAAGTAAATCATTATATTTTCGGGTGAAGACTTGTTATCAGGACAGCTGAAAGTAAATGGTTATAACAGTAATTTGCATTACATGTTGCATTTACGTGATAAGCAAACATACGTCCCCACGACGTATTGGCGATGTAATCAAAATACGGCGGGGATATAGTTTGGGCGTTTGCTCACTGCTATACGTTTCTGCGACATGCAGCCGCTCTTTTTAGTTAAGCTAAAATGTCAATTTGTCCATTTTTGATTGCCAATGGGATCATGATGTTATTTGAACCCAAAGACACTGAACAATTGAGCCAAGAATAACATTTATTTATTTAAGAAAATTCCTTTTTTTTTTTTTTTATCTGTAGGAGTCACTGAAATATACAATATTTCTCTCTTTTGACTACAAACTTGTGAGCTGTGTATCCCTGCTTTACAACAGCAGTGTGTACATGTTGGAGAACAATAACTAATTATCACACTATATTGTCCACTGTCTATCATAATGTCAATTATTTCAGTAGCTAAAAAAGGGCGTCTCTGCTCCAGCCTCTTCTCCAGTCTGTTGCCAGTCTAGGAAGTCCTTGCTGGCCTACTCGGCTTCGGGCTCAGGAAAGTAGGATTCCTCTGTGCTGCAGGTGTGGCAAAAACAAAAGATGTGTGTTAAGTGCGTTATTCAAAGATGTATCTTTTAATGCATGGAAGTATTTTTTTTTATTTAATAGAAGACCAGTTTCATTAAGTAGAATATGGCAAGCCAAATGTTGTTAACATAGTTAAATTCTCTGCAAAATTGTCCTCAGAAGCTTCAATTCAGCCTATTAATATAATTGAACAGTAAGGCCATTTGGTCAGTAGGGGGAGCTGCAGTTTGTGCAGTTTCATTTTGGATGAAGTTCAAAATCCACAACAGGTGGGCTGTTTACGGTAGAAAGAATACAGCTACGGCCAAAAGTTACGCAAACATTCTGCTAAATCTAGACCAATATAATGACATACTTGTTATACTTTCACCCAGGAAAACACCCAGTTTTAATTCAAATCCCGATTTGTTTCCTGAACTGAACTACTCGTTTTAGTGCCTAAATTTAACTGTTTTGTCACCGTAGCTGTATCCCATCTAGCCTCAACCACTGTTAAAGCGCCATTCGGACAATATGTATTTAGATCACTTTCTAAATGAAAGCTTTAAATAGCATGTTATATACATCGTCCCATAAAATATGCAGTAACATTCTCTCTAAAAAGGCCAACATCAAGATTTCATGGTAATCACAATGATTTAAAAAGTATTTACTTTCGACACCAAAAGTGCAATTATATGCTGCCCTCTCTTTCCTTCCTACTTCCATTTTCAATTAAGATTTTTGTAAACTTACCACAGATGATTTGGCAAAGTAATGACAGGGAATATGGCAGCTTTCAGCATGTCTCACATGTGCTCTTATGGTCATCATGGCAGTTGAGAGATCTGAAAAATACTAAAAAAACATTTTAAATAAGATAAAATCCTTAATCCCACAGTGGGAACATTTTCAATGATACTGCATCAAAGGGAAAGTGCAATGACAAACGCATCAGTAAAAATGCAAGAATAAAGCAGTTAAAACAGTTAAAGACACAGACAGAATGTTTAATAACACCATATTCACAGTATTGCAGGAGTTATTGATATTGCATAATAAGGTGTAGATAGATGTTGCACATGAATAAATTGTCACATAGGGTGCATGTGGTCTACTTGGAGCAGTGTTGATTATAAAGTCTGACAGCAGCAGGAAGGATGTGGTATCTCTTTTTCACTGCACGTTTGGAAAACTAGATAGATTTGGATTACAGGTGTTTAATTTGCATCATACAAAAACCTAATATGACAACATACCTGACTCTTTTCACTTGTTGATCAGGTTTACACACACACAATTGTGGTATGATGTCCTTCATCTGTGCATTGCCTTCTCTCACAACTCCTGCCCACGTCTTCTGATCTTCCACTATACATTATAACAACCTAAAAACTGACACACTATGTGAAAGCTATCAACAAATAATGCTCTTTTGTGAGGATGCAGTATATTTAGTATTACAAACTACTGTTTTGCAATGAACATGGTGTATTCCTGACATTTTGTAGAAGATGGTGGATATTCTTAGCAAGAACCACTTATCTAATGAGGGATAACTAGTGAAACAAACAAACAAACAAAAACACAACAACCACCAGTTTACCAAAGTTACCCTTGCTTTAAACATGAAACTGAAAAGTACCAATCAAATTAATTGTAATATTGATGATTGTATTGATCTCAAAGTCAAATGAGTTTCAAAATGTCCATCGAACGCGTTTAGTCCTTGTTAAAGCTGATTATAAACCGCTAATGTCAGTTTTATGTAGCTAACGTTAGCTAGCTAGGTTTATGGTCAATTTAGCTTCAACAAAACGTTAAACAAAGTTATGAGACTGTTAGTGTGTCTCAAATTGCGCACTTACGGCCCTTTGTACACTACGTATTTACTTGCATAGTGCGTAAAATTTGACTGGGGAGTCTCAAATCGCGCACTTCATTGATGTACTTACCGGAAATGACGATCACAACAACTCAGTCCTCCTCCTTCTTCTTCTGTGAAATTGTGAATTGCACCCAGACAGAGAGCGTTCCCGCCACCTATTGTCGCCCGCGAAAAATACATTTCAAGGAAAGTCTCTTTGGATAAAAGAGTCAGCCAATTGAAATGTAATGGAATATGGGGGAAGATGGAGACTATAGTTTAAGAGCTATATATACCGGCGGCCACTAGATGGAACTAGGGATGCATTAGGATGTTTCTTTGTGGATACAAACCAACATGAGCTGTTCATATCTTCATAATCGTTTTTTATTTCACGTCACAATATTTAGTGTTTAAATGACTTACTTATCAGAGTGCATCCTATTGCGGGTTTACGGTTTAGTTTAATCTATTAAAAAATTTTAAAAGATATTTTAGAAATATTCCTGCCAGACTTATGCTCATTGAAGTCAATTGTGTTCAGTGTTCAGAGTAGCCTAGGCTAAGCTTTGACAAATGTAGTTCTTCATAAAATTTCTTACAAAACACGATTTTTTTGTTTTAAAAAATAAAGGAAAATAACTGATACAATCTTGTTTCTGCAGATTTAATGTAGGCCACTGTTCTTTATTGGTCAGTGGTAATTAAATCAGACTTGGTGGCTATGCAGTTTGTTGACTGCTTGCTAAGCAATGCGTCCTGTATAGCTGCTCATAACGATAACAGGTCCATCACCATGGTTAAACATTGCTGCCTCACAAATCAAGACAATTTATGATAACCTCAAAGGAATATATCCCCTGTTTGTATTATCAAAGTAATTGTTAACCTTGCTTAATGTATATTTTTGTCAACAGAAATGAACCTGGCTTTCAGTATTAGTTATATGTAATGTCAATTTGTTTAATGTAGGTTATATTAATGTATATATATATATATATATATATATATATATATATATATATATATATATATATATATATCACATGAATAAATGGCATTCATTTCCAATCAAATATTGACCGTTGAGTTGAAATTTCTGATATCAAATAAGCGGCAGTTTATGAGAAATTAAATTCTTGATTTAAAGCTACTAGTAGGTTGCTGTTCAAAATGTGCCAGTTTGAAACGGCCAGATAGCTTGGCCTGTGATATTGCTGCTTGTAGCTTTCTCCAGAACCATTGTAGGCCTAACCCGAAATTAAGGGCCCCAAAGCACTTAATATGCAAGCACACTGTACAGCCTACTGACCTACTGTGTACTTCTAATTCAGAGGAAAACATTGTACTACATTTACCTGACAGAGCGTTGCAGATTAAGATTTTACTATAAACAAATCATAGTGCTATCTCCCATTCTCTTTTATGATGGCGCATTTGCACAGTAGGCCTACTTTTTGTTTTTTGCATGTGTGTGTGCTGCTGCGCTTCTGCACAGCAATACAATAAATGACTAAAAAAACTTAAAATAAAACAAACAACCCCCAGCCAGTCACATCCAGAATTCCTTTTTTCCACCACAATGCCTGTTTTGCATCCACCTTTAACCAACACATCATTAGATCATGTGGCCAATCATAAACTGTGGGGGGTGTGGTCCAGACAATCACAGCTGCTCCTCATAATCCAAGTACGTCAAACAATTAGAAAAGCACAGCAAATCCACCAACTCATAATAACTGTTTAAACGTGCAACACATCTACCAATAAAACTAAATGAAAAACACACACATTACCAAAACTCAAACTGGGCAATTAACCAAACCATGCAACGTTGGGAGAAAAATGAAAAGCTGCCTAAAGTCACTTTCTGACAACCATGACCAGCACATGGGCGCAATGGGCGCAGGTGCATTTGCTATTTAAATGACGTGGGCGTGGGACAGGAAATTAAGAACTGCATCGGTTTTAGGGCGTTTCCACACCGACAGCTTTAGTTCGGTTTAATCGAACTAGAATCGAACTGGAGTTAATTTGTTCCGTTTGGGCAGGTGAGAACGCTGCAATCGAACTCTGGTGCGCACCAAACAAGTGTACCGAGACCTGCTTGAAGAAGTGTTCTCTGTACGCTTTCAATCGAAAATTGGAGCAGTTTGTTTGTGGTGAGAACGTGATTCGTACTTGAACTGCACCAACTATACATACTCCATCTGAGCTAATGTCTCCTGTGGTCAGGTGTGTGTAGCAGTCTGGGATGCAGCAGAGCAGCAAACTGTAGCAGCGTGCAGTGTTCCTATCACAGAAACGGACTGCGGTCAAGTTCACCATCCGTCACTCTATACCTACGTGGTCAAACCAGCTGCCGCTAAAATTGGAGGCAGAGCGAAATCTCGGTGAGCAGAGCAGATGTAGTAACGTCTCTTGCAAAACAATGTCTGATAATTTTAATGAAATTAGCTGGTTTGACCATGGAGATGAAAGAAGAAAGAAATATGCAGCAGTCCAGAACACGCAACCTTTTTTTTTTCTGTATTTATTTTCTTGCCCAGAAACATCCACCAATAAAAGTAGTGGACGTTCTTGCGTGATTTGTAATGGTGCATTTTGTTATGCTTGGAAGTGTGAAAATAAACCGAACCAAACCGACCAAGGGTAAATCAAGTTTACAAACTCACCAACTGATTCGGACCAAAGAAAACAAACTACAGGTGTGAAAACGCACTTAAAATAACAAAGACACTTGCGTCTGGCTTTGGGCCGCGCCAGGTGCAAGATAGGGCCCCTTTGAGTCACATCCTTGTCTTTGTTTGGGGCGTTTTTGGTGGGAAAGTAACCTACAAGCCACACACAAACGTCCCATGCAGAACACTTACAGGATGTTAGCTACATGATTGCTGGATATATCAAACTTACTTTTCCAATGTCTGGTTACTCCACATTTTCATTGGGATATTTTGTGATTAAATTCTGAATCTGCAACGTTCTCTGTCAGGTAAATTAGTCAGTTAATAGCAGGGAATACAGGTGAGTTGCATATGAAGCGGTTAGGGGGTCCTTCTGTAAGTAATTTTGGGGTACAATTTGGTTTTGATGAATTCTACAAGCAGCAATACTACAGACCAAGTAATCGACCAATTCCGTTTTCACTGGGCACTGCAATAGTACACTTAAAGTGCAATTAAAAGTTAGGTTAAACAAATTTCAAAAAAGGAAAATATCTAGTTATATGTATCTAGGCTTTATATGCAGATTATTAGACAATGGGCTCTGGCATAATGTTTAACTTTTCTAAGGAAATATTTGAAACTATATTATACTACATAACTATAACAGAATCCAAGGCTACCATCACGGCAGGCTTTCTGTAACTTCTTAGAAATATGACAGTTAGTACATCATGACACATTCATCAAAGGAGTGAATTACAGTAAACAATCACTTGTAGAATTTCGGTGAGAGTGATCACTACATCTTAACCCCAGTACCATTTGTTAAGATCATGAACAGCTTGGTACTCTCTGTGGTTTTGTAAGTAACTACAAGTTTTGCAAGCATGTTCTTTTCCAAACCAAGAGGATTTAACTTTAAACCTGCCTGTCCAGTTAAAGTATCTAATGTACTCAGAATTACTTTGGTCAAGGTAAACTAGCTTCTCTGCTAGCTCCTTTGCAGTAGAAAAGTCATTGACATGAATGAAAGAGTCACCTGGGATATGATCCTCATAATTTTGTCTTGGAGGACCCAGAACTATTGGTACACTTCCCTTCATCATTGGAAGGTATAACTTCTCTGTGATATAGTCCTTGTAGACAGAATTCTCAAAGGAGAGGTAGAATTTACAACTAGAAACTATCTTTGAATAGTCTTGGTCACTTAGACTTTGGTCAAAGGCATTTCCATAAGAATGAATCTTGATGTGTTTCTTCAGTTCATTGTAATACTTAACTCTCTTGTACTGCAGGTTCCAATTACTCACAATCCAACACACCAACTTGTCCTTTGCTGGCAGTTTGAAGGTCTCATCTTCAGATGTAATTGGCATCAGATACCCATAAGGCACTGGAATATTTGAATCAAGGCGATAATTGCATGTCAAGTTGAATAAGTCATTAAGTTTCGGGATTGGAGGGGAGTTTGCAGGTGACTCCATATTTAACCATACCCATTTCTGAAAATAAGGACGGGGCTCTTTCGGAAAGTTTCCTAGATTTCCATGAATGTCCCTGTGATGGAAGAGAACCCCGTGGGCTTTATGGTAAAGTGTCTTATCATCTGTCAAGTGGCATCTTGTGATATTGAAAATGTTACAGCTGAAATCATATCTGTTGCCAAATGGCCACATCCAGATCAATACAATAGTGTCAGGCGCAGCGTCCACAGCTGCTGCCTGCTGGCTCTTCTGGCTGTCGTTGTGATGTGGTTGTATGTACAGCTCTGTGGAACAGTTTGATTGTGCGTCCTGGGTCTGTGCTCTCGCTGCACACAAGACTGTAGGACAGAACCGACGGCCTTTATCCATAAAAATGGCAAAATTGGGGACCTTGATGTCAGTCTTGTACATGACAAAAAGGCCTAGAAAACACAACACCAATAGACCTCTAATGACAAATTGGTGCAAAGTCCACTGGCAGCCTGAGGAGGACATGTCTTACCCTTGGAGAGAAAATAGATCCATTGATTATTGACGGTATATTTTATTGGACAATGAATTGAGTTATATGCAAATGATGTGCTTGGCAGTGATACTTAAAGTGGGGGGCCGGGGACCCCCAGAAGTCCTTGAAGGGGCTCCAGGGGGTCTCCAACAAATAGGTAATCATTTATTTTCACTATAATTTCATCCATAATGATAGATGTAATGATTTTTCTCATGAGTTTCATTTACTTTCTGTAATGTCTAAAAGCAAATATTCTACCAGGTAGGGACCCTAGGACAACGTCTTATCAGATGGGGGTCCGTTGTCTAATTTGTGTCAGTTTAGGGCTCCTTGTGTCATGAGTTGGGGTCTTGTTGGGATTATTTTTCCCTTTTTTTTTTTTTTAACCTCCTTGTGTTTGTTTCTTAGTTTTCTCCCTGGTCTTGTGTTGTTGATCCTGTCTCGTGTTCCCCGGTAAGTGTCTGTTTGTTCTGCTTCCTGTTTTATGTTGATAGTCTGGTTTCCTGTTCTGTCTCGTCTTGCCAAGCTTTACTTTTGTCGGTCTGATTGTCCTGCCCCGCCCTAATGTGATTCACCTGATGTCTCACCTGTTCCCTGTTACCTCGTTACCTCTTGTATTTAACCCCTGTGTTCCCTTTGTCAGGTCCTTTTGCCAGTTTGCATATGTCCTGTCAGTTCGTCCTGTCAGCTTTCCCAGCCCTCGTGATCCTGTCTATGCTCCAGCAACCCCCAGTGGGGGTCCTTGGATTGTTTTTGGACTTCTTCTGTTTGGTCCTGTGTTTGCTGGACTGGCGGACAATAAAGCCCTTTTTGACGTTTCACACTACTCTGCGTTTGGGTCCTCCTTCCTCCCATAACACCTTGATGTGGAAATGTATGAGCACCACTGTGCTACGGGACAATACTTATAGGTTGTTCTTACCATTAGATTTTGAATCCAAAAACAATGTCACAAAGTCATTGGAATTTTTTCATTTTCTGGTGCAACATGTTAGATTACCAGCACATGTATGGAGTCAATTACATGTCTGAAAAGTGGTTTATGATGTAACCTATTATATTATAGGTTGCTCTGTTTACCTAAATACACAAAGACCCGCCTGGTTATTTATTGGATGTTTTTCTTTGCTTTTCTTTTTATATCTTGTTATATCCAACAGAGGAGGTCTCATTTACAAGCTGTTGCCCCCCATTCAAATCACACAAAAACAACATTTAGAGCCACAAAGATGGACCAGATTGATTGGCAATAAGAGTATAAATGAGACCTGTAGTAGAACTTTGTAGCATGTTGTAAGATTTTGGGCAGATATGTAGGCCTACTAGCCATAAAAGAGTACAAGTGTATACTGGGACCAACATGTTTTATGCATTTTTTGCATCTGATAATCATCAACTTTTCTTTGTACTGGTTTCAGAGAATGAGATAAACATATGAATGGACAATACCATCCAGTAGTGTTACAATAATCCATGACGAAATTAAAGATACAAGATATAAATATATAAAAATAAAACGTGAAAGAATATTTCAAAGAAACTCAAACAAACTCTCTCTATATCCCTCCCAAAACCTGAAGTTATAGTGGTGCGTAATAATTTTAATAGTTCTTTTTAATAGTTCTTTTTTTATAGTTCATTTTTGTACCTGATAAATAATTGAAGGAAAGACTTGCTACAATTTTCTTTTACTGGTGAATATTATGCAAATTGCCGAGTCCCTCACTGATGTCTGTCTATGTTCAGTCCTTTTTAACTTTCAAACTATTAGAGGTTGATTAAACCACTTTAAATTATTCCATCATAAGAGACAAATTAGTCATTATTTAAAATAAGAAACAATCTCACCTTGAAGTTGATGTGATAAAAAATACTGTAGAACCTTTTCTGATGGCGTAGGTCCTGTAAATGGCACATTCATGTGAAACTCTTTAATAAAAACACCTTTTCATAATTCTATGATTAGTCCACGGAACAAAGACTACTAACACGCCAAAGATAAACACTTCCAAATGAGACATTATTTTGCATGAGCGACACAGACATTTGAATTCTTCAGTCCTCATACAGTAGCTCATATTAGCAATAATAAATTCAAGGGTTTGGCAGTCATCAACAAAAAAAAACGACAAAACTAAATAAAGATACAGTATATACAGTACATACTTTTGTTTTAATGTAAAAGTACATTCTGATTGACTCAAATGAAAGAAATAAAGTGTTGCAATTAGAAATGTAGTACACTTTTTCATATTAGACTAGATTCTTATTTTGTACAAAAAATTTGACTTCCTTCAAATGCCATATCTGAGTGGATATTCGAGTTATTTGTAGTTTTTTAGCCCTTACAGGCAATTACACACACACACACACACACACACACACACACACACACACACACACACACACACACTGCCTTTTTTACATAGGCTTCATAGGCCTAGGTCATTCCACATAAGCTTTATCATACAATAGTTTGCCTTAATTTATTTTGTTGGTTTTTAATTAAATAAGACACATGCAAAAACATAAAAACACAGAGAACAAAGCACAAAGGAGTGGCATTCAACACAAAGGACTGTCCTAGTTTCCGAGGCTATGGAAAGCGAGAACAGGTGTAGTTTTACAGTAATAACAGGCAAGCAAAATTAGATAACAGAAGTGCATGTTTGATAAGATTTTTGTAGAGTTGTTGTGCATCAAATTTGCAAAAACAGTAGTCAAGGAAATTCCCTTATTAATCTGAATCAAGGAAAAGGTGGCAATAGCGTAAAAGTAGTAAAAAATGGAATGGGAAAATCTTGTAATAACTAGTAGGTCTAACTAAGATCCCTAATGCCAAACTATTGATTTCCTATGTATGGGTTTCTCAACCCCTTGTTAAAGACTGTCACCAAATTGTGTAGAAATGTAAAATGTCTGTTTTATGGGAAGCATTAGATTAAGCAAACATTGTTGAAAAAAACAGAAGAGTAGGTGTTATTTTTCTTTACATAAGTCTGTTAAAATGAAAAGAAAGAGTGTCTTTAGGCTTAACTTTACAACTGTGGACTGGCTTTATGTAAATCATGGGAACACATCCAGATGGTTTATGTGTGGCAGATAGAGTAGGGGTAGCATATTTTTCTGCAGGAAAGACAAAAATCTTTCTTTGGTGTGTAAATATGCATGCATAGATAGATAGATAGATAGATAGATAGATAGATAGATAGATAGATAGATAGATAGATAGATAGATAGATAGATAGATAGATAGATAGATAGATAGATAGATAGATAGATAGATAGATAGATAGATAGATAGATAGATAGATAGATAGATAGATAGATAGATAGATAGATAGATAGATAGATAGATAGATAGATAGATAGATAGATAGATAGATAGATAGATAGATAGATAGATAGATAGATAGATAGATAGATAGATAGATAGATAGATAGATAGATAGATAGATAGATAGATAGATAGATAGATAGATAGATAGATAGATAGATAGATAGATAGATAGATAGATAGATAGATAGATAGATAGATAGATAGATAGATAGATAGATAGATAGATAGATAGATAGATAGATAGATAGATAGATAGATAGATAGATAGATAGATAGATAGATAGATAGATAGATAGATAGATAGATAGATAGATAGATAGATAGATAGATAGATAGATAGATAGATAGATAGATAGATAGATAGATAGATAGATAGATAGATAGATAGATAGATAGATAGATAGATAGATAGATAGATAGATAGATAGATAGATAGATAGATAGATAGATAGATAGATAGATAGATAGATAGATATTGATCCCAATAAAATGGGAAATTATAGTGTTACAGCAGCAAAATATCAGTCACACAGCACATAATATAACTATAAATGAAATACTAGCATACAATATACATGAAATAATAACTAAAAATGAAATGAAATGAAAATGAATAACACTACAGTCTGAGGAAACGGGTCATTTTAGCAGGATTGCATTACCAGTGGATAACGGGCAGTAGGAGGCAGTAATGCAACGCACAGGGTGCCAAACCAAGAAGAAGAAGAAGAAAAAGAAGCAGCAGAAGAAGAAGAAGCAGAAGAAGAAGGTGGTTTTACGTCACACGGAAAGCTCGTGATGGCGGTAGATTTGACTCCGCGTTTTAGAAGGTTGAACAGCCAAACGAAGAGTTTTCGTGAAAATATACAGCATGGTAAGGTCTGAGTAACACCGCTAAAGAAGTTTAAAGTTGGCGTATCTCCCCTGCAAGCACACAAACAAAGCAGGCAGGCGTCTGTCCTGCATTCAAATCGTTAACAGCACGGTGTCTGTGCGCCTGTTTAACCTTAGGGAAAGTGTAATATGATAATTGTCATTACGGATGCATTGATGTGTAATCAGCTTTTGATTATTGTTGTTGGTTGACGTGGAGTTAATTTTGACTAATACTCCCTAAAAGTAAAAGAAACAAATGCAAACAGTTACTTGCGGTTAAACAAATCGAAATGTTAAATTAGAAATATTGACGTTAATGATAAGACAAAACGATGATGATGTAACAACACAACATTAAGCAGCAATAATCAGTATTAACGTTTTTTTTTATTTAATTTTATTTAGTGGAATAGAAGTGTAAAGTAGCACAAAATGGATATACTTAAGGAAAGTACAGGTACCTGAACTATGCACATTAATTGAGTAAATCTACTGTGAGGTTGAATAGTTACATTTCATTAATGCTACTGATTTTCATTAAAATGATGAATAAACTCCACTTGAACTGTTAACTGTCATTTTTTTTAACATACAGTGGAATAAGCAAAGCTCAAATATATGTGATAAGACTTTATCACAGTTTTTTCACATAGGTCTTACTTTCCACCATGCAGTATTTTTGCTTCCTGCTAACTTTTAATTTGAGATGAAACATGTTTATTAGTAAATTGTATAAAATCAGTTTTTAAAGATATGTAAATGGCTCTGGGATTTAACTTGTTTTGACCTCATTTCGTTTAACCCTTTATCTCCTAATAGGTTTCTCGGGGCCCTTTGGTGCTACCCAGCTGTGGCACAACATCATCCAGGCCCTGCAAACCCAGGTGGAGGTGCGTTGCTGTAGAAGGCATCTACGCGTTCATGCCGAATGTTTCACAGGCTCTGACGCTGTGGATGCTGTCCTCAGTTATTTGATGCAGAATGTGGTGTTTTGCACAAGTGAAGTGTCTCGCCTCAAAGCTGCTCGACTCTGCCAGGCTCTGATGGAGGCCAAGGTGTTCGAACCAGTGGGTACAAAGCTGTTTTGCAGAGACAAAGAAGTGGCCTTTGAGGACAGTAGCTGCAGCCTTTACCGTTTCCTGGAATATAAAGTGTTAGCCAATTCTGCTTTGAAGGAGTCCAATTGCCATAGTGACACAGAAAACATGCCACCAGAGGAACAGGGGCTAAAGAGGAAGAAGAGCTACAGGTTGGTTTTACTTTAAATCCTTAACTGACTAATTCTATTCAATATAGAAGAACACTGCATTGAATTGTATCACTCAGATACACAGCAGACATGGAGAGACATATATGTGATATAGGCTTGATATTGGCATATAGCGATAGATAACATCTATGTCTTTACATCTTTGTTTCAGGAGGCTGAATGAACTGAGGACAATCTCTAATCCTCTTGCTGTTGGACCATCAGACAGGAGGGTTGAGAGGCTGTTGAGGACCATCAACCTGCGACCAACCTTCTCTCCAGCTTTAAACGCTACCCCAATTACTTCTGCCATTTTGTCCAAAACTGGTAAGACTGAGCTCTTTTTTAAGTCAGTATTTGCTAGTATGGTGGGGAACAACAGTCCATGACTTGAGTCATGAGTTTATTGTGGACAGATTTTTCTTTCAAGCATTTTTTTTTTTTTTTCCTTCACTAGTGGTTGCTGAAGTTTGGAAGCAGCAGACACTCCTGCAGCTGCTGCAGATAGTAGAGCTGCCAATGCTGGACTGTATCCTGACTTCTCCTGCCAGGGTTCAGCTCCGTGCCTGCAGAGCTCCTCTGGCCACCCAGGACCTGGTTATCTCTAACACATGTCTGGAGAGAGAGCTGCCCAACACCCTAAATCTGCTCCAGTTAATACTCTGATTATTACTTTAAGCTTTTTTGCATATTGGACATAGAACTAGAATTCCAAAATTGACAGAGAAAGTTACTTCTGATTAGTAACCTTTTTGTAGTTTTGATAGCAGTAACAGTTTGTCCTTGTATTCCACCTCCCGTACAGAGACATTAAAGAAACATGTTCTGTTTCATCACCCTTTGTTGTTTTAAGGTTGGATGGGTGGCTGTTGGCAGCGGCAGACTGCTTGGAGCTCTTTCCCGACCAGCTGATTGTGGTTGCCGGGGAACAGCTCAGCCAACAAGGTGGAAATGCCTTTTCAGACGATGAGCAGGCAGAGCAGATGGCAATCCAAAAGAGACTGCTCTTTGACACTATTGCCAAGTACTACAGTGGACAGGAAAAAGCTCCGCTGCTCTCAGGACGCCACCTTGACATACATGCTGCAATTCTGAATTTGCTGAGTGAGACTTAGTAGCGTTTGATGGCAATTTTGGGGTTTAAAATTCAATTTAAAACTGTGGAGCAAGACAGACCTTTCTGGTCGGGCACAGTTGCTGTGTTGCTGTTGATATGTGTGTGTACATGTAAAGCAATATGTCACAGTGCCTCTGTGGTTCATAATCGATGGCTTGACCACATTTTTTTTTCCAGATGAAGGTAAGTTGCAGGATGCCATCAAAGCATCTCAGTTGTGTTTTCGATTGCTGGAGACAAGTGTGCGGGATGAACTCAAGAGACTACTGGCCTTTATGGCCACAGCAGCTCGCCCAGAGGCTTGCCGTCTTCAAAAACAGGTCAGTTTTGCTGTACATTGGCTTTTTTAGATTCATTTGTAGCTTTATTTTGTAGAATTAAAAAATAAAGGTTGGATCAGTGGTCACTTATCTTAGACTTTCTGGTGTGTTTCTTTTCAGATTGATAACAGGGCCTTGGTCAGCCGCACTTTTCAGAGAGCAATAGTCCAGAATCATGAACTGACTCGATCCCAAAGTGAAACCCTGGTGCTGTTTCTCATGGACAAATGCACTGAGCTCTTCAAGGTACTCTTTCATTTTTTTAAATTCATGTGTCACTTAGATGCTATTTTATAGACGGCGGAAAAGTTTCACATCACGTGAACTTCTTTATAGAAAATATAATTGAATCAAGTTTTAAGTTGCTACTTTTGTCAGTATAGCACAACACAAAGATTTGATTTAACATTTATTAAAATTCCTTTCTCTTTTTTTTTTTTTACTGTAATGAATACAGACTCCTATGTCCCTTATTGAAGCTGTGAGGAGAACACTGAGGACTATGCAGCAGGGAAAAGACCCTGACTCAATTGCCAGTGAGTCAAAAACAACTACAACTAAATATGCACACATTTGCTGGCATTACATATTTCCCCATCAAATGAAAAAAGTCATGCATATACAGAAACTATTTTGTGTGTCCACTGTGCATTAATGCTCCAGTCAAAAACGAATTCCCCTCTGTGTGTTGCAGCGTTCACCTTCTGCCAACAGGTGACGCCACAGGAGTACGAGGATCAGCGAGAGGCTACCACCCTGGAGAGCCTCAAACAGCTTCTTCATGACATTTCCTCCAGCAAAACCATACCTGTCAAGGAGAGGAGGAGGCTGCTCAAAGAGTTTGAAAAACATCACCCCGTGGTCTTCCTCCAGCATTTATCCAGCACCTTCTGAAACATACAACTGAAGGGTTATTGTACCACTGAAAAGCTAGTTTGCAGTGGTACAGCGCTTACACTGAAGAATGATAATTTAATGCATGTCATGGGTCAAATATAAGGATAGACACCTATAGCATGGATTAACATTCCTTTAAGTCACAAGAGGCCTACAATAGTTGAGGTTTTATTTACCATTAAGTCGGTCTTATTACAGCCCAGTACCACTGGATGCATTGTCTATCTGATTGACATTTCATTTTGATGAAGCCTTTTAAACTCTGTCCAAGTCCTAGGTTTGAATGGTTTTGCACTAGTTTATTAACAATGAAATAGCAATTTGTAATAATTTTTACATTAATGACACTGATTTGAATAATGTTTAGAACGGGCATTACCTTCTGTGCACTAGATTGTCCTAGCATTGCTGTAGAATACAGTATATGCAAAGTAAAAGGGATTACTGAAAAAACTACTTCAGTTTAATCAGCCATGTAGCCAGCTGTTTTGAGGCTGCAATTGTGCACTAATTGATGTTTCTTTGTCCAGGTATTGATACTGTATTTGGATAAACGTATGCTTTATCATTACGACTTATTTAAGTTAGGCTGATTTGAGCTTTGGTATTGGAAGTGCGGTAGGCAGAAGTAATGCTGTGCCCTTTGATCAGGCATTAATATTTCTACATGACAAACAAAGAACAACATTATGGCGGCCTTTTTGTTTTCAGTTTCACTGAAGCATACTGTAATACGGTAGTAAGGAAAAATACTGGTAAACGCAACACTAATGTAGCTGAATAACGTTTAATTCTAACTTTATTATGTTAAAGATGAAGGCATATTTTTCTCTGATTTGTAAAATTTAGACTAATATGAAATGAAAGCAATAAGGGTACAATAATGTATTAGGCTAACCATAGCTCAGGTTAATATTTTTTCAGGGGTTTTAAGCTTGTTTTTAGTGCTATATCTTGGTCAAATGTCTTAATTGTAACTTTTTAGGATTTTACTTGAAAATTACTTTTACGAAAGATGTGATAAATAATAATTTAATATTGTTTTAGGCTACTAATTTAATCTTTGGTTAAGCATGTTGCCTCAGTTGGATTGTATTTTGTTTTGTGAAGCCATGGCCATGTAATAGTAATTTACAGTCAAATCTCATTTAAGTCAGCATCTTTTGTTCTTTACACTGAAATCATGTTAGCTTGCACTTTATGATGCTGAAACGTCTAATAAAGGTTTCACTAAGGTTCTCTCAAACAAGACTTAGCTGTAATCTATTTTAGTGCATATCTAATAGAAGAGTCCAGTGATCCTTGATGTAGTCAGGGGTCTGCTAACATGATATCTATATATATAGATATAGATATAGATAGATAGATATAGATAGATAGATATATACACACACACACACATAGTTGTTTGGTTAGTGTCTAGTATTAAGGGTCACACATGTTGAATTGTGCATTGTCAACAGACCCTTGTGGTGCGGTCAATATTTATGGCCCAATTTGTGTATTATGTATGTATAAACCAACGTTGAACACCCTCAGACAGGCGCTGACATGGAAGCCCCAGGGGAAGAAAAGGAGAGGTTGGTCTAGAAACACCTGGCAGAGGGAGTTTCAGACAGACACAAGACAAAAGAGAGGATATACCTGGTCACAGACAGAAAATGCCAGCGACCGTTCTCTGGAGGTCCTTTGTCGAGAGCCTATACCCCCCCAAGGGGTGCCGGGCATAAATAAATCTGTATTATAGGGTCTAAATACTGGTTAATAACTATTAAAATTAGGTACACCACGCAGGGCCAAATTCGTTGGTCCTACACTGTGTGAAAAGTATAATTAGTGTTTTTGCAACATAGCTGCTATTTGTAACAGGGACACATAGCCTTATGATAACACAAATTAGTGCATTATTAGTTCTTTGTACAACAATCTGTGATCTGTTCTGATGTCCCATTTGCCCTGATTCATTTCTAAGACATGCAACACTCACTGAAAAATAAATCCAGTGTTTGTGTAGAAGACTCAAATAAACAGGAGATGAAGACAAGTAAAACATAAAATAAAAAAATAGACAACATTTTAATATATATATATTACATACTATATATATTACGAATTATTTGGTCATAATGTACTGTGATAGAAACACTTTTTTTTAGAGATAGACTGCATTAAAATAAAAATAAAACTGTCAAAAAAACTCAGAGTGGTGGGGGGGGATGACTGGACAAATTTAGATTTATGTATATGAAATTTACCAAGCAAGACCATGACATTTATCATAAAATTCAATGAATTAAAAAGTCATAAAAAACCCTCAGATGACGTTGATGCAGCCATAGACGTGAATGCACCTGACAACCCGGAAGTAGGGTAGTTCGTTCCATAGACACTTAAAGAAGAGGTTCGTTCACTAGCGCACTAGCTACCTAGCTAGCTAATTTCGTATGCCACTGGAAGACATGGGTGCTGTGTTTCTCAGCCATTACTGACAGCGGTACAGCTGAGAGTCTACTTATAACAAGAAAAAAAACTAAGAGCCATCTTCACATCAAGGTATAGTTGGAGGGTGTTGGAGTTCTGAATAGAAACAAACGGTCTATGAATGTAATGACAGTAACGTCACTATCTACTTGCGCATTGTTAGCTAGTTAGCTTGGGAAGGTAGCTACCGTGATCTGTTTGTGTATATAAAGTATGTCACTGTAGCTAAAAGATTGCAACGATGATGTCAGCCTTCTTGAGCTCCATAGCTAGATGGAGGGTTAACATAAGGGTTGTAAAGGTAGCGTTAGCTGTAAACCGCTAACGCTAGTGTCACAGTGCTGTGCTAGTTTTCATGTGTGCGTATTAACAAGTCAATTAACTTCGCTAGCTAACGTAAAGCTATTTCTCAATCAAACATGACAGTCATGCTAAGCAACAAATATACAATTTAATGTCTCAACCCAACCCGAAAATTAGCTTTACACGAATAGTTTGTCAGATCATAACCATGTTATTAAGCTGTTAATAAACTGTGTACACATTATCCTGGTATCCTGACGGCTAGCTAGCTGGTTTTGGTGAGGTGTACAAATGCTGCTTCCAGTTTATGTCTGTTCGACTGGCCACTACCTAGATTAACGTTATAATGTTGACAGATGTCAGTTTGTGTAAAGTATATAAGATTGCTATCTTAACCTTACAACAATATCGTTAAAGTTACTCTGGCAATTGCATCCTTAGAACCTGTTGAAGATCAACGATAAACAGCTTAATGCTAGTGGAAATATTTCATAAAATAGTATTTAATAATTAGGCCATGGCCGTGCATATTTGGCTCTGCCGTTTATCTATCTGACACTATGCCGCAATGTTATGATTCCCTTACAGTTGTGTATGTCAGGCCAGCTATCCTGCCATCTTTCTCAGCACACTTCAAAGGAAACTCAATTGTTTTTGAGCTTGTCAAGTTGATCTGGGTGTTTTACAAAATGACTGGGAGTGAGAAACACACTGACATTAAACATTGACAAAGTTGACATCAGATTGAGCCATGCTAATCGGATAGATCATTTCATATTTATGTGCACCCTTTGGCTGTTCATAGTGTTACATGAGTTGGCATTACACGCAGGGATTCTCATTAACAGAATTAGCCAGGGTGAGTATTTGCAAGGATCTTCACATTTTCATAAAGATTCAGTATGCTTTGATCTATTTAATACCCCGTAAATCTGTGAGAAATGAATTATGCATACTGTACTGTGTGCATCTCAATTTATAGACAAGCTTATTCAGCATTGTGAAAAGAAAACACCAAAGAACTGGAAGACAGAAATGTAGAAATAATTTGGCTATATAACTGTCAGCCATGTTCTTTTGTCTGACTTCTGGTTGCCTCACATGTTTTCAAGTCACTCTGAAGTATTTTGAAAGAGAGCCCAAATGTGGTGTGCCTGAGTCATTTTATATTTTTGGGGACTGCTTCGGTTATGGTGCTTATTCTCCTCAGCTAGCACAGGCAGGATGCTGGCGGGCACTTTGAGGTGCACATTTTTAAGCAGGTGCATTAGAATGCATGTCTAATGGATTGTGAAGGCTTTTGCTTAGCTAGAACAGGTGAGGCTACAGCTGCCAGTTTCAGTGATAGCAAAGACTGTTGTTTTGACATTATTGACTGGTCTATACCTCTTAGTTACATTTCTTATTTTTTTATTTGACTGGTGACCAGTCCTGGGTGGTCTGTCATCCACCTCCCTCACTTTAGCTGCCACGTTTGGCGTGAACATGGAGTCTATGCTGAACAAGTTAAAAAGCACCGTCACCAAAGTGACGGCCGATGTCACCAGTGCTGTCATGGGCAACCCAGTTACACGGGAGTTTGAAGTTGGACGACATATTGCCAGCGGAGGTCCTGGTTTGTGTTGGAGAATCTACAATGGCACTAAGAAGTCCACCAAACAGGTGCGTGTGTAAATATCCTCCCCCTAATCAGACCAGCTCCAAATGATAAAAATTTAGATTTTAATGGATAAACTACTGACTTTGCTGGTACTGTTGTGGAAATCAATTGGGGACTTGATTTGATCTTACTACAGTGCCTTGTTGTTTGTCTTTGACCCTCCAGGAAGTGGCAGTGTTTGTGTTTGATAAAAAGATGGTTGATAAGTATCAGAAATTTGAGAAGGACCAAATTGTTGATTCACTGAAAAAAGGGGTGCAACAGCTGACCAGACTGCGCCACCCACGTCTCCTGACTGTGCAGCATCCTCTTGAAGAGTCACGGTGATTAACACACACACACACACACACACAAAATGAGTTACAGCTGAAATAGGGGCTGGACATTGGATTTGTCTTCATCTGTGCATGCATATGTGAGCAGAAGCGTCTCATGATCAAAGGACTCATTAGACTGGCCCATGAATTTTTTATGGCCCCTGAGGGCAGGATAAGGTTGAGACTGTCTTTTGCTTATTTTCTTTTTACCACTTTGTCTTTCTTAAACCTTCACCCAATGCAGCTTAATGCAGAATAATTGTGTGTGCGCGTGTGCGTGTGTGTGCGCGTGTGTGTGTAAAAAAACATTTAAAAAAAGCAGTTGTTTCAAATAAAACTGATGTTATTTCTGTATTTGGCCCTCAGAGACTGCTTGGCGTTTTGTACAGAGCCGGTGTTTGCCAGTCTCTCCAATGTGTTGGGCCAGTGGGAGAACCTGCCCAGCCCCATCCCCAACGACATTAAGGAGTACAAACTCTACGATGTGGAGACCAAGTATGGCTTACTACAGGTGAGAGGTCAGACAGGTTAGCTTGTTTGATGTAGGCCTGCAGCTAAGAATTCATTTTTATTATCGATAAATTAATTAATTAATTAAAGTATTAGGTATATTTTTATTTACCCAACCTCTGTACACACACTGCACACTGTCCACCTTTCACATGTATACTGAAACGTTTTATGAATGAGCACTCTAAATCTTGGTTGTCTGGTAGGTTTTAGTACCATCTACATCTGGAATTCCAATATGCATTCTTATGCTAATCTTTCTAGCCAGTTGAACCATCTCCATTTCATGCCTAACCTGTTAGTGTTAGGATGTTGCTCCAACATGATGTAGTGCCAATTATATGAGGCCTCATCATTTGTTTCCCACATTTACTCACATTGATCTCATTTTCTGTTTTCTTGCCTTTTCCGCGGCTTATATAAGTTACTGAAGGGAAATCATTGATTATTGATAGAACTTGAAAATGTCTGTAATGTTTGCAATAGCAACCGTGTACTAAACCCGTATTTATTACAGAAACATTCTTCACCCTTTTATAGCAAAACTGACATTTTCATTTTTATATCCCTTTAGATCTCGGAGGGTTTGTCCTTTCTCCACAGTGGGGTGAAAATGGTCCACGGCAACTTGTGTCCAGAGAACATCATCCTCAACAAGAGTGGAGCCTGGAAGATTATGGGATTTGACTTTAGCATCTCCTCTACTAACCCCTCAGATGCCGAGGTTTTTTGCGAGACTTTTGCTCCTTTAGTACAGCTTGTCTTACTCCCAAGCTTACTGCCTTCAAGATGCAAAATACAAAATAAATATCATGTTCTCTTATCCTCTGCAGCTTAAGTACACATGTAAAGAGTGGGAGCCCAACCTCCCGCCACTCTGCCTCCCCAACCCTGAGTACCTGGCCCCTGAGTACATCCTGTCCGTTAGCTGTGACTCTGCCTCCGACATGTACTCGCTGGGCGTGGTCATGCATGCCGTCTTCAATGAGGGCAAGCCTGTTTTCAAAGTCAACAAGCATGACATATTTAAGAGCTTCAGCAGGCAACTGGACCAGGTGGGTGGAGGTGTGCCACATGTGACAGAATGGCCAATGACTGGATAGACAAACAATCATAAATCTTTCATTAAAAAGGAATTGTACTTGCTGCTACAATACAGGGCCAATAATTTAATTTCCAAACATGCTTACTTTTCTCATGTTTATCTCTCTGGTAAGTCTTGTTGTCTGCTAAGAGTTGTGTCATTGTCCAGCATAAAGTGCAGCCGCATGTCTTGTCCAGATTTGGTTAATATGGTAAACCGGAAACATGTTTGAAATAATCATGGTTATTGTGACTGGACATACTCCAGGACCAGATGCCCCAAGCTAATGTGGACTTGAGCTACAGCCCATTTATTTTGAATTGTCTGCTGTATTTTAAGAATATCACAAGAGTAATTACCTATTAACTATTACCAATCAAACACTGGTTTTATTATTCTCTTCTCCATTATTTTATGTCTTTTCAATTATAGCTGAGCAGCATAAGTCCAGCAGTGTTGAATAAGATCCCAGAGGAGGTTCGGGAGCATGTCAAAATGCTGCTCAGCGTCACACCCAATGTCCGACCAGATGCAGACCAAATGACCAAGGTTTGTATTGTCACGACATGCATGAAGAGACAATTGCATATTTTAATAGTATGTGCTTATGTGGCTAATATCTGATGACTTTTTCTTTAAGGGAACCATTTCTTTCTGTGTTTGTGTAAAATTCAGATCCCATTTTTTGATGACGTGGGTGCTGTGACCCTGCAGTATTTTGACTCCCTCTTCCAGAGGGATAACCTGCAGAAGTCCCAGTTCTACAAAGGCCTCCCTAAAGTCCTGCCCAAACTACCCAAGGTAATCTTTTGTACATTTGGTATAGGAAACACTCTCACATGCTCTGTTTATTTGTGCATAAATCTTTGCACACAAACACAAAGGCAGACAAGCGACTTTGAGACAAAGGCATGGTTTCTGGTTCCTGTTTTGTATTTTTTTTAATTCTTTCTTAGTCTTTTTTATATTCTAGCTCGTTAGGTGCTCTCTAGTCTATATCCACAACGTCCACTTCCGGGATTGCTCCGTTGCCAGAAATTCCACCAGATTTCACTCTTTTCAGCCAGATGCCTGTTACATTACTTTTTCTGTGTTGGAATTTTAAACTTTGGTCGATTTTATGAGGACTATAGTAAACTTCTCATTAGATCTCTGCAGGGTCAATCTGTCCAATCTGAGTTTTGTGTTGCACAAATAAAACAACTTTTGAATTTACACCAACACAAGTACCTTCCAAAGGCTATTTTGCAGAGGCACCGTGGCTGTACTCAGTGCTTAGCACCACCCATGCCTATTGTGATTGGTTTAAAGAAATGCCAATAAACCAGAGCACGTTTTTCTCCCATCCTGCTGTGTGGACTGGCCAGACCTTCCTCCACAGCACTGTAGAGGAAGGTCTGGCAAAGCGGGACTACATGCTCTCTAATAAAGTCATCATGAACATACAGTATAAATTCTCATTCCTGGCTTCTGGAATCCATTCTGTCTGTCCTTTCTCTCAGAGAGTGGTGGTGTATCGAATCTTGCCGGCGCTGACCTCTGAGTTTGTCAACCCGGACATGGTTCCTTTCGTGCTCCCCAACGTGCTGCTGATTGCAGAGGAGTGCACCAAGGAGGAGTATATTCGTCTCATCCTGCCTGACCTCACACCTGTTTTCAAGCAGCAAGAGCCCATTCAGGTAGACACAAACACAAACACAGAACTCTAATGCAGTATGCACATGTCTAGCAGCCCTTTGTTCAACATTACTGTTGTAGTCTAAGCCTGTGTTGGCAAGCTAGCAATGCAATCTTTGCATGAGATTTCTCGCTTTTGGTATTTGTGTGTTTGAGACTTGAAGCAAGATTAATCAGTTTAAATATAACCGACTAAAGAGCATGCTCTTTTTTTGGGTTTGTTCTGTCACTTTACCAAGACTTGTCTTTCTCTGTATTTTCCTTTTCATGCATCTACAGGCTAGTAATATGGTGAGTGGTCTCTGCTGTGAATATGCTCCAGTCACATGAGCTAGTTTGTGCATTGTTTTGTCTATCGTACTAAACGCTAAACTAAAGGCCACTGAAAGCACTGTCTCTGTTAACTTCCACTTACTACTTTACTCGTATGTAGAAAATAGCACAGTACTTTTGACTCTTGCTTTCCTAACTGGGTCCCTGTGCTGTGTAGATTCTGCTGATATTCCTGCAGAAGATGGACCTACTGTTGACCAAGACTCCCTCGGAGGACATTAAGAACAGCGTGCTGCCTATGGTTTACAGAGCTCTGGAAGCCCCTTCTGTTCAGATTCAGGTACAGGAGAGGGAAATAGGGCTGCTTAGTATTTAAGGTGCTATTGAGATTAACTTAACACAGTCAATTATTAACCAGAAAAGTGACCAGCAGATCAATTGCAGATGGAGGCAAAATGAGCGTCCGTCATTATCATCCTCATCAAATAATTCATAAGTGAAGCAGCTATATTTTTGGCCTGTTTGGGATTTCTGGTTGCTTTGTACTTTTAACAACACAAATTGCAAGAATAGTTGTTTACTTTACACTGGTGTATATCGTTAGCATTCCACTTTTCCCTTTTCATTGCTACTTTGAGAGCACAGTAAGAATGAATATGCCCTGGCATCATCGAAATGTCAGAGTTCATAACATCTAATTTGTGGCCCGAGCAGGAGCTGTGCCTGAACATCATCCCAACGTTTGCCAACCTGATTGACTACCCGTCCATGAAGAACTCTCTCATCCCTCGAATTAAATCAGCCTGCCTACAGACCTCTTCCCTTGCTGTGAGTCTCCATCATCTTCATTTTATGCTCTCAGCTTGTGCCTTTCAGACTATCTGTCTATGCATAACTTAAATGCGTCTGTAGTTATGCCTGGTAGGTGTCACAACTTTTGCGCTTGTCCTTCTCTAAGACTATTCTACTCTTAACTTTCCCCACTGTTTACTACCAAGTGAAATTTCTGAATTTCTACATGCATATTGACTTTGTCTCTTCCTCTGTTACTGTCTAGGTACGAGTGAACTCTTTGGTGTGTCTAGGGAAAATTTTGGAGTATCTCGACAAGTGGTATGTCATTGATGAGATCCTGCCCTTCCTACAACAGATCCCTCCAGAGAACCAGCAGTACTCATGGGCGTTCTAGGTAAAGAATCTCGACACGCTCCACTTCCCACTCATGTGTTTAGAACACTTTGTGATTGATTATTTGACTTTCCCACTTCTCGCTTTAGGAATCTATAAGTGCACCTTCAGCCACAAAAAATTGGGCATCCCTAAAGAGCACCTTGCCACCAAGAGTCTGCCCCACCTTGTGTCTCTTAGTATAGACAACAACCTCAACCTTAACCAGGTACTACACAGCCAAACACACATGCATGCCTTTACATTTTGCTCACCTGCAAATCTATGAAAAACACATCTAATTTTCTTAATCTTTATTTTGTGGTGAGCACATTTTGTATCATCTGGCTTAATTCTCTTCAATGCTTTTATATAATCTTATCTGTTATGTTCCATGTTTCAGTTTAACTCGTTCATGGTGGTTATACGGGACATGCTGAGTCGCATGGAGAATGAACACAAGACCAAGTTGGAGCAGCTGCACATCATGCAGGAGCAGCAGAGGTGTCTGTCACACTTTTAAATCACCCTGTACTATAGCCTCCTTTTTATTCTCTCTGATTAAATATGAAATTGGTTTTATACAAACTTGCAAAAACATCTAGGGTAATTGGATCTTTCTTAGAACGCTATTAGCATGTGATAATGGCAAAATAAATATGATAATGGTACAACTAACCAGGCCTTTCTGCTTTCTGATTTTGTTAATTGTGTGTCTTATAACAGGAGTATAAACATCTCAAACCCAGGGAACCAATCCGAGCAGACCAAGAGCCCACCTAGCAGTGGCAACCAGGTGAGAGGTTGATTCTACGGCAACCAAGTAGTACATGGGTGTATTTATTGTGCCAGAAATATTTGGCCTAAAAAAAGCCTTGAAATTTTATGTTTTGTTGGTGCAGGGATTTCATGTAGTTAATTTGCTTTCAGATTGATGATATCTTTGGCAGCACAGGGGTTAACGGGAAAGAGAATGGATCTGCAGCAACAGCTCCCCAGCCTAATAGAGTATGGAATCAATGTCGTACCTCATTTACACAAATCTTCACCTTTTGTTAATTAAGCATCAGCAATTTGTTCATGGCCTCTCTTCCTTTGCACCGCCCTAGATGTCTCTGACTCTGGAGGAGAAACAGCGATTGGCTAAGGAACAGGAGCAGGCAGCCAAACTGAGGAACCAGCAGCCATTAGCACCACAGAGTATGCAACCAGCCAACACCAACAGCGCAAAGGTAATGCCTGAAAACGTCTTGTGTGCACAAACCCATGCTCAAACCTGTATTGCTTGCGGTGATACATTTAAGTCCCATTTTATGTTGCAGCCTAAGGATCTGACAGGCAGCCTGCTCAACAACATGACATCTCTAAACAGCCTGTCCTTGGCCAACACAGCACGACCAGCCCCAGTGCAAGGCACCACCATCGCTGCCTTCCCCTCCGCCAGCCCCATGGTGGGCTCTATGGGAGCCCCGGTCTCCAATGGCTTTAACCCACCCATGGGCTTTCAGACAGGAGGCATGGGGATAGGCATGCGTCCCTGCGTCCCCGCGCTCTACGGCGGCATGGCCACCACCACTAGCACCCCAAACTTTGGAGCCCTCACACAGAATCAAGGACCTGTTGGACAGACAAATAAAGCCACCAACTTATCAGCCTTGGACAGTCTTTTCAAACCCAGCCAGCCCAAAGTCACCCTCAACCAAATGGGTCCAAAGGCTACACCTGGCACCAACACCCCTTGGCTCAATCAGTTTGGTTCAGCCCAGAACGCTCAGACTCAGATGCAGGGTGCACCAGTAGGTGTAGGAGGAGTGCCTGGCGGGTTTGGGATGCAAGCAAACCCTTTTTTCAGCCCGCAGAACTTTTCTCAACCTGCTGCTGCCCCTAGCCTGAACCAAAGTGGAATTAAACATAGTTCATCTGTCAACAATGATCTGAAAGACTTATTTGGCTAAACGTAAATTAAAAAAATTAATAAAAAAGATGCCAGGTGAAATATATTCCTTTTAATATCTTTGGATAGAAGATCCTTGAATTCTCACGGAACTAATTGAATGTGAAGATTTCAAATCCTTTCAAGGACATTGCTGATTGTGTTTTTAATCTGACCTGGTATGAATTCTGACTCTTGCTCACATTCAACCGGAAAATTAACCTGCATCTGAAATTGTGTTTCTACTTGACCAGACGGTTGGGTGGGAACTCCTTCTTCTATGCTGTGTTCTTTTAATGCTGGGGTTTCCTACTATTTTGTACTTGACATTCTTGGGAGTCTAAATGTTGTGGGTTGATATTAATCCCAACTCGGTTTATTAAGGAAGGTTTTGAGTTCATTTCATGAGTGATTGAGTGGATTTCACTTCCTGAATAAGTTGCATCAGAATTACCTCTTTTTAAAATTGGCAGTAAAAGAAGGGAAAAGTGGCTTCACATCTGCTTAGTTTTAGGCTTCTGTATCTTTATTGCTTCTCCAGACTATTTTAGAATTTGCTGCATGTCTAAAGTGATCAGAGAGTTGGCTTAAAAACAAAAAACGCAAACCAAAATATCTAATCCCAGTGGGAGGTAGCTTAATGTGTAGCACTGACAGGCCTGCAGTCACTGATCTACATCCAGGAGGCTCCTCGGTGGAGATCTGAAAAGGCGTGTAGAAAATTGACAGCTCAACAATCGCGGTTCAGACGGGAAAAACCAAGTAGCCCCACTGCAGTCTGTCTCCATGGTAACTGTTTCACTGCAGTACCAGAAACCTGAAGCAGTCCGGGTTTTTTTTTTTTTTTTTACGTTTTGGACTCATTCTTTTATTATCAGGTTCCAAGGCTGCTAAACTTGCTTTTTTCCGTTGCCTAATTTGACATCTAAGCGAGCATGTTGAAAAGGGAAGGGTTAGTTTTGTCTGGTCAAAGTTTGTTGACTACCATTTCACCTCCTTTGGTAACAAAAAATCTTATCAATTTCCATAAATGCAGTATGAATGATTTATCTGTGTCTTATAGTGGATCAGGATGTGTGGAGAAGCTATTACAGCAGTGTCCTTTTTAACAAGATGCTAATGCTAAAGGCGATGATCAAGGACCATATGCACTGCTTAGGCTATTGCGCCTTTCATGTGTACACATGTAGGACCAGCACTCATTGGTTACTCAAGTATTAATATTTTCCTTTTTTTTTTTTTTTTTATCAGCTGTCAGGCATTTGCATCTCAAATTCCTTTCTTTGTTGCATGTTACTGAACTTGACCTCAACATATCTAAAGTTTTTAATCATCTTTTCTACTAATGATTCCAGTGACATTTTTTTCACACATCCAGTTGGATTTGCTCCGATGGAATTTTTAAGCGTCTCAATCTCAATTCTGCAGTGCACCATTTCTGTTGACCAATTTGTACAATGATGGAGATTGTCACTATATATTTTGATTTCACCACTTTTCAGCTGTTCGAGGAGCTGTGCTGGTGACATATTGTTATGAAGTGTAGATATATAGTTATTTAAAGATGGATTGCTCTGTAAGGGCCTTGGGATTTTTATGCCCTTCTGATTATGGTTAAGAGGCCTTAGGTGAGTTGTGTGCAATAATCCTTATTGGTTGTTAAGGGTGCTTATCGATTGGCTCAAGCAGCCATTGATGTGTCCTTACCTTCATCTCCACCGACCTACAATAATTACGTAGGTGTGTCAGATTTTCTAAACAGCTGCAGATTAATGTGTCCTCATTCTAAATATTACAGTTTTGAAGAGAATTACACCATGGTAGGGTTTTTTGATGTATCTTGGACACACTGTTTCTGCTGACAATGATTGTTATGTCTGTTCTCGAATGATACAGGATGAGCTTCTCCAGCCTCATGGCAGTGTTACTTGCTTGTGAATTTGACTCCTCTGGTTCTTCCCCATATTTGTCCCATAAGACTACAAATGTTTCTGTTTGGAGCTTTATCATGTGTAGATTGGCAATTTTTATTTAATCATAAAGTGGATGTGATCTGTAAAGTGTCTGTCTCATCTTCTGGCAGAACCTCAAAAGCAGAAAATTAAAGCTTATTCTTCTACAAGATTGTTTATATACCACTGCTTTCAATATGTGTAGTGTGTGGCCCTTGTTTTATGTGTTGAGGTGCTGGTCTCTGAGGTGTTCAATGAAAAATCTGTACATGTACAGATTTTATATGTATATAAAGGAAAGTACTCAATCTAATACTCTCAAAGAGTGGTTGGTTTTTTGTGATGACTTTAAAACACCACATCACACAGTGGATTGTATGTAACTTTAATTTAAAATTTAAAAAAGAGTGCACTGATTCCATGGCAGTATTAATGAACATTTTAAGATTTCCATGTACAATTAGTAGGCAGTGTTATATGAAACATCAAAGTTAACTTCATTTTGATTTTAAGGTTAAAAAAAGGTATCTTGCCATGGTAAAATATTAAAAATGTACTGTGATTATAGGGCAGTATGCATAAATCATGAAAGAGGCAATGTTATATAAGACATTGGTAAACATCCATTTGGTTTTAGGTAAAAAGAGGTGTTGAAGTCTGTTTCCAGATCAATTTTGTGCTTCCTCTTACTTAACATTACTTCACTGAATTAGCATTTCTGTCCTTTAACAATGTTGGACTTATGATGACAGTATAAATCAAAAATGGATCACAGTTGAAGCTGCAAAACCAGAGATACTGTTTCTGTTGTTCCACACCATAGACTGTATAATATATTCACACATACCTTTTTTTTTTTTTTTTTTCATACTTGGTGACAACATTACCCACAATGCAACCTGACAGCTAACAGTTTGGTAGGAAATTTGGGTGCGTTATGCTAATTGCAACTAATGTAACATGAATACACAATGACTGAAGACATCACTTTCACGCAGTATGGCAGGATGCTGCATCACATATAGTCAAAATTAATGTACCAAAGAAAAAACCATAACAAATGTCACATCTACTCAAACAACAACCACAAAGCAATAAAAAAAAACATAACACAATCAGCAATTGTATGTTGACAACAGGCTTCCCCACAAATCTTCACTGTGAGGATCAACATCCAAATATGTAGTTGTCCCACAGTCATTGGTTAAGTCGTCGCACTGATCTGGTGGTGTTTGTGGACAGGTTCCTCTGAGTCATGGCTGCAAATGACAGATTAAAAGTAAATCTGGACTTCTGATATACAGAATTATTCATTATTGTATCATTGCAAGCTTATAGTGTAAGCGGGAAATAAAACAAAACTACACAACTGCTGTGTTTCCAGCTCACCTGGGAAGTTTAGCTCGTAGTTAAATTTCTTGGTCGAAAACATAATGGTTCCTGACGGGTTCTGTTGGTACTTTAGCTCAATGTCCTGACTGGAAATGCTTCTTACTTTGGAAAAGTCTTTCCAAATTCCACCAATATCTTGAAACTGCCATCGTGGCAGTGTGCCCGGACTGCAAAACAGAATAATTTAAGTTGAAAACATTTACAATAGCATGCGTTAACTGTTTACGGAGCCCTGGAAGAGTCACTCCAAGATTTTTTTCAGGTGACTACTTTTATTTTACCTCACAAAATGTTTTGCGTACTGTCGCAATATCTTGCGTGCTCTTGCAATATGTTTGCAAAACTTTTCTTAATCCATTCTTTCTGAGCCATGTGTCTATGTCCACTCAGCTGCCCAGCGCAATGTATCAGCTTGTTGCATTTTACTTTGAGCTGGGAATTATGCTGCTATACTGCTCAATGGGCACATCTGTATGTCTTATAGGCTGTAATCTATAGCTTGTTTCTTAAATGTATGAAAAAGATAATGTACGATGTCAGAGGTTCGCATGATGTGGTGATGAACAAACACTGAATTATCAAAGAATCTGCAGCTCCCTAGTATTACAAAGAGAGAACATTAGTTCAGGGAAAAAAATGTGAAATTACAGCCTGCACTGTGGTTACAGTCAACTATGGCTATAACCCTTCCAGTTGCCTACATATTCATTTTCTACTTGCATTGGTCTGTATTCTGAAAGCTACTGTGTGGGATGAATCCATTTAATTACATCAGATTTACATCAACAATTACATTACGGTCTGGTGTCTGCAAATGGGCTGTAAGGGACGTGTGAAGTGAAGACCAGATGTGACCTGATGTGATTTGACGTTTTCTTCTAATCAGCCACACATGACACATGAGAAAGGGAAACTTAAATAAAGGCCAAATTAATGTATTGTATTTTGAGCTCATAGGGTTTTGTGTGTCTAAAGGCAATTCCCGATATGGCATTGCATTCTTATAATAACAGCCTGCTGTCTAATTAAGCTTTATGTCAAGTCTACAATTTGGTAGCATGGCATCTACTGTAACACATTGTATTTGATTTCGATGTGTTTGTTTATTAACTGATAAAGAACATTTTTCTTTGTCTAATTTGATACAACCATAGAAATAAAATGACTTTGCATCAGCGGATCCTCTATAAAGCTCAGAAGGGAGCTGCGGATTCTCTGATTATTCGATCAGTATTGGTTCATTGCCACATGCGACAGACACACTTTATCTTTTAATGTATTTAAGAAATAGGTATTGATTATAGAACAGATATGAATGTGACCATTGAGCAGAGCCAACATCAGCATTCACTGCTCAAAGTCAAATTCAACGAGCTGATCCATATTGTGGCGTTGAGCTGGGCAGCTGAGTGGAAATAGACCCATTACTCGGGAATGGAAGAAGAAAAGAGTTAATGCAAACTATATTGGGAGGGAACGCAAAACATATTGCGGTAATGCAAAACTTACTGCGAGTTACCACACTGAATGGTAACTCAAAAGTAGTCCCCTGAAAAAACACGTCGTGACCCTTCCGGGGCTCCGTAACTGTTCACATATTACTGTGGAACGTATTGAGCTGGTGTTGCAAGTTGTGTTGATAAGAGACTAAAAAGAAATAGATAATATATCTTTATATATAATAAAATTATAATGAAGGAAAAGTTGGTTGTTAATCAAGGGTTTTTCAAATTAAGATGTTTTATGGGATTTTGACTTAAAAAAAAAAAAAACTCATTTACTTTAACACAAACAAAATCAGTTCTGTTTTAATGGCCAAGTAAGTATACACACACACACACAAGGAATTTGACCCCAGAAGGGATCCAAAATGGATTATTATAAGACTTGCAGAATATTTTAAATTTATTATTCAAATTAGGGAGAAAAAAAAATGGTACCTCTTACATTGCACTTTATTTCTTACATGTGTGTATTCAGTTCAATTCAGTTAAGATGTTTATTGGTGAAATGTGTCTCCTGACCTGCTGTTCTGATGTCTTCCATCGTCAGCAGTCCTCCTCACTGCTCTTGTAGTCCCGATATTGTCATTGACTTGACACATTCCTATGATAAACCAGAGTGTTAACGGCAATTTTAACTGCCATCCTCATCAAAAGCCAAATGATCGATTATTTCGTTTCGGAGTGGCTTTGTAGCCGTCACCTGAAAAATCCAAGGTGTATGAGTATCTCTTGATCTTGAAGTGCAGCTGGCCATGTGGATTTAGCTGGTATTGTGTCTCAATGGCAGTGCTGTCAAATGAACATATCTACACAGAAATGCAAAATATAAGTCCACCTTATATAGGGGAATGCACATTTAAAGTAGGACTGGGCAATATATCGATATTATATCGACATTGATTTATAAGGCTAGATATCGCCTTAAATTTTGGATATTGTAATATCGGGATATGACACAAGGGTTGTCTTCCTGGTTTTAAAGCATTATGTTAAAGTGATGTAATTTTCTGAACTTACCAGACTTACTAGCTGTTATATTATTTGCCTTTACCCACTTAGTCATTGTATCTACATTATTAGTGATTATTTATAAAAAAACAAACAAAAAACTCTCATAAACACCTATTGTCCCAACAATATTGCTGCAACATCGTCATCTATGTATTTGGTCAACAACATTGTAATATTAGATTTTTTTTTCCCATATCACCCAGCACTAATAAGAGTATTTTCAATTTGACCACCAAATGCCACCGCTGACTATTAAACATTTTTCACCAAGAAAAAAGTATGAAGATTGCAAGTTAAAAAACATACTAACACATACCATAACATAAAAAAAGTTAAAGTTTCTGGCTTAAAGAAAAATAAAAACATTCTTCATAGGTTTCAATTATAACTACCTGACATTTTGGGATGCCCTACTTACATGTGCTTTGTATTCTGTCCATTTCTCCTCATCTCCCATGAACTCCCACTTGTAGCCTCCATCAGTGAGCTGGAGAGGTGGAAGCAGTGGGGAAAGCTGAGGTGGCGTAAAGGCTGCAGAGAAAAACACATTTTTGGGTTTTGATGCTGAACTTCTCTAAAAGTCCTATTTAGTGATAAAAAGAAGGCTCCCGGGTAAAGCTGTTGGTCGGTTGACAGAACAATAGATTGAGATGGATTGGGGTTTTGAGTGCATAACATACAAACATGGGCCTGTTTGAGGAGAGAAACCTCTTTAGACTCCTAGAGATGAAAAGTCTCACCTCCCTGGGTTGAAGGTGAATTTAGGACGCCTTCGTACTTTCCTGCACAGACCTGTGATGCAGTTTGTTTGGGTCATGGCTGCAGAGTAAAATACCATAACTTAGATTTTGCTGCATAAAGACATCTTTTGAAATGAATACGATATGATAGAAATATCACATACTGGAGAAGTTGAGCGAGTAGCTTGTCGAGCCCACCGTGAAGATGAAGGTTCCCCGAGGGTTTAGAGTGAACTGACGCTCGACATCTCCACTGCTGATTGAGGAAGGCAGCATGCTGGAGCTCTGAGGATGAGAAAGGATATTTAGAGTGTGAAAAACCCGGAGAATAAAATTAACTTAAGGGTTGATTGCTAAAGATTTTCCTCAACCTGGGACCCATATTCACGCCACAGCTGGTCATCTCTGAAGTACCAGCCTACATCCTCAGTCTGGCCCTGAGGTAGGAAGCTCAGTCTCTGCACCTTCAGAGCTGCAGTCAGAGTCTGTAACTGATCAAAGTCGATGAACACCTGCCTGTGGAGACACGTATGATTAAGTTTGGTATATTATTCACTCCTATGAATGTGATATTTAGTTGTTATTGCACCAAAACAAAACCTATCCATCCAAGTATTGTATCAATATACTGTTCCTCTTCTTTATATTATCATTTCTGTCACCATCCTCAGTTTCAATGGAGACTTTTAGTCCCTCAATACTCTAAATATTATGTTAAAGGCAACAAATGGTTAAAACCTATGGCAGAACAAATTCAATTATGTCTTTGTCAAACCTTATATGGCACTTTCCATTCAAATAACTCCAGATTATATGTAAATTCTTCCTAAACAAAATACTTGAACATTAAGACACATTTTTTGGGGTATTTGTCAAACAAATAACAAACATTTAAGAAATGTTTACTGGCCCCTTTCAGGCTGAAGATGAGACCAAAGACAAAAATAACAACAGTGACCTATCGCCAAGATTGATGGTGATTCCTTTAGCTCCAGGTTGGCAGTAGTGAGTCTCGATGACATGGTCATTTTCAATTGGCAACCACTGATGTCCATTTGACAGCTGCCACTCAAAATGTTTCCCATTGACTGTAAAATAAAAGAATGGGATCGTATTATGCATTTATGTATTCTCTTATCGACTGGCCATAGGTCAATGTTTACCACCGACTGTTTATTTCTTCACCGTCTGGGACTGGTGTTCACCTAATTAACCCTGGTGCATTGTGGTCAATGTATTTTTATGGATGTGTAATAAAAACTGGGCAAAAAAAAGTCATCAAAAATGCAGATATACGTACAAAAAAAAAGTAATTCTAGCCTACAATAGAATATAGGAATTTAAAATCTCGAGTTATACAGACCTGGAGTCTGGTGCCAATAGCGACTCTCATCTTCGCTTTCCTGGAATTTAAAAGATAAATACAGATATTGTACACATCACAAAAGATAGTTTCTTTAGTCCAAAGTGATCCCGTTACGTAGACTCACCATGCTGGGAGGAAATACACGGTAACAACAACAAAAAGGCAGATTACACAAACGTATATAGAAATATAAACGTTATAGTTCCATCAGACGCAACTGAATCTCTCTTACTCAGAAACCGATCTAATGGTTTTTAATCAACTCGTGTTTCACTTTCGGTTCAGGGCAGAAGGACGCGTGTTCACGCAAGTACTCACGCAACAAAAATAGAAAAATCGGAATCGGAAACAGATCTGGTCTCTTTATCGATCCCCTCAGTACGTTACAGTTTGCTCCCGTTCTGTAGAAATAAACATAAAAGTATTAAAAAAAAAAACTTAGGCCTATGTAAAAATATGCATACTAGAACACCATGTTGAATATTACAACAGTGTAAATAAATATAATGCTGGGCTTAGGATCCATGATTGAGTATGGTTAAAACGCAAGGATAGTGTAAATTGGAATATTTATAATGTATAAATGCATTATTAATGTCTGAGTATTGCACAGTTTAAGTCTTGCACAATTATTGTCCTGTTAAATCAGTGTGACCTACATTAATATTATTTCTGACTCTTTTTTTTTTAAGTTACTTGTTATCTTTGTTTTTTTCAGTGGAGAAATCATAACTCAGTTTCTTCTCAGTTTATTTGCAGTCAGGCAACAAACAAGTTATATAACTTGTGATGCAATGTGCTCCCATGCAATGATGCATGTAGCCTAAGGCAAATTTCTTAAAGCTTTATCATTTTTGTAATATATTTGAGTGACAGTGGTGTTGTCTCAGTTAAGTGAGAACTTTATTTACACAGATTTCTTTACAGTATATCAGGGCTGTGGAAATTATATAGGTTTCAAAATATTAAAATGAAGGGCAAGAACAAATGGAGATTCACCAAAGTACTGATATCATATCAGGTCTTTTTGCCTTAAAACAAACAAACAAACAAAGACATATTGGTTGCTTTTTTTTAATTTGCAATCATTCCCAATTTCCATCACAGATTATCTAATATTATCTGTATCACATTGGTACATTAGTAGCCTACAAAGAAGAATAAATACGTATGGCCAAAAAAAAAGAGCCAAGACTGGGCTTCCAACCTTGAACAAAACTATTACTATTATATAAATTGAACTGAAAATTGCAGATTTTATTGCATACTGTAACCACCTGTGTCATATTAAACACTTCAAGGTTAACAGCTGTTGAAAATGTAGAAATGGCCTTGCATTTGCATTAGATCTGGCTCTAATGTAATATATTAGGGTATATCAGAAGAGGCAGAGATATGTGGCAGCATAAAAGTGACATGAAATATCTGATAATTCCATGAGTGGTTGTCTATAGCATCATCCGTATGGCAGTGTGCAATTTAGTACAGTACATCATCTCCGGCAGCATTTAGGTGTTGGTAAACTTCAAAGCCTTTTGACACAAACTCATTTGGCAACAAAGTAAAAAAACAAAAAAACAGCCTTGAGCATAATTTCATCATATTCCAAATTCCTTTCTAATGTAAACAGCATTAAAGGTATCCCATATAGAGGCCAATAAAGAGCCAAACACCCCAAATTGATGAAACTCAGATTACAATGAATGTATGAATATGGTATTGCACAACTGTTTGTAGACTTTCTTCTTAGGGTCTTTTGAAATTCCCTTTAATGCTCACACCAGCACACGTCGGATGTTGCGTGAACGCTTGGTCTTGAGGTTGGTTTGGATCATCGCTGCGGGGCAAAAATGAAATACAACAATTTAATAAATGCTCTATGTTGTGTTTCAGGATTACTATTACATGAAGTGGCAGTTTATTACAGCTGACGGGAGTTGATTTTTCTCTGTAACGCTTTATTTTACAGAGCCATAAATTCCTTTTTATTTCCAATGAGGTTTCCTGGGTTTGAGTTATTTCACAGAAATTCCTCATGGGAAATAACAACTGCTTATAAACTCAACACAACAAACTGTTTTTCATAAAAATTGATACAAAATTAGTTATTAGTTATTTTTATTATTAGGAAATAGTGATCTCATAAATAAAGCGTTACCATTTTTTTTTTGTCCTGACAGTATTTAAAACATAACTCAACCTCCAAAGTCCAGCTTGTAGGAGTGTCCCTTCACTTTGAAGGTAATGCTGTCCTGGGGGTTTTGCGTGTACTTCCTCTCAATGTCATCACTGGTCACTGAGCATTCAGTTGATGTGCCGCTCTGCTGAAACCAATTCAAACCATCAGGTTTGCTCTTTTATTCAAAAGACAAATTATAGTTTCTCAGCTAAACATAACCAGAAAACACACCCTGTGTTTGAAGATGTGCCACGCTCCACTGTCTCCCTCAAACTCCCACTGGGGTTTGGTGCCCAGAGAAACATTCTGGAGCGCTGTGGCTGCTTGAGAAACTCTGTAACAAGAACATCCAATTCTGGATTCCGTCACAACATTTAAAAGGAACAGTTTAACATTCTGGGAAACCGACCAAAATCCAAACTCACCCTGCTCCTGCTGGCTGTTGTCTGTACTGTGGTCGGCGAGTTACTTTCCTCTTTCTCTTTGCACTCACCTGTCGCATTTCTAACAATCAGCAAAGAGAAAACAAGGCCGGTATCCAATGAGAAACTAACAATAGTCTACATGTGGAATTCAGTATTCTGTGAAGGTTTGGTGAGTAAACTTCACCTCTGAATTTAATCTCTAGGGTTTCAGCACCGACAGTGAACGTATACGAGCTTGTTGGGTTACTCTGGAACTTTTCCTCTATGTCAGAGCTCTTCACAGGACTGGGGGTGCCCTTTGGACCCTGTCCAGAAAATCAATATTCATTAACAAACTTAACTAAACCATGTCACACTTAACCATGTCACACTTAAAGTGCTCATATTATGCTTTTTGTTTTTTCCCTTTCCTTTATTGTGTTATGTATCTTTTTTGTGCATGTTATAGGTTTGCAAAGTGATAAAACCCAAAGTACACCACAAATGGACTACCATCTCTAACAGAAAACAGTGTTTACAAACTGCTCCAAACAGCTCTGTTGTAGTCCAACCTTAACTCCCGTGACGAACGTGCGTCCCTTTGTAACACTTTGTTATAATGCTCGCCTAGCTGCTAGCATGGCACGTCCTCATACTCTGCTTCTGACTGGGTAGCTGTGCTGACCTAGGTACTGCGCGTGTGTGACTCACAACAAAGATGGAACAGAAGTGAGATGCCTCACCCTGTAGCTAAAACAGAGAGCTCAACACACAGGGTGAAAAGAGGAGCTGCAGCAATGTGTAATACAACAAATATATGGTGTTTTCTGAAAATTAACCCATGTAAACCTTTTCTGATATAACCTCTAAATGCAGTTATGGACCTGAGAATGAGCATAATATAAGCACTTTAAGACGTGGTGCATTTTTTGCACACAAAAAGAAAGGTTCAACTGTTTAATTCCATCTACCTTGTCTCCATACTTGATCCACTTCCGGCTCAATGTGCAGTACCAGATCCACACAGTGTTCCCGTCATCCAAACGTCTCACTCTCAGACTCTTTCCAGTCACTCTCATCCTGTTAAAATCGATACTCAACGCCCTACAGACAGAGACAGAGAGCGAGAGACCAACCATCAACCAGTTTCTGTGCGTCTAAGCTTAGAAAATGGTTCAGCACTGCGCTTTGTAGCTCTTACCCATATGGTGTGTTGTAGATTTTAATGCCTTTGGTGTGGGGCAACGAGTACTGGGCCTCAAGAATATGATCATTATCGACATCCTTCCAGCCATTTCCATCATTCAGCTGCCACTGGTAGCATCGGCCATCGGTAAGCTTTGGGTCTGGTTAAAAAAGAGAAAAAAGACACAAATTGACTTTTTACATTTTGATAGAGCAAGCTTAGGCACTTAACACAAATGATAATTCTTATTTCATTTTTAAGAGGAATTACAGCTCAATCATGGATCAAATGACTACATGTAATAGTAGTGTAATAAATGTAAAGTGTCACAAGTTTGTCTCTGAAAGAAAAACTCAATAATAAAAGAAAAACTTTAACAAAAAGGAGAATAACTTAAGGAAGAGGGGAAGGATCCGTAACTGACTAATTAACTAACAGACATGCAATTGGCATGTACAGAATAGACGGAGTAAGTAGTAAACAGAAATACAATATTATAGGCAAATAATGTACATTTAAGTATAATAACTTAAGGATTTTCAAATGTAATTTTTTTTTTAACATTAAGATGTGGCTCATTAAGAAATACCATCCAATCAAACCTCTTCTCTCTTCCTCTTTCTCACCTCTAGATGTTGACCGGTTCGAAGCCCTGTCGCTTGCACCAGATGACTGTCTTCCACCTCTGGGGTGGTTCAGCTTACACTTGTTCCCGTAGCGACAGCTTCCTGTCAGGGCATACTTGCAGATGTGCATGTAAGGGCACCTCTCATCCCGACAGCTACCCTTGTTGTAATACTTGCAGGGCGTTTTCCTCTCAATCTAAAAATGAAAATACACCTTTTTTTTTTCCATCACTGCAGAGATAAATCTAATGATGTTGTATAAATGGCAATGGACTCGGAATTTGAAAATGTATAAAGACTGGCTTTTAAGTGAAGTTTTATTTTAGTGTGTGATCACTTCCCATGGCTTAATGTGTAATTATAACATAGCAGCTGACTCCATCATTAATGGAATTGTTGGGTCTTTGTAAATTATAGAATGTGGTAAACCTACTCTATCTGTAAAGTGTCTTGAGCTAATTCGTGTTATAAATTGATACTATAAATCAAATAAAATTGAAATTGAATCATCTTCTCCAGAAACAAACCTGACAATCAGCTTCTATATCTGAATTTCCGTCGCTGTTCGACTCGTCACTGTTGTCAGATTCACTTTCACTTTCTGACAGATTTTCATCAGACTCTGGGAAAACAAATGTTAACATGTTTGGTGAAAAAACCCCAGTGATGAAGCTAGAACATGGTCTCAATCCTTAAAGGGTGGATCTGAAAATTAATTGTTCATATATATATATATATATATATATATATATATATATATATATATATATATACATACATACATACATACATACACACACACACACACACACACACTCTATATGCTATCTGGGTTGTCACTTTTAGTTGTTAAATGATGTTGCAATCATTTTCTATAGAATAGAATGCCTTTATTATCATTATACACAAGTGCAGTACCTGTGCAACGAGACTCAAGCAACCCCTTTACAGTGTCGACACGAAATATAAAAATATAAAATATAATGTATAGATAGTGCAGAAAAAAAGAGGGTGGGACCTGGTGCACAGTCCTGAGAGCAACTATATACATATAGAAAATGCAGTTGGTGAGGTTTCTTCACGAGAACTAATGAACAAATAATTAAAGTTCACTTTTTATTTTGTATAATGCCATATGCTATTCTTTCTGGTGCATTTTAAAAGAAGTTTATGTGTAGGTCAACAGTCTATTGCTACAACAGCCTACATCACTTAATGTATATCTGCTGTCCCCTGCTGGCGAATTACATTACAAGCTGTCTTGGCCAAGATCACCACGTATTCTGGAAAATATTTGATGAATAAAAATCTGATAATAAGAGTACCTTAAATGTAACACCGTGTAAATGAGAAATTAATGTAAATCATTTTACTACACAGGTTTGGGTTACAGTTGTGACCATGCAGGAAGCTGAATGAAAAAAACGAAACTGAAACTAGAAATAAGTTCCTCATAGACAATGATCCCAACATAAATCTGTGTAACCGACCAAGAGTTCACACTTCAGTCTTTCCATCGTATTTTCCCTTATAAGACATAGGCTATGTCATTTTGGTTTGTTATTAATGGTTTCTACAACTATCAATTTCTCACATAGATAAACACATTATAGAAACATACAGTAGGCACATGCTCTTCCTAAGAGGGCATAACAAGTTGTAAAGCATGTGGTTAAAACACAGATAACACATAATCCCTATTAGCCTATATCCATTAGAGTGATGTTTATAGGGTACTTACGAAATGCAGACGCCATTCTGTAGCCTACTGTGCAATACTTTCGTTTTCATTACCCCACTTTTTATAAAGGCTACAGCCACACCCACATGTTGTTCGCCAAGCAGCTGCTGAAGTAAATCATAGCAAGACTGCCCGCTATAAATTGGGACTACAAATCAATTATGAAAGAGTAACATAATGAAGGCACAAGTAATTACAGCTATTAGATGTTCCTTCTATCTCCAAAATCCAGGACCCAGAATTATCTTGTCATTTTACAATTATTAAAAAACCTAGGTTTTAAACAATCCACCAGTAACCTATAATAGAAATAAAAAGAATAAATACATCAGAATCAGATTCCTTGACAAAGTATGTGTGCCAAGAATAGCGTACATGATAATAAACTTAGACAACAGCTTAAACAAGCGTGAAGGGGCTACATCCTACATTTCATTGTGCAACCCTGAGTTCTTACATGACAAATAAATGAACCTTGTACCGCTAAACATAGATAAGATAACATACATATATGGGTATGTATAGGTTAAAATTAAAAAAAATGGACAGCAACAACACACAATGTTTAGGCTACATAACAGTCAAAGGGTTAATTGTAAACTGAATATATGTTTAAAAATATTGCAAGGGTAAGTGGGAGTGAAAAAAGTGTTGGGGCACTGTAAATGTAATGCAATACTTTATATACATACAAATCACAAATAGGCTAAATTACAAAAATATTCAATTATAAGAACTTTATATAAATAAACAGAGTGGAGTAGAAACAATATAGGCTACTGCCATCTGGTTACTCAATTTTATTTTGCAGCGTGCTAAACCTCCACAGCGCTGGGCGGCGATAGTGAGCTGATTCTGCCATTGGCGCCCATAGACTGGCGCCTCTTCGTCTAGGTTTCTTTAACTGTCTATGGTCTAGGTCACAGAAAAGCGCTCTCCTAAAAAGTAAGCGAAGAAGAAGCTAGGGTCCCTCTGAAGGAGGAACTGTCTGGCTAAGGGATGAACGAGGAAGGAGCGAGTCTTTTCTTACGAAGGGCACTTGATAAAGACACTAAAACGAAAAAAAGAGAAAAATGGAAATCGAGGATCACTCTTACGCGGGAACCACTTACAATAAAGTCAACCCCGTAGAGTTCACATATAAAAGTTAGTATCTACAGCAAGAAATGGCATGTTTTAATCAAGCGAGCTAACGTACTCCCTGTTTGATTGGAGTTAGCTTGGACACCTAGCTAGTAACCTAGCAAGGGGGCTCCACGGTGAAAGTAACCATCATTCAACAATTTGAAAAATAAAGTGAATGCAACGTTAACCCACATTTTTCAGTCGGTCTCTAATGGTAATGTTGGCCGTATTTGTTGCGTACTATTTGTCTAAATGAGTAAATAGCCTACGAGATACCGAACCAAACTAACTGTTAGATTATGACCTCACACCTGTTGATATATTAACAGTTGAGCTGGTTGGGGAAACGTTTTCCTACTATAGCCTACAATAACCAGTATTAAATGTAGTTTTCTTCAGTTTTTAAAACCCCTCATACAATCATTTCTAACTCATTTTATTGTCTCTCTCTCTGTTAGTGAGTGCAAACGAAATTGAAGAATTTGTAAAGCTGAGGGTCTCAAACCATTACCTCTTCTCTGGAAGGAGAAATACTTCCATGTGGGCATGGAGGTATGAGACACAAAAATATAAAATGTAAAAATTCCTGGATGCATTCAGCTTTGTATATGCATAGGATGTTCTACACAAAGGCAGTAAAAAAAAAAATCAAATACATCAAAATGCTTGTTAATAATCACATTTTAGAAGACAAACCCATTGACCTTGTGACATTTTTACTTTAAAACAATGACTTTGTAGATGGCGTTGTGTTGATGCTTATACTGTATTATTTGTTTATGCTTTTTATATTTTGTCTTTCAATGTAAAACACAGACTTTACGATCACATTCCATTGTGCTATATAACATTGAACAATTAATAGATTAGCAAAATTGTTGATGATGAAATTGTCCTTCAGGGCCATCCTGAAACATATGGGCTTGCAACACAAGATGACCCATAGTCAAGCATCCAAAAAGTGGGAAAACTTGAAGAAGAGATACAAGGTACAGTTGAAATGAAACACTCAGATAAAAAGCATTTTGACCAATTTCCTTCTTGATTCAATGCCCTCTCTCTCTTTTTCATCAGGACCTAAAGAACCCTCCAGATGGGGTTAAAGTGTTTCCTGAAACATGGCCTTATTTCAGTCTGATCGAGGACGCCATGGAGGGTCGACTGGAAAGCAGTGCCCCCATCCTCAAAACCCTCCCCACCAATGGCGATTTCGTACCCATCTACAAACCCAAGAAAAGGAAGGCATCCATGGTGATAAACTCCCCTGTGGCTTTGTTAGCAGGCGGGCCAGAGATCGAGGTGTCCCTGAACGGAGGTGAGGATGAGGAGGCAGTACAGGATGAGGGAAGTCTGGGAATGGATCATACCATGCAAGAGATGGAGCACGACAGATACACAATGGACAGCAAAAGACAGGTGATGGAGAGGGAGAAACGGGTGCTAGAGAGGGAGCGGCTGGTACTGCAGAGGGAGAGAGCTGTGCTGGACAGGGAAGTCGCCGCTCTGGACCGAGACCGAGCCTCGCTCGAGAGAGAGAGGGCGACAATAGAGAGAGAAAAAGCAGTGATGGAGAGGGAGAGGGCGATGGTGGAGAGGGACAGAGACGCTGTGAGCAGGGACCGACTGGCTCTGGAGCAAGAGAAAGCCAGGCTGGAGAAGGTTAAAGAAAGGACCGAGGAGGTTACAGAAGAGAGCAGCATGGCGAACAACGCAGATGTCTTGGACAGGAAGGAGAGATTCCTCAATTTGTTTGAAAAACTTATTGAACATTTTTGATTCATGTGGTATTTCTGCACAAAACCTTCCCAGAAGAAACTTTTTGGGCAGTCCCCACCTTGGTTGCATCTGCATATCATTTAAAATGCACATTATGCTTCACCTAAGTTGTCAATGAAAACGTTGAGCCACTCCTGGTTTGGAGAGGTCTTCAAAACAACTTTATTCACTTGTGGTTATTCCATACAGAGCACACAATAGCAAGCTATTGGCATTATTCTTAACCCCATCCACAATCAAAATAACCCCCCCCCTCCCCGCCTCCCAAATCAAACAATAGTCTTTATTTGATCGACTCTAGACATTAGAGTCTTTGCTATTGTGCACGGTTAAAACATCACTTTTTGAAATGTAATTTACCAAATATTGCAGTTATTGTAAAAAATAGTTTTTTCAGAATATATATTTTTATGTTTCAGTACAGACTTTACAACAAATGATTGTTTTTAAATGTGTCTTTTATTGCATTAGTCAATTTACCTTTCATTAAGCTCCAGCTTCAATAAGTTTATGCTAGTATACATTTCCAAAAGTGTTAGATTTGTCATTAATATTAATATTATTTTTACAAAACAAACATATTTAAACAATATTACTGGTTGTATTTCTTGGCCAGTCATAAAAAATACAATTAAACAGACACATACATGCCATTTGAGGGTTTTTTAATAAATTGATTTCTACGAATACCACCTACCACCTATTGTTAATTTCTTTTACTCTTCATCAAGTTGCGGAACAGGAACAGTTTGGCTTTTGTGAAAGTTTTTGTGTGTATGTGTGTGTATTTGTTTGTGTGTGTGTGCATGTGTTTTGATAGGTGTGGGATTGTGAGAGTGACGGTTTCAGTGTGTATGTGTGTTGTTGTGTTATGCCTGGTATAAAAATCTGAACAACAGGAAGAAGGTGCAGTAGAGCAGTGGATATGCGCTTGATCACCAGAAGACTTAGAATCTATGTGTTTGTAGATGTTTATGGAACATAGATTTCCACACAGAGTTTTACTGATCCATAGTATATGCAAGCAGCACGCATGGCAGTTTGTAATTGTAATTAGTTGTTTGTTTGAGGAGTGATACATTACATGTCTGCGTGTGTCGCTTTATGTGTCAATATGTACAAATATGTGTGCATGTGGTTGTATTCTCGGAAGTCAGTGTGCAAGAGTGTAATGTATGTGTCTGTGTGGTTAAATGAGATCCCCGATGGGTATACGGGGCAGGCAGACGTAAGCCTGTGGGGTCCTGCTAAGGTTGATGGGGTTGCCGTCCAGACGGATGTCCTCCAGTGCATTCCTGATGTAGTTGAAATCTTTCAGGTTGCAGAATGTGTCCTCATGCATCATTTGAATATTGTTACGCTGTAATAGATAGAGGATAATGAGATATCATCTCCATGCATATTAGACTTGTTTTGATGAATCCAATTATAATGGAGATATATATTTTTTTTTAGATTGTTTAATGGGGGCTTTTCCCTTTAGTGACAGTGGATAGACAGGAAAGGGGGAGAGAGATCGGGGATGACACGCAGCAAAGGGCTGCAGGTTGGATTCAAACCCCGACCGCTGCAGGACTCAGCCAACATGGGGCGAACGCTCTTACTGGGTGAGCTAGAGGCCACCCCTCTAATGGAGAAATATGATCATCAAAGATTAGAGTGTAGAGTGTGTACAAAGTATTGGACAAATCGTGGCATGAATTCTAAAGGATTTCTAAAACCGTTAAGTTACAAAGTAACCATATCTGTCCCCTCCCTCCCAGGTTGGGAAGAACATCTGTATTTGTTAAAAGAAACAGGTTCAGCCTGTTCACTTCAGATATCACATACTTCCATGTATTTGGTAAGACTTTAGTTTTAGTTCTTTGAATGTCAATTTTCAAATCTTAAGTCTGAAATGTTAAATTGTTTGTTTTGATTTGCTGAAGCAGAGCAGGGAGTTCTGGCACTACTTCACCTACTTCCAAGGTGCATTGAGAAGGGGGAAAACTCCAACAGAATCTTATTGTTAGACTAACAAGTTTCATCTTGTGGTCTTCATCAGGGTCAGTTTGTTTTGATTTGGTGAGAGCAAAACCTAAATAGAGCCAATATGACACCGTACTTAGAAACGATTCAAATTCAATCGGGTTGGATACCAGTGTCCAATTCCACAGGCTACATTAGGTTTATTTCTTGGGGGCATAAATATATCTTGTTTCATGAGCTGTTCAGTGACTAGAGCTTGCAGCTTCAGTGCAGAGCAAATACCTGAAAGGAATTTCTCATTTGAGTTAGCTACTTAAAGGCCATGCACACTCCCAGTATCCTCCAATTCAATTATCTTTGCCTAATTAGATACATGTGTGTGTGTGTGCTTGACATCTCTCTGACCCTGTGTTGCACCTGTTTGGGTGGGAGAAGTCACACCTTTCACATTCTTATTGGTTTGTGAGGTTTCATGACATTATGATGGCATTTCAGCATAGCTCCACCCACTTCAACATGAACAGAATTAGACTAAATTGAGGGTGTGTGAGTGAACAGCACCTGTCATTTATTATTCCAGATTGCCTTCTCAGTAACCTTAATTAACTTGACTTTGGTTTTATCACATTAGTTGTTTTGTATTACATTTTCTATTATTGTTTGTTATGCACATTCTTTTTATTTATTGTAGTTTTTCCTGTATTGAGGCAGATCTTAACCCATCTGCCTCAACTGAAAAGCGCTTTGGATAAACATTTGTTTTTAAATGTGCTATATAAATACAGCTGACTTGACTTGCTTCCATATCAAATCAATACTACAAAGATACTTTTAATGTTGAGCAGTGGTGGGAAGTGGTAACAAATGAAGCCAAAGCAGATATACCTGTAGGTGTAGAGATCGCAGGCTGTCTGGTAGAGGCACAGGGATGTAATCAATGTGGTTGTCTGTTAGGTATAGGTACAGCAGGCTAGTCATATCCTAAATACAAAAAGGAAAGATATACAGTAAGTCGTTAATGGCTCAGGCCTTAAGAATTCCTGTAGTCTACAATACAAAATTGCTATTTCAAAGATTTTGCTACATTGCTGTACACTCCTATCCTACTGCTGTAACCTTGCTGTTATCTTCCTCCATACAACATCGTTCCCTACATTCATTCGTAAGAAGGGGGACTGACCCAGTTCCTGGTCACCCAGTTTAGAGAATGTAGAATATTATAGATCCAAGACGAAACTGACACAAGGGCGGGAAACAATTAAAATTCCGTCTGTTACTTCAGCGACATGGATAGTGCCATTGATTTTTCAATACACAGGCTACTAATATTTCAGAGCCATAGACATAGATTCTAACTTTCACAAGCCTCAGTCTGATGAAGGATCAGTGACAGACTAGACTAACATATTTAACTAGCAAGTCTCCAAAATCATATGTCATTTGTTCCCACACTCTAATATGACCCATAGGAGTGTTTTAATAAATTAGAGGCCCTTTACCATCCGCATACCTAAACTTAACTGTTGTGGTTTTAAAAACGTCATTAACAGTGTGAGACAGACGCAGTTTGGTTAGGTGTAGGCACAAAAATGACTTGATTAATTTTAAGCACCAAAAACTACTTCTAGAAAAAGAAGTGAGAGGGGTGACCGATATACCGGCCTTTAGTGATTGGGCTTGAGTGTGTGACAGTAATTGTAGTAAGTATGGAAGTTGTACGTACTTTGAATGCCTCTTTGTGAATACCCTTGCTGCCAATATTGTTATGGCTGGCATCGATCAGGCTCATGGTCTCTGGGAGGGCAGGCAGCTGTGAGATTTGATTTTCTCGAATCACCAGCTCCTCCAGCTCAGGCAGACCCATAAATGCTTTCTCATTGATGGACGTTATCTCGTTGGCGGTTAAGTCGATCTTTTTCAGCTTGCCTGGAAGGAGGCGAAAAACACTCAAAACATCAACTCTATATTTGGTTCTGAATATCTCTGGTCTAATACTTATACATTTTCTTTCCAACGTACTCATAAAGGCAAAGTCGGACTTGTTGATCTTGGTGATTCTGTTGTAGCGGGCGTAGAAGTGAGTGGTGTCTTTGGGAAGAGGTGGAACACTATCGAGCTTCAAGTCATCACAGTAGACCGAACCACCGAGGCACGTGCACAGCAAGCAAGTGGGCATACCTGCAGCACAAGATGGGGAAGAAAAGCAGAGGGAGGGAATAAAATATGAAAAAGTAAGAGGTAGAATTGTAATGTATTTCAGAGGACAGTTGGATTCAGCCTCTAATTATCCACAAGGCAATCAAATCAGGATTCAGGCTATCAGGGTGTGTGGAAGTTACAAAGGGAATGGACATTGTTATTATTATTCTCTGCATTCCATTCCTGTGTTATTAAATACTGACCTTCCCTGTCAATCACAGGCTCATCGGGTTCGTCAGGTTCACCAGAACTCACTGACCCTTCTACACCGCCAGTACCCTCCTGAGGGGTTTCTTGTGTAGGAGGAAGCATCCCCTCCTCTTGTTAGAGACAAGATTAGGTGTTAAAGAAACAGGTTAGATCAGCATGGACAGTATGTCTGGCAATCAGTGGCCCACTGTTTGCCTCAGTTATAAGTTACACACAGTATATTAGCAGTGTTTATGGCATTTAACTGATGGATGCAAGTTAAATGAAAATGCCTTTTTGGGGTTAATAATGAAATGTGATCTGCTGAGTGCTCATGAACAATATGCTTGTTAGCAAAAAAAATCAAAAACATTTTTTTAGGGAAGCCACTTCAAATGGCTGTCATCTGTAGGGTTTCACTTGCCCCCATATACTAGGCTTGATAACTGTGAACATTTATGTCAAAATATTTCCTGCTGTAGATAAATTGCTCAAGTGCTGCCACTGCCCCTTTTCTGCAGACAAGCTGCCAATGCTCGAGTATCTTCCTGCAATAAATCTTGCACCGTCTAAGCATTTTCATTTCCAAAACATGTCTTGACCAGCAACGTTGACTCCACTCTAATACTTTAAAGGTGCCATGTGGAGTTTCTTGTAAAAAAACAAACTTTTTGGTTTACATTAAATGTTTCTCACAATGTATATTTCTGACGTTTAACATATGTGATTAATTAATTTCCGTACTCATTTGCAAAGCTGAATTTTTGAATAATTGAAATCATGTAACCACGGTTGCATTATAAGAACTAAATAACGGACTCAGAGATGGTTCTCTTTCATTAGAATTTAAATTGCTCTAGCATATTTTTAGCTTTCGGGTTTGGCTCCAGGAAAGTTGTACAAACATAAAACCTTCATGGATTTAAAAAAGTAATAATTGACCTTGTTTGCAGTTGGAGTTGAAGAGTCTTTTATAATGGTGGTCTATGGAGGAAATAAAAGCTGAGTGGAGGTTTAGTTTAACTAGCTAGCAGTCTTCGTTACCACTGTCTTTCCGGATGCAATGTAGATGTTATTTGTGTTTCTGCCACCATTTAGCGCACAAAAAATATGTATTGCATGCATGCATGCATGTCTTTCTTTGTCCTTGTCAAACAAAGCCCCACAGGTTACCTTTAAAGGCCCTGACACACCAACCAATGACCAACGAGGTCAGTGACTCGAGTCTGTTCGGTGTGTTCTGTGCCGTCGTCCATCAGAGGGGCAGTCGGCCTTCATTTTTGACGACATGACTTGCTGGGCGGGCAGTCTGACTCAATGACCAAACTGATTGGTGTTCTAGCCCTTGACTAGTGAATCAGTGCACTTATGTTACGACGAACGGCTCTCAAAATCTGACGAAAATCTTTAAACTGACCTTTGTTGATCTGAAATAAAGACAGATTCAGCAACTGCATAGCCTATTTCTCGCTTAAAATGTTTTCAGAAACATGTTTCGGTGAACTATCTTTGCAGAACTTACACTCAAGTCGGCGTTGCTTTGATGTGTTCAGAAGCACTTTTTGACCAACTTGAGGAGGCAGTCAGTCCGACTGCCTTTTTGGCCGAAAGTCTGCCGTTGGGTTGATGTGTCAGAGCCTTAAAACTGCTGGTCTCAAACAAGGGCCAGTTCATGAAATGATTCATTGGCTCAGTATCGGCAATGGTTTTAGTGCACATTATGGAGTGTGAGGTATGGACTTTAGGTTTAACTTGCCTTTTACATATCTCACACAAGTTGAGATTAGATACTGACCTTTATCAATGTCAGGTATCAGAGTTATCTCAGGGACCTCTGTGTCTCTAGAGCCAGAGACGTCAGAAGCTCCAGAGGATCCAGAGAACCCTGAGGTTCCTGACGCACCTGAGATCTCCCCTGAAGCACTTGATGCCTCGCTAGGGGTAGTCTCTGGAATGAGGGGCAGCTCCTCCTCTTGTTAGAGCCAAGGGTTTGGGTTAGGAGACATGAGGTGAAGGGGTGAGATGGACAATCAATCAACCCATTATTCAATCACACTCACACTTTAGATCAGGCAGGAGGTTAGAAGAACAATGATTATGAGTAACACAAATACACGGACACACAGTAGAACAAGTATGATTACAAGCAAAACAAAAATCAACATTTAACTACATTTAAAAAGGACACAGTTAAATGGAATTTATGAATCACATAGAATAAAAAATTTCTACACACATCAAGAAATAGAGTTGCCACATGCCTTATTAGCAGACATCTGCTGTAAAAATACTAACCTCCAGATAACAATGTTATCCCTGGGTCACCGGACTCACCAGAGCTTCCGGAGGCCCCTGAGATCAAAAGATCTCCGGAGAATCCGGAACCAGACTGGTCCCCAGATCCTCCAGAGCCCAGGGGCAATTCAATGGAAATACCAGAGCCAAGGTCCCCAGAAGCTCCAGAAGTATCCCCTGAGGCTCCAGAAGTATCCCCTGAGGCTCCAGAAGTATCCCCAGAGGCTCCAGAGGTATCCCCAGAGGCTCCAGAAGTTCCCCCGGATCCTGAGAGATCCCCAGATATCAAGAGATCCCCGGATCCTGAGAGATCCCCAGATATCAAGAGATCCCCGGATCCTGAGAGATCTCCAGATATCAAAAGATCCCCAGATCCTGAGAGATCCCCAGATCCTGAGAGATCCCCAGATATCAAGATATCCCCAGATACCAAGAATTCCCCAGATCCCCCAGAGCTGAGAATCTCCTCAGAGGCTCCTGAGATCAGGACAATATCACCAGAACCCCCAGAGCCACCAGAGAATAGAAGGTCTCCTGAGCCTCCAGACCCAGAAGCCCCAGAAGCTCCCGAGGCCCCAGACAATACGGAGCCCCCAAAATCCCCGGACACATGAAGGATGTCAATGGGCGTCAGACGCAGCTCCACCTCTTGTTAGAGACAAGATTAGGTATTAATAAACAGACTGATGAAATGGATCATTAATCAGGTTTAAAGCTCACAATGATAATTAGGTTAAGTAGTTGGTGACAAATGGACACAATGAGTAAAAAGGACACATTTAACCATTAACAGCTAGTTAAATGGAACACATGCACATGGAAAAGATGACTGTAAGATGATGCAGACAATGAGTTTAGAGAATAGATTAAAGTTTCTTTGTGGGTTACGCTTGTATGCTTTTACAACTCCAAACGCCAAGGAACAGCAAATGGACTGTATTTGTATAGCGCTTTTTCAGTCCTTTAGAGAAACTATTCATCATTCCCACACATTCAAACACTGTGGCCGAGACTGCCGTACACCTCATCAGATAAACACTCACACTCATTTACACTCCAGGTTCAGTGTCATGCCCAAGGACACTTTGACATGGGACTGAAGGGCCAGGGATCGAACTCCCGACCTTACGATTGGCAGGCAACCACTCCACCTCTGAGCTCTCTCTTTAACCCAGTGAACTTCAGTGACTCTATGTTTATAGGTGTGTGCTTTTTCAGACCTTTCTGTGTGTCTGGGCCCATGAGGACCCCAGAACCCCCTGAACCCTGAGGGCTGAGCTGGGGTGTTAGGGGCAACTCTTCCTCTTCCTCTTCCCCCTCTTCCTCTTCTTGTTCTACTTGTTCTTCCGAGGCCTCGGGTACAGGGTAGTTATAGTCAGGTGGGGCCAGTGTTCCAATCTCTATCTGAGGAAAAAACAGCAGTAATACGTAAAAATGTATGAGACAAGATGCTTTTCTCAATCTTTAGTCTAACATAACAAAGACTCCAAAAACTAGTCAGAATAAGGACTTGGCCGTTTTTTTTTTGTTTCATCTTTGCTGATCCTGAATACTATTTTTTTAAGTAAGCTAACTTTTTCCTGATATTAATATATACAGGCAAAATACAGGCCAAGACCTTTTACTCTGTTCCAAAGTAATGTTTGGTAAACTTTATAGAAGACAATTTAACAACCTAACAAATGGTGACAGATCTGCCCTATAATGAACCATACTTCTGAAAGGATGATACAGCCTGTTCATTGAAAAGTCTACCACTGATTATAAGAGAATAATCAGAACACTGGTGCTCCCTTATTCAATTAAGTTTAAACAGTTTGTAGTTTGTCATCTCTTGACTGATTTTAGAACATGAAAGACATACTTCATATTTAGGCATATACTGAAACATGGAGGGAAACATGCAAAATGTTTGACAACAGCATGTTATGTAGTAAGACTGACATTTATTTCACAAGATGATGACATTTAGGGCATTTAGAATCAGAATCAGTAGTACTGTAAGTGTGTGAACACATGTGAACAATGTTTTGCATCTGTTACAACTATCATTCCAACAATAACTTAATTAATAACAATGTGTTGGGACACAGTGTAAGTAAAGTTTTGATCCCATCCATTACAACTTTCATTTATTTTATCTACATGTATTCTAAGCAGGGATATACAGGCCAATACCTTTTAGGTGCTAAAGTAAGTGAAAACAACCTATGATCTCTGTAATCATCATCAAAGGACACATACAGCAGTCTAATTTGGCACTGTTATCATGTAACTTAAGTACAAGATACAATAAATGGAGAATGGATTGATGATTACAAGGCAGGTAAGTCAGTTCTTCCTTTTTCCCTCTCTTCTGTGATATATTAAAAACAGGCAAAAGGCAAACAAAATAAAGAGGTGAAGTCTCCAGAATTGAGACACTGTAATTGGAGGTGGCAGTTAAACTGCTATTTACTGTATCAAGGACCAAAACTAAGAGCCATTTGGCGAATATCATCTCCAACACTAGATGGCAGCAATGTGTACGGATTACGAGTAGAGGCAGCAATGACCAGTCAGATGCAACATCTTGGACATGCTATAGAAGACACTTTTATAGTAGAAGTGATACTAGTGATTAACAGTTTCACTTGACACCAACCATTTGGACTCTCTGAATGTAAATTTGTATGTGGAATGTTTTATACATTACAGTAGATATACAAAAGAACATTGACAGATATCTCGCCATCTAAAATGCCTAAAGGTCACTAACTTTCTACATGCTTCATATGGATTTTGTTTGGAGCTCTTGTTTATATATACTTGGTTCTGAACCAAGCAGTAATGGAGGGATGCTTACAAATTACTTGTGAGGACTTAGCCTCTAACGTGACTATTTTGCAGTCTTTGTTGAAAGGTTTTTAAAGAAACATTAGCCTATAGATTCCACAGATTTACTGCAACACATTGCTTTGTGCTAAATGCAATTCAACCTGGTTGCAGTCAGTTTAGTGTGTTCTTTGACAAACTGCAAAGGGTACATCCTAGGAATAAAGGACACAGCATGTTCATGTCTCTTCTACCCTTCTACCTGTTTCAACATATCAAATTTTACATACATTTTTTATACAAAAGGATTAGCTTTGTTTAATGGTTAGCTTTGTTTATCAAATAAGCTATCATTTATGTTCTATATTGGGAATTAAATTAAAAGACATCTCTGCAAAACCAACCAAGCTTTAGGAATTACACTGCTCTGTGGTTCGTTCATTAAAAGCTTCAGGTATATCCATCTGGTATAATCATATTTACACTCATTGCAGTTACTCTTTGATGTTTATTCAAACCTGCACTTCTATCATTCTCCAGACGAGGGCAACGAACCCCCATACACCACCACAGGTAATACCTTACACCCTCACACGCCCAACAAGGCTGACTCAACCCTCCAAAAAAGGAATGGTCCTTGTGGAACCAAGACACACATGGTAGCTCCAAGAATCCATATTTTAGTCTTTTTAGCTAAATTCGAACACAGTAAGCAGTTGTCAGTAAGACAAGAGGTATCGAAAATGAATGTACTGTATATCAGTACAATAAATTAAACAGATACAGCCTTTAAGCTATCAGTGGGTTACAAGAATTATCACTAAATTAAAAGTCATTCAGAGACTTTAAATGCAGCAATGAAGAAATGTCCAGTCACATTTTAAAGCTTGGCAGAGACACAGTTTGGGATACAACAAGGTAGGCCTTTGAAAAGTTTTGCACAGAGTTTGCTCGCTGCAGCTCTCCCCTTCATTTCCCCCTTTACCCAAAGCAAACATATATACCCGAGGGGATAGAAGAGGCGAAAAGCTGGCAACCAAAAATACTACGAAAAAAATCTCTGGAAACAGCATGGAAATACAGAATGCACAGGGATAGACGTTGAATGTGTGCATCAAGCTGACACCAAATGGTATGTTGCTGCTGTAGCTAATAGTGTATCAATCATGCATTCAGCACGGTAAGTGAAGTTTTAAACTTTTCCAAAAATGTCTTGCACTGGTTCACCAGCTGCTTCCTTTACAATAAACAAAATTAAAGAAGTAGTGATCACAACAAAGAAATGTGCACCAGGACCACCCATCTCATGTTTTATGCCCATCTACTGCACAGCATGTACAATATCAAGTTAATCATATAAAGTGTTGGGTTCAGTAAAAAGTCATGTGGCAAATTATGAGTCACATTTATGAGGCTCCCGGGCCCAAAGCACACTGTAACTTCAACAAAAAGTTCAACATTTTGGGAAATACGCTTATTTGCTTTCTTGCCGAGAGTTAGATGAGAAGATTGATAACACACGTTTGTATGCAAATATGAATGGCAGACTGCAGCAACTTCATAAAATCTGTTAAACCACATCACGTTGTTTTTACACTTTTTTGTTATCATGTTAATTAGTGAGCTATAATGTGCTGCTAGACAGATTTTGTTCTGTTTCCCTGTATTTATGCTAAGCTATGCTAACAGGCTGTATTTAATGAACAGACATGAGAGTAGTATACATCTTTCATACCTTCATTTCATTCATAATTCATAACTCTCGGCAAAACAAATGCAGAAACAAAATTCCCTGTGTTTTCAAGTAATATTATGTATTATAAACAGGCAAGATTATGATATTAATTATTGGAAACATATACATTGTACAGAGAACTTCTGAAATGACCTTGGAGTTTAATACTTGAGAATTTAAACTGTTTCAAATTGATGAAAGACCAATTAAATGTCTTAGTATAACATTGGTGATTCATTTGAATTTGCAGAGACTTTTTAATGCAGCAGACTGAAAATGAGTTGCTTGGATAACATCATAGATGAGCCTTTACTTCTCTTAAAAGAGACAAGCCCTGAGGAGAAAGAAGAGAAATACCAACAAAGAGCTGGATGTGGAAAGTAACGAGTCAGCATTCCAGAGGCATGGAACTCATCGTCGCTTCATTTCTCCCCTGACATCTGATGCGTGTGTGTGTGATTAAAATCCATTTAATCCCCACTTTTCTTAAGCAACCAGTCTATCTAAGGAGCTTTCCTTTCATCTTTAACTGTGCAAAACAAAGACAAAATCATCGATCCTTGCAATATGCTATTTCTCCACACACAATGTTGCAATTAGTCAGAACTTTGCATCTATTCAGTGCAAACAACAAGATGGGAAAGATTCTAGGAACTCTATTTCCAATGTTTTTACTCTTCCTGCTCCCAAAGACTCCCACACAATCTTATGCAATGTGGGGTGTCATTTCCAGGCTTGTTAAACAGGCAGACATTAACAAAGCCATTCCCCTGTAACACATTACAACTTTCCCACACTGAACACTGTCAGCTATACAACTTTGCACAACATAATTTAATATAGGCAAAAAGCCGTTAAAAAATTAATGTAAAATAATTCTCTGCTTTATGTCGTTAGTGCTACTACATCTTGTCATATCTGCTAATTCTGAATTGAATTGTGGGATTGGTTTTAGGTAACAGCAGTAGTGTGAGTGCAATCCACATCAGGTTTAAGTTAAGTCACTGGCTCAGAAGACGCCTGCTGGAAATCTGACATCTTGACATTGCATTGGCCTAATTTCCGTGTTACAAAGAGGTATGAACGGGAACATAGAATTTGGCTAAAGCTTGCCATCCCAGTGCCCTGCAGTCTTGCCACATCGCATTTCAACTTAAATTGATTTAAAGGGCACTTCTGGAATCCATCAGGCAGTGAGTAACCCTCTCTGCCTCTGTTCTCCACTCATCTTTTGAAAGTTCCAGAGGGCAGTACTAACTTCCAGAGGGCACAGCAGTCATTGAGTTTGAGCACATGCTCTGTGTTTCCTCTATTTTTCCTCTTTACTTGTTACTGATATATATATATATATATATATATATATATATATATATATATATATATATATATATATATATACATATATGTGTTTGTGTAAAAAAAGGAGGAGAAGGGAGGGAGGGGGAAGAAGGTGGAGAGTGGGGGTGACTACCAATGCTCGTTTGAAGGCCATGAGGTCTCTCATGGGCGGCCAAATTCTCTGGGGGGGGCAAAGCAGTGAAAGGGGAGGTGACCTTGCTCCTTATGACCTCATAAGGAGCAAGTTTCCAGATTGGCCCATCTGAGCTTTTATTTTGTCAAAAGCAGAGCAGGATACCCAGAGCTCGGTTTATACACCTATTGCCATTTCTAGCCACTGGGGGAACATTGGCAGGCTGGGGCAATGCATATAAAAAAAAAACTCATAAAGTGAAATTATCATAGCCATGGGACCTTTAAATAGTGGCTGGCCAAGGTATAAAAGTGAAATTATTTGACCACAATAGTGAATAAAGTTGGAGAGTACATCATCCAAATGGCCGCATTTGGTGTCAGGAGGATGCCTTCTTTGATAAATGAACCTGGTGACCTTGGTTCAAAACTTGCCGCTTATTACGCTGTCATGGCTTTGATTTGTGGGATCAGAAGAAAAACGTGAGCCTGCATGTTTAAAGATCTGAGTACATCATGTTGATGTGATATCGTTTATAGTTTTATCCGTTTCCACAACACAATGCCAGTCACATGGCATGACCTATGACCCAATTTATTTACTTGAACTGCCAATTTAAGGTGACTGACAATTAAGATGTATTAGTATTAAGTATTAAACTAAACGTAATAATAATAATGTAACCGTTATAAAGACATAAGCATTTTCTTTGTAATGACAGTTGGAGCTTAAAAGCCAGGGTATGAGGGTATCTGTAAGTCTTGGCCAAACATTTTCTCTTGATTGATAGTTTCTTACCTGAGGATCATCAATTGTCAGCCCATCTTCATAGTCATAGATATCCTGGTTCTCTGAATTTAAATTGTCTAGATCTACATCGTAGTTGGCGCTGTCGTATGTGTCCAAGTCCACTTGTCGGGAAAATCTGGGGCCAGCCACTGCCGCTTTGAGGACGAAGAGTCCCAAAACGAGCCGCACAAGCATCCTCATACTGTTGTCCACCTTGACACGAACAGAGAGATGTAAAGTAGAAGGGGGAACGTCCATTTAAAGATTTACATTTGTAGACAGTTGCATGGAAGTTAGGTGAGTTTTCACTTGTTAAATTTGTTATTTAATGTCATTTGTCTAATGTAACTAGCAATGTAATGCTAAAGTGAAAAAGGAAAAAACATTCAGAAATGTAAATTTTTGAATATATATACATACTGTATACTATTGTTAGAATTGAGGACAAGCCTTGCACTAAAACATAGTTCCACATAATGTGGGTGCACTTCAACAAGGCATGTCTTCATGCCATTGGCTCTATAACCAGCATGGTACAACAGACCAGGGACTTGACATTGTGTAACATAACTAAGGTCAGTGATTTCATTACTGAAGTGCAGACAACTGGAGGGATCGAAATACGATGGCCTCTGGCCTTGTATTCAGAGCCTCACCATTTCAAATCCATACTTACCTGTGGTGTGTGAAAAGTCAGAAGTTAGAGTTGATCTGATAAGGAACCATGGGAAATTTAATTTAGGCTAGCAGGATTTTTGGTTTTAAAAGTATTTAAATAGATTTTGGGTGGCTTTGTTTCCAATAAAACATAGTTAAAGCCGCATTTGAACTTGTGTGTTTTTGGCTTCAATTATTTTTCCCAATCACACCAAAAAGGCTGAGGCAGAAACATGCCGCAAAATTCAAACAAACTTTACATGAGGGTGCAGACAAGAGGGTCTTTTCTACTTGATCCTAAAATTAGCATGTATGATTTTCATTGGGTGCAGATCTACTATGCACTGTCCTGACCCAGATAGCTGCTGTTCATAATCTTGTTCATGTCCTCAGCAGCACAGCTCTGCTAATCTCAGCGAGGTTGGTTAAGTTTAAAAATGTGAATCCCTTGTGGTAAGTGTTAATTAGATTAGCAAAAGTTAATTACCGCCTAATTAGATGGGACTACAGACATTAGGTGTAGGAATGAATCATCTGTCAGTGGAGGAATTTCATTGCACACTAATAGCAGGTGTAGCTGCACTTCAGCAGGCCTGAGATAGGTGATGTGAAATCCAAGAAAAGAAGAAGAGTTTGAAGAGAGTCCTCTAGGCCGGTGCAGAGAAACGGAGAGCGAGGAAAGGGAAGAAGAGAAGAAAAGAGTGAGATGGCGAGAGAGACGTGGACAAGATGTTGGCCCTCAGGGTTAGGTGGAGAGAGTGAAGAGAGAGCAAGAGAGAGAGAGAGAAAGAGAGAGCGAGACACAGGTTTCTAAGCTAACTCGACCCCTCACCCTTTACAGAGGGCCTTTATGAGGCCCCATGCTGCCTGTCTCAGCACTCAAACTCTAAATTCCACCGAGGTTTGTGGACAGGATGGCAGTGAGTTACAGCTGCAAGGAAAAGCTTCATTCAGCAGTGAAGGTGCTCAAACACACACACAAACACACACACACACACACACGCGCGCACACACACACATATACACACACACACACACACACACACACACCTTCTGACATATGCACAATCTGACAGATGCACACTGTCTTAACACACCTATCTTTCAGAGAGAGAAAATTGAGAAGCTGCTATTTTTGGGATGAGGACATATGTAAAAAAAACAAAAAACTTCACAGGTTATTTGAGTTGTGTATCAAATTGTTTGAAATTAGAGGGAAATAGTAAGTATGCAAATCAATCCCATCATTGTCACTTGGAAATGTCCAAGATGAACTGCACCCTATTGACTGACTGGTCAGCATCCCCACTGAAATAGACCTTCTGTCATGAGGCTATGAAATCCAGCATGGTCACGCTGAAAGAGGGACTATACTAGAGACAGAGGTGTGCTTATACAGGCCATCACAGTGTACAGTGTGTGGATACTGTGTATGTGTGTAGCCTCCAGACTACCTCTGTGTTATGCTTGGCTCCGGTTTGGGCATTCCTGATATCCAGTGATTCTACCTTCTTTACATTAAAGCAAACTTGACATTTTCTACAGGTTGCAAAACAAACTGCTAACTGTTCACAAAAAAGGTTCAAAGAAACTTAAAAATTCTAAATCAAGCAGGTGACAAAATTTGAAGTAAGTAAGAAAAATAAAATATGCACAATGTTCAGAATGTATAAAAGTTATATTGGAGGATTTTTAAAAACATTTTTAGCAAAAATTGACAAAATATTTCAAAACTCATTAAATCTCTTGAGGCAAAATTGTTGCATGCTTGCTTAAAAAAGATTATGCATCAAATTCTGCAGCTGTCAAAATAAGTCAGTATCACCAAGGTTGTCAATAATCCAAAAAACACCTGTCCGACACCTGAATCATGTATACTGAAGCTTAGAAAAACTACCAGCCAACATATCACAACCACTCAGAAGACTGACAAAGGACAACAAAGAAATACAAAGTTTCAGTCACCAAAGCAAATCCCTAAGTGAAAATAAAGCAGCTGCACCAGCAACCAATTAGCCAAGAAGCTCCTATATGCAAACCTTGAATAGCAGTGTTTTTGGAGGCGCAAGTTGAGCCTAATCCCCTGCTCTACAGAGCCATTGAGCGAGCATGAAGATAGCACAGAGAACGCTTACCTCTGTCTCCTGCTTTCCCGAATGGTCCCTTCAGCCGTGATGGAGATGCTGAGGGCTCCGGGACTTGGCCAATGGTGAGAGGTCGCGCAGGGTACCTTGAAGAGGGGAGGTGTGTGAAGTGTGTGAAAGGTGTTGTGTGCGTGAATGTGACAAGTGTGTGTGTGTGTGTATGTGTGTGTGTGTGTGTGTATGTGAAGGTCTGTGCGCTCTGGCAGACCTGAGTGCCCTGCCGCTTATGTGTGAAGGTAGGCACTGAGACTGATTGGACCAGAGCAGACTGCTTTTGGTCAGTCCAAGTGCACCCACCCCACACCGTACACCCACATGCACGACCCTCTTCAACACACACACACACACACACACACACACACACACACACACACACACACACACACACACACACACACAAATAAACACAAGACACCAGACACAGAGAGAAAGAGAGAGCAAAGGCCCCCCCAATGGCAAAATACCTTTTTATCCCTTACAAGAGTGTCCTTTATTTGTCTAAGAGTATGGCTCAATCAGACTGAAATATTTGTCCGCCTTTTCCTGAGGTGAAACTGTGGCATGTGTTGCTTTCATGTATAGAGGGGGGTCCATGGGCCCTTGTACACAATGGGACCTCTGTGAGGAGCCCCTGTTAGCATGGTACTGAAAGGAAGTCCCCGCTTGGAGGAAGGCCTCTGCTCAACTTTTTGGTTCAAGCTCCTTTCTCTTTGCACTGTCGCTCGCTAAATGTTCTGTACAACTACAGATTTGAGTTCAGTTGTGGGATACAATAACATGACTTGACGGTGAATGTGCTGATCTGGGGTGAGAACCTAAGAGAACCAAGGGAAGTGTTTTTTTTTTGGAATTCTGTACCGACGTGAGTGCATGTTCAAAGAGATGCTACATTCATAGACTTGTCTTCTGTGTGCATAGTGAAAACAAAAAAAAAATAGGATACACGCAGGATGCTACTGGCAAGCTTCTGTCAGCTCTATTTGGCCATGATTTTGTCTCAACCTGCCCACCCCTCTCTCTTACTCCCATGGTAACTCTAGACCTTTTGATGAGTGAGGGGAAAAAGGACGTAGCCGGAATGCCAGAAATCCTTCTGCACCTGTCATATAGGCTCAGATTGCTTTTCTTCTGCCAGGAATTCTCAAAAAGCAAGTAACTGAATTAAATGTTGCCCAAAATATCTTGACTCAATGATTGATGCACAAAGAGTATGACACAGTCCATTGTAAAGCGCCTGAGAAGTCCTTCAGAGTTGGCCAACTATGTAGAAGGATTCACATAGTAGGCTAACTGACAGTGAGGTATATTAAACCCATTGGGTTAATTCAAATGATGCAGAATTATTACAACATGTTCAAAATATAATTTTCATTAAAACAAAATCAACATAAAGTGTCACTGTCTTAAGTCATTACCTGTGACAAGTTTACTACTGTTCATGTCACTGTTTATGGGTATGGACTAACCTGTATGTTTTCATTATGCATAATGATGACAGCCTGGCAGGTGGTGCAGGTCTATTTTTAAATTCTTGCTGAACTCTTTTTGCACATTAAACCCTTAAAAAATAAACATTTTAATCATGTTTTTCATTTCATCTCCAGGCTTGAAGGAAATTGAGATTTTATATTTTTGGCCATATCATCCAGCTCTATCTGGAGCCATCAAATGTTTGGGCAGAGAGACAAAGTGAAGGTAGGATCTACTAAGCATACATGTTATTTCACAGTTTTGTAATTTCATAGCTCAAAAGGGTGTGTCAGATACACAAAAAGTTTGTTTTATAGCTACACAGTTTATGTAATGGGAGTCTACTGTCACTTGGTTGATTGGTTAAAGATGTTATGTGGAAGATAATGTACTGTATGTTCAATTCTAATAACAAGATTAGTTCCCTCAGTTATTATCAATATATCTTAAATAAAAGTCGGTATAAAAACGCCCTCATACAACAAGTAGTATGATTATAATTTGTATATGTACATTTAGGTTGCGTTTGTAAATGCTGGAGTTGTATAAACATGACAAAAATACACTTGGGCACATTTTCAGATGTTTTATTTAAATTAAAGACAATTAAAATTTTAAATTTCTTGCTCAGTTTATTCAGAATAATAATCAGAATTAAAAAGTGTGTTGGCATTTAAAAAAAAAAACAGTTATCCCATTTCTTTGTATACAAAACGTTAAGGAATATTGGCCATGAATATTCACAGGTTTCTACTTATTTTCCAACGATATTAAATAAAAATAAATTACCTACAGGATATAAGCATGTTATAGAATAGAGTAGAGATACTGTAAACCTAGAACAGAAGATCATTCATTTGGCTTTAAGTCTACCATTGTAAAGTAGAGGTTTTCCTGAAATATTAGAAAAAAATAAAAAGCGATATTTAGCCTACTAAGCTTTGCCTCCTGCTCAAAGAAGCATAATGACAATGAGTCCTCAACATGTCATAAACACATTATGTCCTCCTATCCGTCTAAATCACTGTCATGCTACATTACAATCGGATTTTCATTCTGAATTGTACATGCAGATGTTTACACCAAAATAAGGCACATCTAATTGTCAACAGCTTGCAGTGTCAGTGAAGCTTCTAACCCATCAGTTCCTCAATTTTGTACTTTCTTTTAGATATTATTCAAATATCAATAAAACGATCAATGTTTTCTGGAACTGAAAGAAGCATTTTTGTAATTCACAGCAATGAAACAAGTTGCTGCCAACTAGAGTCAAATATTTGAGCTTCACAAACATGCAAATATTACTCACATCACAATTGCATGGATTCACATATCATAATCAGCTGAAGGAAATCAAAATTTAGTTAAGATTTATTTTAGATGACAATGGACCTCAGGAGACGGAAGCACAGAATGACATCCCTGGGAATTGGTGGCTTAATCTCATTGCCATCGAGTCTAAGGTAGCGCAGTCGAGGAACACTTTCGTTGATAGAGTCATCCACAGTATCGACGGCGACAGGACAGACGTTGGTGCCACTTACAGCTGTAAATACACAAAGGGAATAAATGAGTACAGCATTATATTATCTTTCTGACAAAAAAAAACTGTATTTAATAAATGCATTGAAGAAACACACTAAGCATCTATGTACAGTTCAAATGAATCACTATATTCAGAAAAAAGCAGTAGGTGCTTTGGAAAAATGCCACAGACTTACTTTTGATATTGTTGTGGTCAAGGTGAAGGTGTTCAAGGTCTGAGGAAATGAAGGGAACCTCAGTCAGATGATTGTGGGACAGCTGCAAGTCCAAAATGCTGGAGACATTGAACACATTTTTCGGAACTCCACTGCTGCCAAGCTTGTTGTGGTTGAGCCTCAGAAATGCCACTTTTGGCAAACGTTTGAAGTAGCCAGCTGGGATCTTCTCAATATTGTTGCCATCAAGGAAAAGTTGAGTAGTGGTGGGTGGTAAGCCAAGTGGCATGCTACTCAGCTGGTTCTTGGCTAGATTGATCTGTACCAGGTTGTTTAGACCCTTCAGGCTCACCTCAGTCACATCTTCATCCATCAGCTTGTTCCCCTGGAGGTCCAAGAGGTTGAGCTTATCCAGACCAATGAAGACACCAGCAGGGATCTTGGAAATTCGATTGCGAGAGAGACGTAGATGCTCTAGGCTAGCTGGCAGGGGAGATGGCACAGAGGACAAGAGGTTGTCATCCATGTAAAGGTGCGCCAGGTGAGACATTGTACTTAGGACACCTTCTTCCACTCCCTCACTGGAGATTTTGTTGCGGTTTAGGTTCAGCCAGCGCAGCTGTGTGGCGTTACGCAGGGCATCTGCTGACAGGACCTCAATTAGATTGTTCTGCAGGTAGAGATACCATGTGTGTGTAGGGATTTTGGGGATGCTCTTCAGGCCTTTATTATCACAGTAGACGGCACGAGGGAAGTTGGGGGGGCAGCGACACTCTTTAGGGCAAGCTTGAATCTGGGCCATATATTCCTCATATGGCATGTCCTGGCCAAGAACTCGCCCCGCCAGGCTCAAGGTGCAGAGAAGAATCAGGAGAAGTGCCATTTCGCTGCCCAAACTATGATTCAAAACAAGATACAAAACAATATTATAGATGGTTACACAGACTTTCAGACAGAATAGGGAAAATTGACTGACTGATTGACATCAGAATGCCCTAGATATTCAAGTTAAATAGGATCAGATAAGGTGTTATAATTTGCAAAGGAATGCAGAATTAGGAAAACACTGTGATTGATAACCAATACAAGTGTTTGTATTTGAGAACCTGTGTTCGTTTTGTGATTCTAGATTAACAACAGTCTTGGTAAAGCCTTTACAGTGACACTCCAGAAATCTAGCATACAGTCACTTTAAATACTGTAAATCATGTAGCTGGAATCAAATACAAATGCATCAGCTGACTTAGTGTCCACAAATGCACACGCTGGCCCAAATCAGCCACCACCAATGTATGTCACCTACTTTACCACTAATGTCATTATCAATAAATTCCAATGGCAGCTGCCAACAGAGCAGGGTAACCTGCTATTTCCAACTAAAGCTCCAAAGACAGGATGCAGAGCCAGGTCAACTTTAGTTGGATTAGGACAATCTTGAAGCTTATACATGAAGACTTTGGATATCAGGTGTAAGATGCCAACTGTTCATCTGGCTTTGTTTGCAACATGTATGGCTAAGCCTGCCACACATCTCGCAGTATACTTGCTTTGTTTTGTATAGCTGATGCAATGGTACATGCAAATAAACACATGCAAATAAACACATATGCAAGCATTGCACACATTCAATTGAGGTACTGAACTGAATTCTTCCTCATCAGGGATGGCAGTCAGTTCAGGGAAAGGACAGATGGCCTTGTACTAGCCACTGACAGGGGTAAAGGACAAAAGTGAGATGCAAAAGGGGGATACAATGCAAAAATGGGGGGATGCAATATAAAAAAGAAGCACAAAAAAAGTGAAACAAACAAAATCTGCTCTGCCATCTTCTTTCCACCCATTTCTTAAGCCTCTACTTGATTCCTCTCAGCTGCCATCTGGTGCTTGTTTAATTCTTGATGCACTCCAATTTTGTCTGGAATTCATTTGCACAGGCCACATTTTTTCATAGATGGGCGCACTTCAAAGACAAAGCCGGCACACCTGTTTTGAGAGATGTGCCTTTGCTTTCTCACTGTACAGGGGTCAAAGCTTCTTGACCCAGCTTTGAGAAACAAAGTGTGGCCCAAATAATTAAAGTGTGATCCATGCATCCTTAAAGCTAAAGCCCAATCACTTGTTGCAAGACAAACATTTACCAAATAACCAACCAGTCATCCAGACGTGGTATAAATGTCTTTGCCTTCCAGGAAGCCAGCTTACCTTAAACTCTGTAAATTCCTTCTTGCCTATGTTCCTCCTCAGCAAGTTACCAAGCGTAGTCCCAAATAATGAGGATGTCCCTCTCTCCTCCCTGTATTTGTACCACTAGTTTTTTCATTCACCGTGTGCCAACCACTCATGAGGACACCAAAGCTTCTCTTGGCCAATGAGATTCTCCCAGGATTAAAGGTCAAAATCCCATGATGGTGTATAGTGTGCTAAGCTTTTTTAGTACTTGAGACATGGCCCACTTATAAACAGGCTAATACAAGCCTACAGTACCTGTTCTTTTTTTGTTGACTTCCACATGTACAACCCTTCCTTCCTTGGTTGGCATGCTTTATCTCTATTTAACTCCACTTACTCCCTTAACGTCCTTTACCGACCTTTTGTGCTCATTTTGTGCTGCTGCCGGCCACGGCGATCAGATCAGGATTCAATAATCTGCTTTGTGCAAAAGTCTTACAGTGTTTGCAGTCAACAGAGAAAGTGGGATCAACACAAAGTCCACAAATACAACTCAGTATAATTGTGATGTACAGATGAGCCTCTCCAAATGTCAGCAAGAGGCTATCAAGTCCGTTTACCAGGACTGTAAGCACATGGTTACCAAATTCTGACGATGTTTTATGTGGGCGGATTTGGCTTTGGTCTGATAAATCTTTGTTCAGATTTGGTGTGAAGGTATAAATGGACCACCCTGCCTAGTGTCAAACAGATAGACTAGTAGAGGTGGTGGCACAAATTGGATCCCACAATAATGAACTCATTGGCTTCAATTGGTTTTGATCAGTACCCAAAGTTCACATTGTTAGAAGGGAAGGCACGTTGTCTGTGCTGGACTGCTTAAGCATCCAGCACAAAGATGACGCACTCTACTTAAGTACATTGTCTGCAGACACGGTTGGTGATGGTGTTATGGGATGGAGGTCAGGCTTAATCTGGGAGGATTTTACTGCATGCTGGTCAAGCAAATTGTTTTTGTAAAAGCTATTCCGGCGTCATGATTGGTGACCTTTTAACATGCCAGCATGAGGTTGCGCTAATTTCCAGTGATGACGCAAAGGTTTAAATGCAGCAGGATAATCCCATCTGAGTTGTGTGATGGTGGAGCAAAACTTATCCATGGTCAGCCATACAATCTTATCAGAGCTCCTCCTCTGTTTACCAAGGTGCAATTTTTAACAGTAATCATTTATCTACACGTTTGTAATCTTGTATTATCACTTAAATACCCAGACGTTAGCCCTGAGCACGTTTACAGGAACTGGACGGCAAAGACAAATTACCATCTACGTGAACGGACACGTTTGCAGTACTGTACTACTTGAACTCAAACTTGGTGTGATTATATTGAAACTGTTACTGACTTGCACACACAACAGATGGGGTAATAGTCATTAATAATGTGGATCGAGATTTAAAATGGTAAAAATGGTGATTCCGGGCTTCACATATCTGCAAAATGGAACATATGTTACTGAAAAGAAATGTTGGCTACAATCTGCCTGACAGACTAAGGAGAAACACATGCATAGAAATATGATAACGCTTATTTCCTGCCAGGGACTTTGTGTCTGAGCCAGCTATGTTAATTATACAATGGATTGTATTCGCACTGCATGGGTTTTGCAGGATCCGTTCCAGTTGATGGCTTTGCTCAAATCCACTTCATGACTTTAAAACACTTGGAAGAGATTGCATGGCTTACTGCATCCAGAGCGGAGAAAGTAACTGTGTTTATGGATAATTATTATGTGGAAAAAACAGGTTTGGAAGTGAAAGTGACTTTCCAAGATGTGTGTCATTTACAAACGTTGAACAGCCACAGTTTTTTTTTTTACTTCTCAATTCATTCACTCTTAGGCTTGATTGTTAAACTATTGCTAAATTGATTGATTACAAAAGTGTCTATCAATCAATATATCTTGTTCCTGATGTCAAACATTCATAAAATGAAGTGTGACTGAGAGAAAAAATGCATGTAACAACTGAGACATTTACATTAAACATTTTCAAAGCCTCCTTTTCTTTGCAAGGTTACTTCCCCACTTTATGTGTTACCTAGAGGTTCTGAAACATAAGATGGCAAGGTGCACCATGTGTAACGTATGGATCAATCCAATCAGATGCAAACTCTCTGAAAAATGCATGGTCCAAGCCTTTCACTGCCCCCTCTCTCAAACATACAGTAGTATTATGAAAGAAAGATAAAATCATCTTTACCTGCTCCTCCAACAGGTGTGGTTTGATTTGGTTCTTCTGCTTCTCCAATGAATAGCTCTGATGATTATCCACAGTGTCACTGTCTAGCCCAGTTAGACTTCTTACTCTGATTCCCCTTAGGATGCTGCACTTTCTTCAAAAGTTGAACAGAGAGGATGGAGCATGTGTTGTTGGCGGGAGGACGATTGTGTTAGTTGGGATGTCCTTTCAGAATTTGTGTTGCCTACTTTTCTACCAGCCCAGCAGTGTTTTTCCGCCTCTTCTCATTTGGTTGGTTGGTAGAAAAAGTCACAAGTGTGGTGTGGGGGTAAAACTGCTGTCACTCCACCCCACTTAGCCTTTTGGTCTACAATAGAGGATTCACTCTTTACCCATTATGCTGGGGGATGGTGCACGACCATTTTATGGCTCATTTCAGCTCATACAGGGGTGTGTTTACTAGGCTGTCAGGTGAGGTAGGAAAGGAGCTTAGAGGGGTCTGATCTCAGACATTCACACCCAACTTTTTACAGGAAAATTCCCTTCTTTTTCTTTTACAACCCAGGTCTTCTTTTTGTACTTTTTTCCTGTTATGCCTATCAGAAATAATATATTACTCAATGACATCATTGTAGAAGGATTTTACAGTCATTGCCAGAAACAGCTTCGCAATACAGCAGTGTATATTGTGGTAGAGCAGATCACTATTAAAGTTAACCACTTTTTTGAAGTAAAAGTTTGACCTTATTAGTTTTATAGTGTCTCACCCTTAAGATGTCATGGAAAATTGGAATTCCAGTAAACCTGGTGCTGATGACAGCCATTAATACTCATATTGTTGTGCACTTTTAGTTTGATGTTTTCCAATATGTATCCAAAGATGAAGAGGCAAATTAAGCTGCATGTGTGCACATCAATATTTTAAGAATACTAATGTCCTGTTATTCCACAAATTCTTTTGTTTTTGAAGTATTTTTTTGCTCTTCATTGTTTTTCTGCATGTTCGGTCAAGACCACAAAGAAATTTTGATTCCCGGATGATAAATCCTAATGACTTTGGTGATCCCCTGACATTTCCTCTAGTGCCACCATGAGGTTGATTTGTGGTTTCGAGTTAAATGTTTTCACAACTTTTGGATGGATTGCCATTCAATTTGGTACACAAATGCTATGCACCTCTTAGGTAAAATGATGCTAACACGCTGAGCTAAGATGGTTAACATCATGACTAACATTATACTTGCAAATGTATGTTAGCATTGGCATTGTGAGCATGTTAGCGTGCTGCAGTTTGCATTTAACTCAAAGCCATGCTGCAGCCAGATTTACAGTGCTTTAAACTCTTAGTCCTGCTGTTATATGTATGGGTGGGTAATAAGGATAAGGAATACACATATATATATATATATATATATATATACATATATATATATATATATATATATATATATATATATATATATATATATATATATATATACTTCAAATTTTAAGCTATATTACGTAGTTTCTGTCACCCCCTTGAGGAATTCTAAATAATGACAACAACACTAGCGGTGCGTTCACATGATACAAGCCTTCCGTGATTGCTCATGCGCCCCTTATCCCTCCTCAACGCAGTTGCTAGTAGCCAAAGACGACACGGAGGATTAAAAAACATGATGGACTCTTCAGAAAAGGTAATTATCTTCACCCAAATTTCTTCCCCGCACCGTCAATCTTCTGAACAAAGCCATACTGAGAAACACAGAGAGAGTTGTGTGAAGCTGATAGTCTAAATTATCTTTGTAGCAACTTTAATATAACGGACGTTCAATAATATCAAAAACTTACGCACTAAAGCTTTAAACATTCAGCTTGTTATGCATATGATCCTTGCTACTGTAAAGTTCTTTGGACAAGGGTGAGACAAGAGAAATGGACACAGAGGGGGAGAGAGCTTGAAATAAAAGAGGAAGGGGAATATCCAGCAAAAATTAAGAGAGAGTGTCAGTTAAGTGACAATCTTTGGAAAAAAAGTTTGAGACAGAATATGAATAACAGAGATAGATCTTTGGAGTTGGGTTGCCAGGCTGCAACAGCTGATTATACTTTCACTCACCATCTGTAACAGGAGGATGTAAGGCTTAAGACTTTATAAAAGGACTTTATTGTCTAGACACAGGCAGCAGGAGCTCCACTCAGGATTTAAATAAGGGAGACCCAGGAGGAAGAGGAGGAAATTGTCCTCGATTGGGAATCTGTACAAATGACTATAAAAACATGTGGAATGTGAAAAAGCTGTTAAAACAAACATATAACATGTTGTAATGGTAGTGGCAGTGAGTAGACTGCTGATACTTTTACCTCCTGACTGGTACTGGATTGCACAGAGAAGTGTTGGGTATTTAAATCAGCTCCCAGCACCTCCAAGACAGAGGACTACTGCCTTTCATTTTTACATAAGTGGGTCAAATTTGAAGTAAAACTCAACTATACAGCTGGCTCTAATTACAAACACCTAGCAGGAATCAAATGGGACATCTGGAAGCCATTCCCATTATAACTATAAATGCCACACATCTAATCAACTAACTCACAATCTTTACATAATGTCTGCTCTAATGGAACCTTTGACTGATACTCTAAGAATAAACTAGTGGTTTCAGCCCATTTGGTACACATCTGCCAGGATTATGGGTGTTGTAACAGTTGTAAAGATGCTATTGATACAATAAAAAGGGATTTATTATAGAACAATCCCAAAGACAGTGACTATGAATCTTGCTCCTGATTTATTATCCACAGTGTCAGCGCATTCATATATCACTAGTTCATTTTAAAGAATTTAGAGGATATAGACTTTTCTAAACACCAACATCAATTCCATATAAAGATGTATTTAGTCTTCTTAAGGCTAAAATGGATGGTAACCTTTTGAAAGATGCTGCAGAAACCAAAAGGAATGTGCTGATTTTAAAGTTTTATTTCCCTCTTGTAGACCATGAAAACATTCTCAGACTCTTCAATTACAAGACTAAAAACACTTCACGCCCTAAAGGGGCCAAAACCCTACTCCCTTATTGTTTTGTTGTGACCTTTTGAGATGCAAAACAATGGAGAAAAAATATTTTCTCCGATGAAAAATGGCACAAGAAACCTTTTGATGAAGCTGGATTAATTATTCTTTCAATTTATGACTTTTGTCTACAAGTGAGCCTGAAAAGCCAAATGTGCAGACTAAAATGATCTTATTGGAAACAGTACACTAGTACAGCCCTCTCTGAGAACTGTCTGTGTTAACGCTCCACAGAAAAGCATTACTGAAAAAATAAAGTAGCCTACTTTGAAATTGTCATGTCATGTGGTTTCTGTCTGAGACAGTTGATAGGGTAGATTTACGCAGAAAATATCTTAAAGCTACAGTATTGAGAAAAACCCTGCAACCCCTGCATCCCTCCAGGACCAACAGTTTTTTTTGTTTATCTCAAAGCTACATTGAAACGTAGGACAGAATAAAAATGATAGGTTCTTTACGTCACTACTGCAAATAAACTTGAGAGGCACAAAGTGAAATCTGGGGAACAGAAGTTACAGATGAAGACCACAAGGTATGGCTCCTTGAAATTAGTTGGGCACTGAATGTAAACAGTATGTCTAAAATGCAACAGGCCTTGGGGAATAAATAAATGCATCTTTCATCTGTCTTAAAACTCTTTCCTTTTGTAAATCCCAAAGATTTAGGCTGGAAAGGAAGATGATAGCTGCCAAAAATGACAGCACACTCCACAGAGTAAAACTGCAACAAATCATGTCCTGTCATAATGCTCAGGTTATATACTGTAGTGTCTCTGTGGACAAAACGGACTGTTGATTGTGTTGTTTTGTTTTTTGGCTCCGTTCACTTGGCTCCAGCTTGTTCCTAAAACCAGACTATAAGAGAGGGGTTTCTAATGTTTATTATTCATATGGTCACCATGTGTTTTAAACCATTATAGAGCAACATGATTATTAATTCACAATGCAGTTAGTGACATCAATGCAGAAATTTGCAGAGATACCCAAATGTGGTTAAATTGTTTTATTATATTGGCCAAATGTCTTTCTGGCAACCCCAACGTCTTTATTAGTGGCTATTACAGATTTTAGAATGAATCTAAGATTTACTAACAAGTTTTTAAACCATTATTTATAAACCCTTTATACAGGATGCCTTGTTAAGAAGTGGTACACAAATTAAAGTTTATCAAAAAAAATGTATGAGCAAATAAAATCAACATACAAGGCCATCCTTTCATTTCATTTATCCTGAATCAAATAATATGGCTTTATCAGTTTGTTTCCATACATGCCCGAAATTAATTACAGCAGGCTTAAAAAGCGATATCATACAAATGCTATATGTTGGAAACATGGTTTATTGTGTCCGGTTTTCTCACAACAAATCCAAGAGCAGTTACCGAGTCAAAGGCCACATAAGAAATCACGATCAAATGAAAAATTACCTAAACAAAATGTAATATTCTAATAACATAACTTCATTAATGACAATCCTGAATTCATGACATTGCTGTCAAGTTGACTTTGTATCGGTAAGAAGCATTTATCAGTAATGGTGAACAACAACGTAACAATGAGAGCGCCTTAACTGCAAAAGCTGTAGTTTATTATAAAAAATGGTACCATTGGTTGCATGCAAATAATGCAAATGTATACAAATCAGCAATGTGCATGAAAGTGGACAGCTATGAAGTAGAATAACGTAAAGACACGATTTGACTCTTCAATCATTTCAAGGTTTAACTGAGCAGAGAAAGTACAGTAGTTTAAAGGATAGTACCAATGCTTTTTAATCATGTGCCATTTATTCTACTCTTCACAGAGAGCTAAGTCCTACTTAAATTTGAGTTGAAGGAGTTATTTTCGTGAAGTACACACACACACACACACACACACACACGCATACACACATACACACATATACATATATATATATATATATATATATATATATATATATATATATATATATATATATATATATATGTGTGTGTGTGTGTGTGTGTGTGTGTGTGTGTGTACTTTATAGTTCAAATGAGTCAATCAGTGGGACAAAGGGGTATTTGCAACAAGGCAGCATTTGTGCAATGGTATTTACCTTAAAACAACTTTGATTTATTCAGGAGTGTGACTTTTATGTTACTGCTGTTTTACATTTGTTCATAATTTCTCACATTTTGCACTACACACTTAAATCTGAGTACACAATCCTTGTATGCTGGTCCTTTGCACAGCAATGGATTATTTGTCGTACCCACATTATATTATACATGCTAAACATTGTAACATACAAGACGGACAACAAAATGACGATTGATGATTTAATTGAGACACTGGAGCCATCATTTACTCCATTGTCTTTATATTCAATGTAATCAAATGCATGTTTGGAATGTTTAAAGTGTGTGTCTTTTAAATTAAAGCATATTAATTCAATTTTATTCATAGAACTTTTGGTCTTCTACTTTTTGTATTTTTCTATTTTTTTTCTATTTTTTGCCTTCATTATTATGTAGACAATGAGAATATTCAAAATATTTAAAACCTTTGTTTGATGTTTGAGGAATTTAACTGAAACTTGTTGCTAGCTTCTCTTGCCATGAAATCTGCACAACTCTTGATTTATTCAATATATATTATAATTGATGAATATGCTATTACCGTGCATCAGATTTGCATACTATTTGTGTGCAAGGACATTTGAGGGATATTACACCATTTTAATCCAGAAGGCTTTGGGCTGAGCCATATAATGGTAGTAGAGAAGGGGGGTAATGGAAAGGTCATAGATTTGAGGGAGGTCCTTATTCAAACATGACATCTGAAAGTTGGCGCAGGCAGTTGGAGGAGTCATAGGGCATGCTGCTGTGTGTGATGTTGTTGGCGTCCAGACGCAGATGCTTCAGGTGGGAATAGTTGACAGGAGTTACGTACTTGCAGAAACTTGCCAGGTCAAACTCTACAGAGAATAAAAAAAATGAGAGAAGTTATTATATACCTTTCAACCACCTTATACAGACCACTAAGACGAGGAAGCAAGCAATACACAATTTCTGTGGTTTAATGCAATTTTTTCTAATGGCAGTCGATAACACACAAAGATGCAATGTGCCTGCATTGGCAGTGAAGAAGAATGCAAGCCAACAAGCTTGTAAGCAAGCTTAAAGCAGTAAGCTAAAAGATACACACAGCGTATTTTGGTGAGACAAACTAAACTCCGCACGGCACCTTTAAGAAAATAGTCAAATAGTTGAACAATGCTTTTAGAAGAGTGAAGATTGACAGTTGCCACTCACTGTTGATTTCGTTGGCCTGGAGGTAGAGTTGCTCCAGCTGCTCGTTAATCTCAGGGATGGACTGCAGTTTGTTGAAAGACAGGTCCAGCTCCACAAGTGATGTCACATTGAACACTCCAGCAGGGAGTCCGGAGTCCACCAGCTTGTTGTTGGAGATCCTTAGGTACTGCAGCGAGGGCATCTTGTTCAGGTATCCTGCTGCGACACTGTCAATGTCGTTGTAGTCAGCGTAGAGAATTTCCAGTGAACTGGGAACTCCGGTAGGCAGCTTCTTCAACTTGTTGTGGCTCACGTCCAGGGACAGCAGCTTCTTTGGCCCTTTGAACGCCCCCCCAATGGCATCGGACGTTAGCTGATTGTGCTGAAGGTTGATGGAGGTCAAGTTCTCCTTGTCACTCAAGAGTCCAGAGGGGAACTTGGATAACATGTTGTGCATTATCTTCAGCTCATCAAGGGACTTTGAGGGAGGGACAACTGGCTCTGTCAGGTTGTTGTAGCTGAAGAATAGCTTCTCCAGGACTGTAAGTTTGTCGATTGTGCCCTTTGCTATCTTAGCATTGGTAATCTGGTTGTTGTCAAGTACCAGCCAGCGAAGTCCATCAGTGACATTATCAAACACTCCTGCCTTGATCTCTTCTATCTGGTTGTTCTGCAGGTACAGGTACTTGATCCCTGTTGGGACTACTGGAACAAACTTGAGCTTGCGGCTGTCACAATACATGGCAGTGGGGAAGTTGATTGGGCAGTCGCATTCTGGATTACAGTTTGGCCCTGAGGGTACTTGCATAAAATTAGGCTGGTAGTCATAATAATCATTATACTGGGACAGGGCCACGCTGACCAATACGGCCAACAGGGGTACACGGAGAGGGAACATAACGTCTGTGGATCCAACAGAAAGGAGGGAAGGGGAGGCAGTGGAAACATTAGAAAGGTTAGAGGGTTCAAGAGCATATTATATTTACATAATATATATGTATACACACTATAATCAAATATATATAAAATAAAAGAAATGAGACATAAATAGGGCTTTGTTGAAGGTTTATAGTTAGAATTCTGGTGGTGCAATAGGATTTATTAATTACTAAAAGAAAACTAAAGGATGAAAGTACTTTAAAACAAAACTCTTACGCTATTATGCTAGAGCAGTCATCAACATCAGGCACACGTGCCAACATTGACATGCGGTGGATCAAACAATGGCACACTAGAAGTAAGTGTGCAAGAGTTTTTGGGAAATATTCCAACCCGCATGCCAAATGACCTCTTTCACAGCCCTTGGCAGGAGTACAGCCTGTTATTTACGGTAGTTTGATTGACTTTTTCCCCGTCCACATTCCACGAAGACCCGCCCTACTCTGCTTCTGATTGGCTTGTCGTTGTTGCCTTCTTCACAGAATGGCAGGCATAATGCTGATATGGCCAATGCTTGACAAAAACAATTTTAAATGGCACTTCATATAAAACACGGTTGCCAACCCCTGTGCTAGAGAGATGTTAATCTTACCCACCTGCCTATACCATATTATCACACCCACTTCACAGAGTATTACATCATAGATCAAGAGTTAATTTTAACCAACTAGATTCCTGAATTCCTTGATTCAATTATCTGTGTTGAGTCACATCATTACAGCTGCAGTTTGAAGCAAACTGCATTGCTCCCAGCACCACCATCAATCAACTTGACACATTTCTATATAAACCAACAATGGGAGCAATAATGAAACACAGATGTCCAAGAGTAAACACTACATATATACATCCATATTACACTGAAGACTGTATTATGTATGAAACACCAAATAAAGTGATTTTTGTACTTTTCTTCATAAACAATTATGTAAATACACAGAACAATGAACTAAAACCAGACATATGACTAATTTAGGATCATGATTGTACAACATCAACAATGCAGACAATGCAGAACCAGAATAAGTCATTCCAGACACATGAAAAATGCAGATAGAAACTGGATCGAAGTGCAACAGATTGTTTTCAAGAGTCTCAAGTTGTGGAAATCTATGAAACAGTCCTAAAAATGCACTACAGATCTACATAAACATGTAAGATCTAGGCTAATACACTGTTATTCATAAACAATATACACATCATCAAACTTCTACCACTTTTTGTTCCATGCACTGGTATTCTTGCCTTCTCTGTTGCTGCACTAGCCACTGCTCAAAAGTGACATCTGATAATCCCATCCGGAAAAGAGAAATAAAGAGTAATAATCAAACAGGAAATCACAAATGCATGCCTCCACATGCAAGCTTACCTACGGTTCTCACTCTTTGTGTGTGTGGGGTGGAGGGCCAGAACAGTGTGGTGTTCAAAAACTGGAAGTCTCTGGAGAAAAACACAGAAGGAAAGAAGGAGAGAGGGGGAGGAGAGAAAGAGAGAGAGTGGTTAATGGAGAGACAAAGAGGGAGGAGGGGAGGCTTCTTCAGCAAACTGGAGTCAGGTCGTCATGTAAATTTAAGGTGTTATCAGTATGAATGTCTGGGGCATCTTCCAAAAACTGCTAACAGGTGCAACAAGGAACGGGAATTTTATACCACGAAAAGCCAAACAAATGTATGATGCTCTTAATATTACTTCCACCTTTTCTAAAGTTTATCACATTTAGAGATCAACCCCTTTTTTTGGTAATTGTTCTCCCCCCAAATTGGTGCGTGCAAGCCGAAAATCAAGTGACAGATGGGTAAGATTTGTGGGAAAATGGAAAGAGTAGGAGAAACTCTTTGTGGAAAAATGTGAAAACGATCTCTGGCAGCCGTTGAACCCAGACGCTGGTTGTGAAGAGGAATAAATTCAGCCATACCTCTCGTGCTGTGAAAAAGGCTTTGGAAAATTTGACAAAAAGGTTATGAGACAACCAGAGACTTGCATAACACTTGATACACACATTTCTTCTCCTCTGTTCTTGACCAATGGCATGGGACTATAAGGGGTAAAATGTAGGTTAAAGCAGATCCAATTCATCCCATATGTCTATGCTATGATTTATTATCTTTTCGTTCTTTTACCACAACATCGTTCTTCTCCAGAACTTCTGAAATCACAATCATTGCTCACTGCACATGTACATGCATTAAGTACTTCTCTATACAAATAGAGAGACAATTGACCAATGTGGACAAGGGTGGTGTCCTACTCTGATAGGTGCAGTTGAAGAAGGGGATGGGTGAGATAAATGGCCAAATGTTACCCCCATTTGTTGGTGGACGTCCGTCACACCAAGCATACCGGGAATTGGCGCCTGGATTTAATTGGTCGCAGTGCAGTCTGTTACTCTACTCACATACCATTCTTAGAGACCATGTTGGACACATTTCTCATGTGTGGAAAACTTTCATACCTCAAAATATCTGAGTTCCCAAGATATTTCTCCCCCACCAGACAATCAGTTTAGCAAACGTTGAGGCATTCGACTGCCTTTTTATGTCCTTGCTTGCATCTGCAGGCTTGTTTGACCCACCGAATCATCTTGTTTGTTGACTTATGCATTTGTAAAAAAATATATATATATTTGGCTTTGATAATATAATACTAATTAGATCTATTGATATTTTAACATTTTTTTGTCTTAAAGGTGCAATGGGTAAAGAGCACTGCAAGGAATTTTGTGTAATTTAGTTTTCATTGCCTCCCACACTGTTTAACTGAATACACAGATAGAGTATAACAAAACAAAAGAACAGTGAGGCATGAAGGGAAGATTTATGGTTCTGTTGATTGGCCCAAAGGATGCTTTTACAGACTCCCCATGCATCTCCAAAATTAGTATTATTATAGAGTATTATTGCACAAACTTGTGTTGAAAAAGAATGGAATGTTCCTTTATTGTTAACGCATGGGAAAAGTGGATGGAAACAGTATGAAGACCAAAACAAACAGTTTAAGTACCCAATTTAACTACTCAAAGCATCTCAAAACCTCCAGATTGAGAAAGCAAGTAATAACTTTCAGTTAGTCATCCAGGCAAATTTAATGCATCTCAGATATTTGTTGTGAGAAGATACAAAAGCTCCCACTAACTATTTCTCTATAACCAATTTTGACTTATTCAGTGAAGCCGGATGTATTATTTCTTCTTTTCTCTATCTGTATTTATCTTTCTTTAAGTCTTTTCTCTCTTGATGACTTTGTTTCATAATAATAGATAAGAGATAGCTCATTTTTTACTGCCAAATGTGTGTCTCCACTCCACATTCAGTGATTCAGGCTACGTTTACACATAGCTGGGAATTTTCATAAACGGAAATTTCAACCTCTACGTTTTCAAAAATTGTGCAGAGCTGTTAAGAGCATGCCAAACCTGTAGGTGGCAGTGTAACGAGAAGTTAAAGCCCACATTAGCCAATAAGAATCCTGATAATAGCAACAGCAACAAATCACTTCCTCTCTCGTCTCTTCCTCACTTCCTTGGCTGCTTAAACCTCTGTATGTCTCAGTTTACATGCAAATGGTCATACAAATATTTCCAAAATCTCCACTCTGGCGAGTTTTTAGAAAGACCTTTCCGAGGCAAATTCTCCATTTGCGTGTAATGAAGGCCACAAACGAAGGGAAATGTCTTTGTTTTTCAAAATAATCATGTATGTGTAAACAGGGCCTTAAAGTCACAGTAAATGCCCCAAATACCATGTGAGCAAATCATTAGTATTGTTACTTAAAGGTCACTTAACACATGTACCAAAAACTATTGTGTAGAATCTAAACACTCTGAGTTGCTGAAGATTGCCTGAACTCTCCATAAAACCAGTTGCGGTTCTAAGGTCTTTTGGGGCCCTAGGCAAACATTTCTAGGGGGTCCTAAAAAACAGTATTTATCACCATCACTCTACAAATGCTGCTTATGGGCTCTGGCTACGGCTACACCTTGTACTCCAAATCTAAAGACCTTTGTACATTTCATTTGATTTCTAAAGAGGTCGACTTTCCTCGAAGATTTAGCCTCGGAAATGTCGCCACAGACACTCAGTTTGTAATACTGCAAATGCAAGGGCTTTGATCAGCGGGCCATAGCCTCAATCACCTCAATCGGCGATAGATAGTGACTTAACAGACATTTATTTATATTAAATTCTTCAAGATTATTACTTTAAATGTGTGGTTAGTCTTTCATTATAGCCAGGGTGTGATTTCCTGGGGGGGGGTGGGGGGATGTGTGGGATTTGCCTCTATCTGATCTACATATATCTCTGCCTCTGCTGAATTGTTTTTATCCATGGGGACAAAATGTATTGTACAGGTACTGCCAGATGACGGTCTTTCATTGGCCATGTAGTGGAGTTCAGCCAGAAAAAGTGAGCGTCATGCTGTGTTTTAGTTTGCACCAAAACAACTAGTTAAGTTTAGGAAAAGATTTTAGTTTGGATTCCTGTGAAACGAACAAGTGTTTCCTGAGTGAAAGTATTCTGTTTTTGCCGTGAAGTGAACTCTGCTCTCTGACTTGAAAGCGCTGTGTTTTATGTTGATACCATGTTGTGCTTTTCATTTTGAGATTATTTTCCATTAAATATTGAAGTGTTTATTTAAGGGTTTTGGCATGCTTGGCCAAGTAGCACTGTATCCATGGTATTGAAAGGGGGATTTCATTCTTGCATGTTTGTTTTGTTGTGCATCACCAAAAAACATCCCTCCCTCTGCTTTTTTTCACAAATCGCACCCTGATTATAGTTAATGAGCCACACCTGATGTTACCTAGGCCCATACAGCACAGGTGGCTTGTTTAGGTCTTTTCTCCAGGTTGAGAAGGCCATATGCCCCATGTACTGCAATCCAATTCAGCCAACTCCACACTATGAACAACACCTTTAATAAAGATACTTTCAATATACTGTACAGTATACTACTTTATGTGCCCAAATAGTAAAAAAAAACAACCTTGGTACATGCTGTCCCTGTGCATTTAAAAGGTCAAAGAATGGACAAACCCCTTACACTGAATATAAGAGCTTTCCATTGGTCCAAACACAGTTCACAAGTGTGCCCTTCATCAGTTAACTGTCCAAAATATTTATTTCTTTGAGGTTGGTGTGTTTTACCTCTGTTACTGGCTGTGTTTTTTGTGTGAACCCAGACTTAAGCTGTTCCAGACTTTTCATAGAGCGGAGGCTGGAAAACAGACATTTTGTCATTTTGCTTAGTCACTGTGCTTCTTCTCCTCCAATGTGTTGATGTCAGCCTTATGCTCTCACATCCTTTCCATTAGGCCAGATGGCAGACATTGGCTTTCTGCACTGTTTTCCTAATACTTTTGTTTGTACTTAACTGTAACTTGTTTAATTTCCCTGTGGTGATGCCAAGTGCTGAATTATATTAGAACATAACTTCATGGAAGAACTAAACATAGACACAACTGTTTCCCATCCATTTAAAATATCTGATGGGTCGATCCAGATAGATTTTTTCGTTTTATTTTGTCTTTTAAAAGTCAAAAGATCAAAATATAAGTAATAGTCAACGAAATCAGTTTGTCAGGCCTGCAATGTTTCTGCCATGAATTGAAGCTGCGTCAAGCAATATATTTCATATTGAACACAATCACTTCCTGCTGCCAAGGTTGATCAACATATCAGTCTGCCGATCTGTGCAGCTTTTAAAGGGAACATATCAGAACAACTTTTTCAGTGCTTTTCTTCCACATACATTTGGGTAGTTTGAGTGCCTACCAAACCATAAACTGTGAAATAAGCCACCCGTCAGTTTTTTTTGGGCTGCCTAGATCAGAAAACGTGAGATTCAACAAGCCATTTTGATTTGGCTCCCCTTCCTTTGTCACATGCAGGCTCATTAGAACATACCACCCTCCACCTGAGTATCTTCACCCATGGCTTTACAGTAAAACTACCTTTGCAAAGGTGAACCATATTATTCTCGTAAGCCAATCAGAGAAGACTAGGCTTTTTGGGAGGGGACTCTTAAAAAGACAAGTGCTGAAACAAAGTGTTTCAGACAGTGTCACAGGTAAATTGAGACAGACAATATGAGAAAAATAAGGTGTTTTTAAACATTAAAATATGTAAACATGTAATGTTCTTGTATAAACTCAAAATACAAGTTTGTGAACCTGAAAATGAGCATGATTAGTCTCCTTTAACTGTCTTAGTTTGCTGGTGTAAAAGAACAACACACTATTCCCTTTGTGCCATTCATCTGTAACTTGTCCAGAATGTTTCTTTGAGGCTTGGTGGCCTTTAGCTGTGTTTCTGGCAGTGTTTTTGTGAAGCAGCTCAAAGCTGTTCCAAACTAATCTTATTGTGGAGGCTGGGAAACACACATTTCACTTAGTCATCCTACTTCCTCCCCTTAAAAATGTATCACTCTTCTCGAAATGTAAATTCGTTGAGTTATGATGATCACGATATCCTTGACCAAGAGGTTTGGGTTTCTGAACAGGTATTAAAAAACCAACTCATGTTTAATTTCTAATTATTGCCATCCTTTCTGCACAGATGAAGAATTATGTTCAAGCAATGGAATTTTGTTATGTTCTCTAATACATATTTGATTGCAGACTAATAATTGTATGGTAACACATGGTATCGATCTGTGCAAGTTCTTTGACATTGTAAGCAAAATGTTATCTAATGAAAAGCAATACACTTCTATCATTACATTTCAAGAAAACATTAAAACACTGTTTGTCCGGCTAACTAGCGTACAATTAATATTTTAATATTTAAAAAAAAAAGCCGTTGTCACAAACAGCACATCAACTGTGTGAAGTTGATCAGGCTTTAGCAACATTAGCATCTCTGTTATCATCATATCTTGTTACAATGAACCTTAATGTTTTCTGCATAAGAAGCGGTTCTTCAAACAAAACGCTACTATAATTTTAACTTCAAGGTTTGATTTGTTTTTTACAGTGAAAAACAGCCACCTTCCTGCAGGACTAGTGAACCAGCACTTAATATAATATATCATAGATGGAACAACACAAGATAAAAACTGACAGTTTCAACAATCTAGCACTTGTAAAAGTGCAATGCCATCTCTTATCTGGATCTTTCTTCCTTATCAACACCACACATAGACACATTTACAGATACATAAATAAGGAGCACATGTGCAATCAAAAAAAAGTTCATAACCAAGATACAAGCGGGACAAACATGAAGATCTAAGCAAGCATATTAACCAACAGGGATATTCTTGGACTTGTTGGCACAGACACCCAGGCTTCTAATAAAATCTCAGACAGCACCCAGACACTGCCTTCTGTTCCTACATGTGACCATGTGGTAAGCACTGCGCTTAAAACCAGAGACTCATCCCGAGGCAGGCCAAGTGATTCTTTCACCTTGTCTCTCAGGGGCTCACATGTGCTGAAAAAGTGAACTGGCACTAAAATCAGTTGAGAAGAACTGCTTGACACAACATACCTCTGGTCCATTTGTGGATAAATTACCCACCTTTATCACCCAAATCACCCTTTTCTTACAGTCTCTAAATTAAGGGATATAGCTAAAGTGTATTGTTTTCATATAACATCTCGTGCACAGTAATACTAGGGTTTAACACATTGGTGGTGGTGGTATTTGTAGAAGTGGTGTTTAGAGGAATTTAGTTTCATAATACAGGCATCAGACAGGTATAAGCCCAGGTGTTTGTGTGTAGCTACATTTGGTTAATATAGTTTAGATTTGCAGATATAAATAACCTGCATAAATGTGTTACACTTCTGCTCTTCGGCATGATATCACCAGTCTTTGCTTTCAACACGCAAGACAAGCACTTATCACACACACACACACACACACACACACACACACACACACACACACACACACACACACACGTTCATGTGAAAACACACTAAACAATGAATGCACAGTATGTGCAAATATGCTCCGCATTAAGTTGACGGAAACATATTTGCACACAACTGATTTTCTCCAAAGTACTTCTTCTCAAGCTTTTATTTTAAACCATGAAGACACCTCCATCTACTTGCACCAACACATAAATTCTGGCAACGGGCCTAAAGCAATAAGTCTAAGTGCTTATGGTCTAGAGAAGATAGACGTCTGTTGAGAAGATCAAGTTGCACTGTGCTTTTGCAAGAGTGTTTTAGGGGGGAGCGACAAAGAATATAAAGTTCTGTACCAATAACTACCACATGGGGGCAACAGATTGAAGTACAATCACGTTGCTGTATTAAACTGACTCTGAGGTACTGGGATGAGAGCCAGTGCTCAAACACTGATGCTTTTCAGTCTGTCCTTGGTTAAAAAAAGACCCAAGTTATATCAGACAGAGATGGTTTTGAGCCAATCATAACTCTTAAATGTTGTTTTTCATTGCTTCTTTTTTTGAGTAAACTGTTTGGATTATTTGTAATTTGACTTCCCCTTCTTCTTTTCTTTAACCTTAATATTGCCATAACTGTCTGTCAAATCACTGGTGGCTCAAAGGCAAGAAATGGTCCATGTGCATACTATATATATATATATATATATATATATATATATATATATATATATATATATATATATATATATATATATATATATATATATATATATACACAAAACCTATCAATTTGAGTTAGAGGCTGCAGAAGTAGCAAGAAGCAAATTAATCTACCAAAAATTTGATTTTTTAACTTTCTTCGGACCCTCTGGAGTTTGCATGTTCTCCCTGTGTCAGTTGGATTTCTTCGGGGAGCTGCAGTACAGTTTTCTCCCACAAACCATAGACACGGTGGACTGAAGACTCTAAATTGAATGTGTTGTCTGTCTATTTGTAACCATATATGTCTTGTAAATGTATGCAGTACATCCTGTGATGTACCCTGACTCTTGGGTACATCTTCTCTTACATCCTACTCTTAACAACTAAATTAATTTAATTGTTAAGAAAGTTTAAAGTTCAGTGTAGATTGCAAAACTTGGATCTATTACAGGACGCGGTCATTGATCAATTTTACAATTCTGTTTTAATTTAAGCCAAAAAAGTAGGTAAAACACATCTATTCCTATAAGACTTGCTGCTCATATCCTGAACAAAAATAGCTAGAAGTACGTTGAATTGAACTTAATGAATAGCCCATATTTACTCTTTAACAAGAGTAGTCTCGATGGTGTGTTGTAATATCTGTAACGTGACTTAATGATACCAGATGAAGAAACCAGTGCTTTGCAACTGGCTAAAGTGTCTGATAAAAGTGAAAATGTTTGATAACTTTTTAAATGCTCATGAGGCTGATATGTTTAAAGCCATATTTCTTTTTGGCTGTTGCATTTTGTTGAAACATGAATATGCACAGATATCTCATAAAATGCTACTTTTTCCATGGACATGTGAATATCTGTGATGCCGATCTTATTGGACATTGCAGGTCTTTGTCAAAGTTTTTTCAATCAATAATATATGTGTCTGAAGCACTTTCATGTAATGTGTTTGTTTGTTGTTTATTGTTAAGGTGTCTCACCTGTTTCTCAGTACATTTGACCTGTGCCTCCTCTTGACCTTGTTCGCCCAGAAGCTGCTGCCCTCTTTGTATTTGTGCTGTAGCTAATGTAGAGCCATCCCGTGACTGGGAGCACACATCTCCATTCACATAATTGATAATTAATGCAAGTTCTGGTCATTACATGCATCAAAAACTGCTACCTTTTCCATTAGTATTTTTATTTTGTTCAGGACACCTTAGCTGGAGCCCCTGCTCCGGAAAGAAAGAAGAACACCTTTGTTGCTGATATATTAAGTCTGAGCTATGTTAAGTGCTTGTGCCTTTAAGCAAATTAAAGAGGTTTTTATACAGCATTTATATACAGCGTCTATACATATAACATTCGCACCAACATTGTTGCAGTGGGCATGCTAGTCCACATACGATCCAATTTTTTTTTTACTTTAAAAAAGAAATAAAGGGCAGGAAAACATGGAAAGAAATACATACACACATTAACAAGAGATTCCAGAAAGAGCCAGGTTCAAGTTTAAAGGAAAAAAATAAGAGCATGCATATAAATCTTTGGGAATGGCTTCTGTTTAAAACATATACGGTTTGTTCTACATTTTCTATAAGCTATTTTCACCTTATTTTTTATTTTTTTAATGGAACAACATACACTAGGAGAGGAACAGGAGAGGAAATATGATGAAGAAAAAGTACAAAATATGCCCAAAACTAAATCAACACTGAAGCAAGCAAAAGAAATCACAATGTGATAGAAGTCACGGTTGCTTTTATCTCTACTTGAATTGAATACAATACAAATAGAAACTCAGGAGTTCTTTCAAGGAGTGCAGCCTGGTAATGTTACACTCTGAATGCTATTCCTAGTACACAGGTAATATCTAGTACATTCTGGTATACCAGTTGTTAAAGGTATTGTAAAACACAAGTTATCCCCTTGCTGCCTGCTCTACAGGCCAGCTTTTTTTATTTTTATAATTCATACAATGGCTGAAGGCTGATCAAAATGGGATTATAACATATTCCACTGAGTAAGGTTTCAAATCTTTTTGGTTAGGGATCACCTCTGAATTTTAATGTATCCACTGAATGAAATAATGTTATGTACGTGAGAACATATTAGTACTTACAATGTTAATGCTTGCCTAACTGCTTCTATGAATGATGTGCTGTGTGTGAGAGCGTCACCATAGTATGCTATTTGCTGTAAGCCGTGTGTGTTGTCGCACCAACCTTGAAGCTAAATAATAAAAATGATATGTTGCGTTTGAGGTCCATGTCCACTAGAGATTTGAAATTAGTTCGTGGATTAATGACATCATCAGTTGTGGGGAGGCAGTGTTGGTAGGGGTCAGTGTTGTGGGGCTGTAGTCAAACACGCACACTTAGAAAACTTTTACACATTCATTTACAAACACACACTTCCTTGCGGTGATGTGCGTGACGCTCTACTTCTTCCTGTAGTTTCCGAGCTGGATGGCAGAGCGGTCGAAGACACAACGGAAGGTGATGGGCTGAACTTCCCAGTAAGGCACAGGGTTGCTGAACAGGCTGATACCAGAGTACATGGCCTTCTTGTGGTTGAGGCCAGGAGGACAGAAATCCCCTGTTCCTACAGCAGCAATCTTGTTGGCATGGAGGTAGACCACCTAGAAAAGGAATATAAATAATGACAACCTTTGGTCACTGAGTGGGAAGTGCATGGCAATAATTTAGTTTTTGGAAAAAAAAAAGCGGATTAAGGAGATAATCATAAGTCACCATATGAATAATAGTAGGTCAAGAAAGCCAAAATGATATTTTTCTTCTACTTCCTGCATCCTACTTCAAAATTGAGAATTGATGATGCGTGATATCACAAGCACATTAAAAAAAAACTGATCATTGTGTTTAACACAGTAGCCCTCGTCATGCAGCACTGAGGGGGGTAATAAGGATCTTAGAAATAAAAACTAAAGGAGAGAGGTGCCACAAACTCACTTGGACAGACAATATAATGCTAATTACAGATTCCAAAGCCACCATGTCCAAAAACATTAAAGTCATGACGAGTTACAATTGCCATCTTATGCAATGGAACATGCATAGGACAGAAGACAAAGAACATAAGAGCTAAAAATGTTTGTAAAATATCACAAAAATATAAAAACCTGTGTATTGTAGGTTCTACAATTAAAACTCTACTGATTACGGACTATCTACTATAATAATTGTTATGTTAGTGTTGATTTATTAAGTTCACATTCCTTTGTATTCTTTTCATTTCACAGAAAACATCCCGTTAAAGGTATTGTTTTCTTTTTTATAAATATTCTCATTCATATTTAAACCCTGTGGCTTTTGCTCTTGGTACTACAACTGCATTGTCCCAATCTCTACTTAGAGAAATACATATCAGCTTGTTGGGAGCTAGTATTTCTCCATGGCTGCTGAGAAAATGCCATTTAAACGTGGGTGATCTTAAATGAAATGCATTGAAATGAGCAATGAAATGGTAGACAGGTGGACAGTGCTGCAGTTCATTTGGGGTGAATATACTATAATCCCAACCGATGACAGGAAATCACCCCAAAAATTTGTTGTAGATGCAGCAGTTACTTAGGCTTGAGAAGCCTAATGAAATCAATACAGAAAACTGAGGCCGCACTGCAGTTACAGGGCCTTAAATCAGGTGTGTTTACACTTCCCCCTACTGCTAAACCCTTAACATTATAGTATGATAGAATCAACACTACCAAATAAACAAACTAAATGAATCCATGTGACTTTTGTTAAGGGAAGCCTTGCTTGACTTGTAATTGGGCAGTGAAACAAACTGAATGCAAAAATGCAACAAAGTAACCTTTTCCAGTATGGTTTGGATCAGAGAAAATGAGAAGCAGAACTTATAATGCTCAAGCAGTGATAATTTGCTGAAACTAAATAGATGCAATAACAATCTTCTTGTGATGATAAACTGCTGGATCAATAACACTAAGATATACAAGTAGTTACAAAGCTAAAGAAACCATTATGTACCTGGATGTACTTGTGGTCGGGCAAGCCAGCAGGAACACTGGTCAGAGCGTTGTTGTCGAGGTGCAGCTCTCGCAGGTGGGGGACGTTGGTCAGAGTGCCATTTTCCACAGAGCTGATCTCATTGTAGCTCAGACCAAGTCTGCAGGACAAATCAGCAAGTATATGAGACATGGAAATGTGCAAATGTGTAGTAGAACAAGGAACACATGACCACACAAGTGGAGAAACCAAGACAGGGACATCAACAGTTGTTTTCGGGTGCCAGAATTATCTTGTTCGTTAACAATATGGCACAAAAAAAGAAATAACACAAGGAAATGAGAATACCAAAAAGAATCTACCGCTGAATTGAGGCCATTACTTTCCAAGTCTATTTCTTAATTATAACTGAGTGGAAAATCATAATCATTCTTCGTTCATATCCTCTACAACCTACTTCACTTCATCAAAGACCTCTTTGTTCTAGTTTTGGTATGCCATCTTTCATCAATCTGAGCAGTAATCTTATAAACACAAAGTGTATCCACATTTTAGGCGCAAACCAGTTATTTTGATTATCCAAAAACTACTGTTTGGGTCTTGAGTCTTTTTAAACACTAAATCCCTTAAACGATAATACCAGAGTAAAGCTAATACATGTCAAACCAGAGAATAAAAACATGAGACAGCATGAAAAACCAAACAAAATAATAAAGGAATGTCATGTTTCCAAGGGGGATGGAATTATGAAATCAGGCAATCTAACTCTTACAAATAAAAACTGAATTCAGTAGCAATAAAACTTGTGAAATACACTCAGGGGTTTTCCCACTACAACCTTACTCAGTCTGATATGACCAGTAGCTTATGGCGGCTAATGCTACTGTTAGCAAAGTTTAGACAGATACAGCTAACATTATTCAAGTTACAATAAAACAAATGTCATCTTACAAATTAAAAAAGTAGAATTTTGTAATAAAAAGCACCATGAATTCAGTACACTCTGGAGTTTTCCCGCTAAAACCTGTCTTGGTCTGGTATGAGTATCCTATGGCTAATGTTAGCAAATTTTAAATATATACAGCTGTGTGACTGACATACATGAAAGGCTGAATTCATGAGCAATAAAACAGGTTTTTGTCTGCTACAACCATACCTGGTCTGGACCAGTAGCTTATGGTGGCTAATGTTAGCACACTTGAGATTGATAGAACTGACATTATTCAGTCAATGTGATGACTTTATCAGTCCCTGCTTGTGCTACATGTTACCATTTAAAAAAAACCCCACTAAAATGGTTATATAGCCTTACAAAAGTAAAACAAGAAGCTAATCAGGAGAAATTACTCAAGACTATTAGGAAATTAAGGGACTAAGCATAGTGGCATTGTAATTGCCATTTCTGACCATAATGGCTGCTGTTCAGCAAGAGTTACATAGTCACCCTTTAAAGTATACTGTAAACATGGGTTTATGTAAAGAAGAATCATAATTCGAATTACTTTGCCAGGTTCTTCAGGCCTTGGAGGTTGGCAGCCGTAACCTTGGAGATCTTGTTTCCATCCAGGTGCAGCTCAGACAGAGAACTGGGCAAACCTGGCAACCCACAAAACAGACATTTTATCTGTGCTCAAAAAGCACAGATATCAAGGAGTGGCTTTTCCAAAGTCTACTAAATCCAAAAGTTAATCCATGTATCATTTTACTAAATGCACCAGATATGTTCCCACCCTGAGGTAGGCTAGGCTAGTTTTGAATTACTGTGCAGTACAGTCTGTGTTTTAATAAACTGAGCCCATTGATTTAAATCCAAGCATGCATTCTTTAATAGAAGATGGTTGTTTTGACTGACCCTGACTGAATAAAACTTGGATTAAGCCAAATTACATGTGGAAATAGATATAGGAGCTTTACCTTTTGGGATTTCTGTGATGTTCGTGTCTGCAATGCGAATGTAAGAGACCCTTTTCAGGTCAGCAAAAGCACTGGCCTCAATTCCTGCGCTTTTCAGAGGGTTGGACCCGAGCTCTGAAAAAAAGTTAAGGAAAAAACAGTTGAGACAGAAAAAAAGAAAAGAAAGAGAGAATGGCAGTAATGGATCATGTCTATGAAGTTAATTTCATACAGGAACACAGAGCTGAGTCATGAGTTAACAAAGTTAACAAAGAAAATAGCTTGTGTTTGCAACACAGCCTTTCTGCACGCCAGATTCCCAGATTTGTCACGGATAATAATTCTCATATTTTTGCATTTTAAGTGCTTGAATCCACATTTTGAGCTTTAGTTAAGCAATGACAGAATGACACTTTTTAATTTGTGGAACAAGAAGTTTTACAAGTTAGAGTTGCCGAAGTGAAGCAAAAAAAAGTGGTATGAAAGACAAATAATCTTTTTGGGAAAAAACAAAACATGTTCTGTGTAGTCATGCATTAAAAGGTCTGTAGCAGTCTCATCACTTCCCAACAGTGATGTGTAAATCTTGTCTCAACAGTGAAATGTCATAAAGCAAACTTTGATTCTGGTTTTTGCAAACCAAAATCAATCAAATTTACCATTCACACATAAGTACCCCCTTTAACAATAAATAAAATGACTGTTTTTATCAGTTTTATGTTGAATGCTACATTGAATGGGTCCATTGTTTGGCTTTGAACATTCAAAGCACTCCTGAATAAATGAAAAATAATATCACATAAATAACATTCAACAAAGGCTAAAAGAGGGTTTTGTTTCTCATGAAATTCCTAGAAAACTCGGCACAGATTGTGGAAACATTAAATTTAAACACTAGTTTCACTCTGGGTAAATATTTTTATCACTCCTGCGGAACTGTAGCCATCCACAAAGTCACGGATCCACCTCCGGAGATGTGACCTACGTCATACCTCCTCAAACAGCTGGTGCTATACAAATAAATATCTACATTTTTCATCAAAGCAGAAACAATTTCTTCTCATACCCATGACGATGACATGGGACATGCCCTGGAAGGAAGACTTTTTGATCTTGGTGATCTCATTCTCGTGGATGCGCAGCTCCTGCAGGCTCTTAGGCATGTTGGCGGGCATGTCCTTCAGCTTGTTCTTAGACAGGTAGAGACGCTGCAGCTTGGTCAGAGGGCTGAGGGCCTTGGCGTGGATGATGGTGATTTTGTTGTTCACCAGGATCAGAGCCTTTAAGGAAGAATCCCAGGAAGATGAGATACTAGCGTTGAAAATAAAATATTATATATATATAATTCTTCCTGCATGGTGTAGTAGATCTTTTACCACTATCTCCACAACACTGAGAGAGAGAGTGAAAATTTTGTCTGGCATCTTTACAGCAGTTTTTCTGTCTGTTCTTAATCAAATTTACAACACATTCTATTAATGTGGAATTTGGAATTTAGTGGAATTCACTACAAATGCACCAAGGGTACAATTCAAAAGGTATACTTCCCATGTGAGATCCTTCCCAGATGAGATTTTACAAGTCCACTCTGGAGATATCCCTAATGCATTTGCAGAAGACTCTCACTCCTGCTGTTCCACTCCCATGTAAAATAGACATGGGGCAATGTGAAGTATGTGGTCCATTCCCTTAAGAGGCCAGTTACATCACAGTGGAAACAGCCCTGGCCATCAGACGGAGGTATTTATTGCAAACAAGAAAGCTACAGGAGCTTGAAGGCGTGAGTGTGTAAGGCTTACGGGTGAATAGTTTCCATGCACCTGGAGACTGGGGGAGTCGAGGATATATGGAGGAGGATGAAGAGAGTTTGGGGATGGGAGGTGATGTCAGGTACAAGTTTAAAATGACAATTGCTCTGGGGGGGTGGTAACATTTTACACAAAACTGAAAAAAACTAATGAATGAATCATTTAAAAACAAGATGTTTCGCAATGGGGATCATCAAGGTTCATATTGAAGAAGGGTTGCAGTTAGTGTTACGATTACATAACAACACATTGCACAACATTAGGAATTGTACAGAGACATGAAGCTCTGCAGATGGATCTGAAATGTCTCTTACATGTAGTCCTTTGAGGTTCTTGAAGTCATTCTCCTTGATTTCAGTGATCTTGTTGTTCTGCAGGTCCAGCAGGGTGGTGTCGTCTGGGATGTCCCCAGGAACTGCCATCAGACCTGATGGTGAATTTTTAAAAAGGGTTAGAAGCATGCAAATGCAATACATCAGTCAGAATGATGGATAACAGGAAACTAAATTTGAGTTGAGGTGGTGACAAGAGGTTGACCACAATCTGATCGCAACAGGAAATGGATAAAAAATGGTTACCTATTTGTCACCATGACCGTGAATAATGTTTGACGGTCAGTGGCTATTAATTGTAAACTACATACTGAGGTCCTTTAAATCAGGTCGTTTGTATTTTAAAGGCCCTGAAAATAAATGTTCTTATTAAATTTCTAAATTCAAGCAATAAACACAAGAGGTTCTGTTGGAACACTTTTGGTACTTTTGTTTGAGAGATTTTTGTGTTTTTGTCCTAGCTTTTGTCATTACTTTAAAGTCGGCAGTTGGAAAAGGTGATGTCACATGTAAGCACCAGACCTAGTTTAGCAACAGTTGTTTGGTTGTTTATTAATGCTAATGGCACTGGCCGTCAAATCTGATGAAATGGTAACTAGGGATGTTTTTTCTTCTTCTGAACTTTAACTTTGATTGTTGCTTATTTAGTTCTATGTTGAGGAGAAGTACTTTAGATTTGAAGTGCAGTTTTCAGGGGCTTTACACAAGCCAGAAAGAGTAACAACAGTACCAACACTCAAAGTCGGCTTTGTCAATGTAGCATTCTACATGAAGTCTCAAAAGGGACGTAGAGAAGAACAGGTTTTGTGGTGACATTCCAATGGGACCAAACAAATGTTACATGTGCTTTGAGGCACACATGGTGGAAATGGACCTTAAGACAAATTTCCTTTGGAGTAAGTAAGCGACTGCATACCTGGACACTGAGCTCACGCTATATTGCTTGGAATTTATCATGGCGTGGCTAATGTGACAGAAAATGGCATGTGTAGTGAAAGACTTTTTGGTTGAGTGGACTTGCTTTTAAACAAAATTGAGCCAAGACAGCTGCACCATTCATGGTGTATGCACCTCTGCATCCATGGTAACCCAAAAAAACCCCAATGAAATTCATGATGGGCAGTTTACTTTTCAGAAGAAGAGGCGTAGAATAAACTGTTTAACAAAGAAGCTCACATTCTGCATGTCTAGTCCACGTACGTATGTCTGGACACATTTTGTCCTAAAAGCTTGTGACGACTTCTGCTCAGCTCACCCAAACATTACTTCCAGCTAGATTTCCTTTTTTCCCAGCTTTTCCAACTCAGCAGTGAATGACCCACAAACCATCACAGCTGTTTGTGGTTACCACCACCATTGCAGCACCACACTGTGTACCTCTATACTTCCACACACATTCTTTGTTATTGTTTTTCTCTAAAAAGGTAAAAGTTAGATTATTTCAGCCTATGCTGCTTCAATTTGTAATATTCTTTTTTTCAAAATCTGTATCAACGAGCAGCCCAACTTAATGGAAATGCGAAACTACAATGCCTAGAAATAGTATTTTAATAAAGGGCATTCCTAACATTTAAAATGTTAGTGTATGTAGCATCACTGGGAAGTTTAAAGGTAATTCTTCAGATTTTCATAGAGTAACACCCAGATTTACTTTACCCCAATTTTATGCTCTCTTACATCCAAAGCTCTCCACAACAATTTACAGTTTACTAAGTTATCTTATGGAAGTTGTGTTGCTTCCTGTAACGGAAAATGAGGAGAAAAATGTGTGGGAAACACAAATGTGCTGTTGATTGTCCACATCCTCAACCGTTCAGTATCTTAAAATAAGTGAAAAAATGTTTCCATTGCTATTAATTTTGATATAAGATTACCTGCTGAACGCATATAAAACTAATACTCCCCTACATACTGGTACTACAGTACTAATGTACTGCAAACACAACTACTTGGTCATATGAAACAAAATGATCAGCGCTATAATCAGTGGCATGATTAAAGTAACACAAACTGACTCATTTAAATAAATTATTTGAATGTCGTGTTTTGGTCAGCATCTCACTTTTCAGCATGTAGCAACTTGGCAGGACATAAACCAAGAAAAACGTGACTTTAAGTCTGGCTCCCACTATTATAGTCACTTTTAATCACTCCATCACTCCATTTTAAAGCAAAGTGATAGGGACATGAAGCACATAATTGCTTAAGACTGGGCTTGACTCATTTTAAGAACTTCTAAGCATTAATTACAGTGTTAACTGTATGGTTGGAATGGCCTGGCCATGTCTGTTGCTGTGGCTGGGCAAGACAATTTAATCTGGCTGCATCATCAAAGGCCTTGTGGGATATGAGTACATTTGGCTTTATTATCACACATTTACACAATCACTGTTTATAAAAGAATTCATTTTAAATCAGAGAATATGCTGATTGCGCCATTAGGTCCATCTTAATACTTAACAGGTAGCAGGATACACAGCTGTGCCTGGTTATGGATAAGCAAAACCTCATTCTAACAGAGTTGGCAAATATAATCACAACTCATTTGAACCCAAGGCAAAATGTTGTTTGTTTAGCTGTCATCCTGTCAGCTACTCAAAGAGAAAAATCTACATCTACAAAAAGGTGCTTTGGGATAGTGTGCCCAAATATATACAAATAAGTTTTAATCCTGTGTGTGTGTGTGTGTGTGTGTGTGTGTGTGTGTGTGTGTGTGTGTGTGTGTGTGTGTTTGCGTGCAGGCCAGCGGGTCTGGGGAACAGATGGAGGCGCACGGCCAAAAGTGCTAATGCAGGAGTTGAGAATCCAGCCATGGAGCTGTGTCTCTGGGGAAAGTGCTGCGCTTACTGGGACTCCGACTAGAGGACTGATGTAATGGAACCAGTGTTTTCCCGAACATCACTCTCTCCGTCTGTCGCTCTCACTGTTGAGTCACCTGGGTCTGCTCATCTGTCTGTCTGCCTGCTCTGCTTATACTTATACTATATCCTGAATCTGTAAACACTATTTCCTTTTACAGTCTCAACCCTGGCCCGCTTAAGCTTACTAAACTAACGTGGTTATGAGCTTTTTATGTCTGTCTACTCCTCTTTTAATTTTATCCTCCCAGTTTGTCCATTAGTGAAACTTCCGTCTCTCCTTTATCTGCCTCCTTTCCAAATAAAAGCAGAGCCAAAAAACACAAACTATGTAGCACTTTTGTGTAATACACAAGAATAAATGAGGTCGGGGACTTTTCTGTGACAAAGTTTGTGGGATGACTCAAGCTGTTGTATATGCTATGCATCAGATTAGACAAACAGAGTGGATACGGTCCAAACAACGAAGATGAAAATTAAGGAAATTGTTGTGACTGCTGGATTTAATGTTTAATGCAAATTAAATGTAGATTTTAACCTTGGTGAGTAAGCTTTACATTGAGAAACAAGTTTTTTTCAGGACTTTCCAATGCACAATCTAACATTTCATCTCCACTACTGTTTGAAAAATAATTTGGCCAGAAGTGAACTATAGCTCACAGAATCTGTGAGCATTTAAGGTGTGAACTTGGTTGTCATGTTCTCTGGAGGACTTTACAATAATGTAACATAACATACCCCTGGAATGAACATGTGGGTTTGGCTAGACGCACAAAAGAGTTTGTAGAATTGGGGACCTTTTCTGCTCTTAAAGAACAGTAATGTCACTCAGCACAATAGAAGTACAATAAAACTACTGCAGACACCCATCTGACCTCATTTCTTCCATTTATGTTACCTCATTTGTTTGAAATGCAGATCTGAATGGAGGATTGGGCAAAGAAAATGGACGTGAACAAGAAGTCTGTCCAAATGATCCAGATGACTGATGTGTGAGGTTATACACAACCATATGAACCATTAGTGGGAGGTCTTACCGAGGTCCGAGCACTGGATTACTCGCAGGTGGCACTGGCATCTGAATGGGCACTTGGGTCCTTCAGGCATGACAGGGAAGCCTACATCTGGCACTTCAGGCAAGCCTGATCCTGCCTCATCTTCCATCATGAAGTCTAGAAAGCCAGACTGGCGGAAGGGCAGAGCCCAGCAGGCGGTGACCAGGAGCAGAGAGAGACAGGCTGACCTCATGGTGCTGCTAGCAGGGAGCCTGGAGGACGAGAGGACACATTTCAAAGGTTTGGGTGGATACACTTTCAAAATAGTCTGTCTATGATTAGTTTTGAAACTACCATACTTGGTTTAACTGTTTGTATTCATTCACTGTGAAGAAGGTCACAGTGAGAGAAAGACAGAACACAGGAGATGTATTGAAGACCACAGAAGCAAAGGGCAAAGGTGAGAGGTGGACAGGCGAGAAGGTTAAACACTTGGGTGTAAGAATTTAGTGAGGTTGGTCAAATAAGCTTTTTAACTGGTCAGTTTTAAGCAGAAGGTGAAAGGTGATAGACCAAGGGGTTAGCACAAACCCAAATGAAAAAATGACACAATAGTAGTTTATCAGAAGGGACAGGCTGTTCAGGCACATCATGTGTTAAGGAATGGATTTACAGTTGATCAGCACACTACTATTTAACCATTTATCAATTTTTAGTTTACAACGTATCCATTAGGGTACTTTTAGCCATCTATTTCAACCGTTTTTCCATTCTTTTTTAACTAACTATTTGTACAGTTTATTCATTTTGGCTTTGGCATCAGCTTTTTTGCCTTCCAACTAGTTGTTTTAACACACTCTCAATCGTAACATGTCATTTTTAGATGTGAAAAGGGACTGTGGTTACAGTTTTTATTTAAATTGTTATTTTTTCAACCTGGCTACTGCAGGAAGAGCAAACTAATGTTTTACTGTTGGTCTACTGATCTAGATACCATAATACAATCTGCCAATGTTAATTGCTTTTGCAAAAGACAAAAGAAACAACATTGATTGCTGCATAAGGAACATCTGCATTAGCTCTTGCAGGAATACACAGGGGATGCACCGAGGGGAATTCCACTGCCACTGTACACCACTGTGCTGCATTTTCTATTCAAAGTAATAAATCACAGTATTCATTTGTTTGGGATTAAAATCCTTTACGGAACATAGATCTGTATGAGTGGAGTCACTGGGAGAATCCTGCTTCCTTATGCGTTCTTCTATTTCTAAACACAACCACACACAAGTTGACACATCTATGCACTCTCTTCAAACCATACATGTGGAGATCCACAAAACTCCCTGACCTTTTACACTTCCACACACCCACACACACACACACACACACACGCACACACACACACGCACACACACACACACACACCAATCTGCTTGTCATGCGTATAGCCAAACTTTGCTCCTTCCCTTTTGGTTCCACAATAATTGAAGGGCAGATTTGAGCCGCAGCTGCTAACAAATGATCTAGGAGTAGCTGGTCTGAAGCGGACCTTGACCTAAACATCATGACCACGATGATGAAACCGACCCAAACCAGTTGGCCAGAGCTGAAAGTGACTCTGGGCTGGTTTATTTGGTCTGTGTGCATTGTATGGTGCGTTTAAGCTGTATCTTTGCTTAACTTATGTCATTTGAGTGTATATTTGCATGTTTTTTAGGTGGGAATAAAGCAATAGTTTGTGTCTTTAAGTGTATTAAACCAAGTACACAAGTTGTGTGTGCACCTTTATATGTAAACATGTACTGCATGAAAAAAAGTTGAAGTCTTTTAAATCAGTGTGTGTCTTTGAGCAGAAGAGAAAGCAAAAGAAAGAGATGTGCTGATGTAGTGTAAATTGAAGTTAGGGTTACGTCAGGTCACGGGATTGTGGTTTGGAGGGACTCTCAACACAAGCAGTAATTAAAGTCCCTGTCCGCAAAACAGCTATCGCTTTGACACACTATAAGGCTTCAGTCCAGTGGTTCCAGTGCTTGCATATAGTATGACCAAGCTTGAAATCACTTTCATTCAGAGGGGAATTGTATTGGATGGGATAGCTCTGCATCTTAATTTTTCTGTTTTTTTTACTCTTATTCTGTTGTTATGAAGCGGAAAAAACTAAGAACATTCAAAAAGATGATTTCATAAGTCAGCATTTAGTGCCTGGAATTGTGTCACACTATGTTTGATGTATAGATGCGAAGAGTTTTCCATCCAAAACGTTTGCCATTTTATCTCACTTGGAAACATGGAGTATTTATTGTAGTGGGAGGCGTTGAAACAAAGAGCTCCGGTCTGACCATACAGTAGATCCAGAGTACACGTTGTTCCAGTCTTCAACAGACTGAGTAATCTTGGCTGTGTAAGGCTCTCTTATCTAAGCACAGCTGAAAGCTCAATCCAACGAAAACCTTGTCTGCAGACTTGGCAGCAGCATTCTGCCGGCGTTTTGGATTTAGGGATGCAAAACTCTCCTGGATTAAAAAAGTGCTTTTAGATGCTCTTGTTAGTTTGTTTTATCCTGCTTGGATGCCAAATGGGTTTGTCTCATAGTTTAATACATTAATTGCCAATACTGGAAAGTATATGAAAGTCAGTGTATAACTTTTCATAAGAGGTAATAGTGTTGTGAACTCACATCTGGCACATCTTTAGGGCTGGAACATTCAGTTACCTATAAAGCTTGTGTACTAGCTTTGCTTCAAGGAACAGCAATGCACACAAAAAAATGGGTGTCTCACCACTGATTACTGAACCTTATCTACCTGCTTTGACCCATGGAATTGCTGCAGGATTTCAGATGGCCCTCCATATGTCCTGCCATCAATCTATCAACCTTTGTCTATAAACACTTCAGCAACTTTTAATGTGAGCCAGACAGACTAGAAGAAGAAGAAGAAGAAGAAGAAGAAGAAGAAGAAGAAGAAGAAGAAGAAGAAGAAGAAGAAGAAGAAGAAGAAGAAGAAGAAGAAGAAGAAGAAGAAGAAGAGAGTGAACTCAAACTAAGCTCTATGGGCAACTGATAGCTGCAGCATTGCTGCAATAACAATAATTACTCATGATGAGACTAAAACGGTTGATTTGGAATCAAACTAAGAAAGTTGAATATAAGGGATTTCCAGGGATTATTGTTTTGGACTTAAAGTCAAAATTTGTAACCACAGCTGCCATATGTCGTATTGATATAAGTGAGTTAGGAGATTTCGGAATTGGAAATGGAGGGACTGTACATTATACATTAAAGTGGTGAAATAATGGGTCAACCAAGGCCCAACGGTGAACATGTCTGTCACATTATATTCAAATCACAAAACAAGGAATTATGGTCAAAGGCAGTGTTTTTTTAAAGTTGACATCCAAGGCTTTTCACAGCTTTTACACCTGGGATGGGCCTCGCATGAGACAACCTGCTGTGCCTAGGGCGTTGGTTCTTTCATTACCAGTGCTCAGATGTGTCCACTGGCCCGGCTCTAAGAAGATGCCTCCACCTTCTCTCTCTCTCACACACACACACACACACACACACACACACACATGCACACAGCTTGAATCTACTGAACACACGACACAAGCTGCTCAATCACACGTGTGTGTGTGTGTGTGTGTGCATGTTACACCTACAAGGCTGCCGACAGAGCATGCTGGAACATGACTTGTCAATGCAAACTCTACATCTCGCCAGTATCAACAATTTGAATCCCCTCAAATAAGATTTCTGTTATGCAATAAAAGATATTCCCCTTATCATTTTTACTTTGACAGAGCAATTGCAGTGATCACACCAAGCTGGAAATCAAAAGTGCTCATTTAGTGCCCTGCAGCTTAGGAAACATTATCTGACTTTTTATGACCTTTTCCTAAAATTAATATTTTTGCAGTATCCCCACTAGACCATGTTCCCCATATTACTTACTATTGACATTCCTTTTAAAACAGTGGGTTTTACTATTTGGGTCTTGGATATTCCATTTGTAACATTATAAATTCTTCTCTCCAAAGTTATTTTCATAATATATCATTATGAAATGATATGGGGCAGCTTGACTTGCCAGCATCACATTGTGGTACGGAGTCTGCCAGCTTACAAGATGAAAATGGGACAGGCTTTATTCACAAGAAGTGGATTGTCACTAATCAGTGCAAAGGACTTGGTACACACTAGTTTCCTACTAATGAACTTTGAAAAAAAAAAAAAAAACATACAAATAAACGGATCTGATGAATTTAACCATTTTTATTTTTGACCTAATTCTGATAAAAGCGTATGGTGACTTCTGTGAAACAGGATGTAGTAGTACTAGTAGTTCATGCTCTAGTAAAGAAAGTCCTTAATGGTTTTTATGTTAATCTGTATTTCACTCTGAACTTTAATCACAGGTGAAACAAACCCAACTGAAATGATGGTTCAAGGCCTTTCCGGAGAGTTTGAAAGGGCTTTAAATGGTAAGCAGAAGTCTGTTGAACTATGGTTGGTATAGAAAAGATGTATCAAAAAGTAAAAAGCACAAGTAGCTTTGAGAAAGTTTAGTCTGTATTTTCAAAAGATTTACAATCCTAGTAAAAGGGCATGTGGAAAATAGTACACAAACAAACATCCAATCTTTTCATCATCCCATCTCTGACGAAGGAGCTTGACATTTCCTGTGGTGGCGGCATCCTTGTCCATGCTTCTGTGCCCCTCTTTTGTCTTATCCTCCCTCCCTACACTCTCCCCCAAGTCTGGCCCCAGCATTACTAATGATTCCCAGACAGAAAGCAAAGCTTGCATGAGGGAGTAAAATCATTTTTTCCCTCCTTTGCTTTGTCACTTTCTTCTCTTTGTCACTGCCTTTCATTGAAACTCTCAAGCTTATAAAATCAGTGAAATACCCGCAGAACAATTACCACATCAGCAAGTCTTTCACTTATACTTCTGCAGCGTTAAATAAATGTATTTTAGTGTTCAGGCCCATGCTGTCGTGATTTTAGCAAACCAAACCATGTTGCAATAAAGGAAACAATATGAAGCAACTACTATCCTGCCATCCACCCTGGTCCGCTACCTTCCCCCTCCTCCCCTCTAACTCTCCACAGGCCTGCGTCTGCCTCTGCAGAGCGTCTGTCAGCAATGAATCACTGGAAGGTATTTACAAGGCCACAGGACGTTTAAAACATGTGTGGCCCTTTTAACCCATCAGTAAATGAGTGCAATTCCCCTCCCATGCAGTTGCATACATAAGCATGATCAATAATGACGCTGCAATGTAAAAATGTGAATGATTTTATGGGCTCTTCCTTTGGGAGTGGTGTGAAAAGTCAGCAGTTGTTATTTTCAACAAATGTCTGATATATCAGGGGATTTTGTGAGCGAGAACATGTGTATCTGAAGATATGCAAAGACACAGCCAACAAACTATTTCAGAGCCAAAACCTTCTTGTAACAAGGAGTTTGGAGAAATCTCGTACGGAAAATAGCCTCCCATGCAACCATGAATGTTTGAATGAGATATTTCTTGGCTTCAAGAATGCCCAAGACTCGTTTGACCACTACAATCAAGATAATTTCTTCATGCAGAAGAAATGAAGTGTCAGAGCCATAACTATTATTGAAAGATCATTCAGGGTCTCTAAAGCATGCCTGTTGTTTGGAGCCATGGCACGAGAAAGCCAGCGAGTGGTTAAACCACATTTCAGCTGTTCCATGAGAAGAGCTGTCGGCCTGCCATCAACCTCAGTCCCATTATCAACAGTCTGCGCTGCACAGACGTGGACAAACTGCCCAACCTTCTCTCCCTTTCTTCTCTTTCCATCTCCTCCTCCCTTTTTGTGCTCTTCCCCTTCCTTCCCCGGCTTCTCTCCCATAGCTTATGGTATTTTCTTTCTCTGTCTGACCCTTAAAACTTTGGCTAGAAAGACTGATATGTGAAACTTTCTGATATTCCAGTTAGCAAAGGGGGGGGGGGTGAGTCTTCTTGGCTGATGTCCATTCAATTCCATTGTTCTTTTGTTCTTTTTGACCCTGAGAGTTGAAGTCCAGATGGAAAAAATGCAGCCCCTGAGTGAAAATCTAGGCCTTGTCTCCTCCTAACCTTCCATTCACTCATTTCAGGTTCAAATGTTAAACGTCTGCTCAGCTCAACTCAACAGTATGATCTGCTGAAGTACTTTTATTGCTCTGAATGTATTTTGGTATACTGTTTATGCCTCCTTTAGCCTCTATTCTATTCTAAGCTCCACTTTTCCTTCTATTTAGTTTGTCTCACTTTTCTCTTGTTCAGTCTCACTCCAGTCCACTCAGTGCAGCTGAGCCTTATTAGGTGTTTTCCCTGCTGGCAAAAAGGATGTAATGAGTTAGCTGAGAGTTGTGTGGTGGCTTGCCTGAAAGCCTTCAGACCTCTCTTTGATAGAGGAAGCTGTACCATTACAGGATTAATGGCTCTGTGCGTTGCCAGGTACAGCTTTTTTTTTTTTTTTTTTTTTACATCTCCTCTTCAAAGCCTCTCACTTTAAGTTGCCCCCAGCAATTTGGGTTCTGTTCTGCTCCGGTGAAAACAGCAGCAAACTGTGGGCATAGAAGGTTCACATTGAGAAGAAACAGGGCAGCAGAGCAGACAGATAAGAGATTGGGGTTAGAACGGTCTGGCTGCAGTCTCACATGAACTGCGGATATGGACAGTGTGAGAAGCAGCAGAAACAACTTTTCCATATCAAGCTCTTGACAAGCACCAATGGGCTGAATCAAGACAATGAAATCCTCATTATTCTTTCAGCTTTTGTCCCCCCTCTCCTGACTTGTTTGAAGGCTTCCCAAAAACACCACAGGGAAAGAAAAAAAGAGAAAAAAATTTAAGAAAGCTAAACAAAGAGAGAAAAGGAACATATGAGTGCAACTAAAACATTTACCGCTGACATTAGCAATTATTGACTGCAAGAAGAAAAACTTTCTGCCTTTCCATCACGCAACCCCTTGTCTTTATGTAAGCACTCCTAATCTGATCATGTATACAACTAACACACTTAAAAAGCTAGCTTGAGGAATGCACTTCCATGAGTTACAGCCAAACAATTAACAAACACTTAAAGAAAACGGCAAGCTGAAATTGTAATCTACGAAAGTGCTAAAAACATCACATGGCACTTAGTGGTGGATACCTTAGAGATTAATAGTTGGCCAGGAGAATACATTTTTTTGGCAGTGGAATGAGGTACCAGCATCAATTGCACTACCACACCCCCTTCCCTAGCCGCTGCTCTTTTCACTGAGCTGTATGCAGATTGAACTGGAAATGATTAAAGGTCTCTCAACACAAAGCCGAACGAGCTGTGATACATACAACATACATAAATGTATGAAGAAGTTAATCAAAAACTGTCCAGTTTTAACTAATGTAACTGCAAAAAACACAAGCAGCAATCTTGTAAGTTATGAGTTTTAAATCCTGAACAATAGATTTTTGTAATGCAAAAAGTCACAATCCAACAAACTCTCTACTTCTTTAAAAATTAAACCATAGTGAAACCTAACACCTTATTTCTAACCTCACATCACCCATTATTTTGCATACTTTTCTCCCCTCTCTGAGTTAAAGGAATAACCTACCTGTTCTCTGTAGAACCAAGGAAAGAGAGTAGAAGTGTGCGAGATGAGCTTGACTCCCAAAAATCCAGTCGAGTGGGGGGATGAGACTGTGAAGTGGCTGTGAGGGCCTATGGGGTAATTGGACTTAGAGCGCGTGCAGCCAAGATCAAGCAGGTGTGCTCTGTCACAACAAGGGGAGGAGAGACAGAGAGGGCAAGAGACAGAGGAGAGAGAGGGAGAGAGATAGAAGGAGGGAGGGTCCGACCGCCGAGCTCCTCTCAGGACCCAAACAATTGGTGGAAACTTTTCCCGTTCTTGCTGCGTGCTCCAAAAACAGCTGGAAATGGAAAAGGGAGGAAGAAAAAAAAGGACGGAGAGAGAGAGAGAGAGAAAGGGAGACAGGGAGAGGGAAAAGAATCAAGAGGGAAGGACGGAGAAGAAGAGAGAGGCAGAAAGTTGGAGTTTAAAGAAATAAGCAGTGATTCGGCTGGCAGCCACCCTCACTGTGACATCTGGTAATGATAGGTCCTGTGTGAAGCTAAGGAGAGAATGCTGCACACAAACTCTCTTTCTCCCTCTTTTCATTCATCCTCATTCAGCCTCTATTCTGACTGGCCCAAAAAACCAAACCAAACCAAACCACACACACACACACACACACACACACACACTTTTGTCTATTCAGATTGGCACCTCCTCCCAGTAAACCTCTCTGTTTTAACCCCATTCCCCAAATCTTGATTATGTTTGTTTAGGTTGCCTTAATAGACTTGTTGGACTTATTCAACTGCTGTACTTTGAGCTAAATGCCAACATGCTAACGTACTTACAATGACAATGCTAACTTGCTAATGTTTAGCATGTTTATCATCTTAGTTTGTGATTTGCTCATTAGCACTAAACACAAAGTACATTCGTAGTTGATTGTTATGGCTTTGGAGGTATTTTGTCATAAACCAAAGTATTGGACAAATTAAAACTTTAAACTGATGTCAGGAAAGGAGAGTACCTACTCTGAAGTAAAAGCTAAAAAGTATGGTGGTTCCTGAGAGGCCACAACACGTAACAGTAAGAAAACACACACAAATAGACAACAGCACACATCAATAAGAAAACACATGCAAATAAACACAACACAACGGAAGTGTTTCCAGGGGACTCTTTTAAGTGATGCACGCGTGTCTACTTTGCTATTTTGTTCATCACTAAATTCACTTCTGAGAACGTTTTAGGTGTTCGTGCTGTGGTTTATTTGCGTGTGTTTTCTTATTGTTGCGTGTTTTCTTAATGTTGCGTATTGTGGCCTCTCAGGACTACCGTAAAAAAGTCCTCCAAAACAGCATTCTAAGACAATGATAGTTCCTAATTCTTGCTGTGCAGTCACAATAAAAAGAGGGGTTGTTGGAACTATGGAAAAGTTCCTCCGGAAGTGTCAGGGAATCACAAAAGTTATTACAATTCATTGTGAGGGGGACATGCATGTCTGTACATAATTTCATGGGAATCCATGAAATAGTTGTCTTGACATTTTACTCAAAACCACAAATGTGAACCTTATGGTGACAGCAGGGAAAAAGTCAGGGGCTCTTCGAAGTCATTAGGATTTATCATCTGGGAACCATGCATGTCTGTTTCAAATTGTAACTAAAGTCATTTAGATGTTGAGCTATTTCATTGGATAAGTAGGCACTATTTCCTGCTCTGGCCTTGAACGTTGGCATTGGATTGAAATGGTACAAATACGAGTGAAATTCATAGAAATACATGGCTTCTAAATTAAAAAATAAATAAATAATATCTTATTTTCACTCTCGAGCAAAGTCGCATCTGCGTGTTGTGCTTTCTGGTTTGGACCTGACAAAGCTGGATCTAATCAAGGCGAGGGTGTGTTTTTTTAACCCCAAGTAACCAGACCTCATCTTATCATCATAACTGGGAAACGTTGGGGTGGCGAAATGTTTAGAGAGACTGTGTCATGCTGTTGTAGGAAGGTCACAAGTTTAACTTCTGCATAAGCCAATGTCTCCAGCTGCAGCCATGTGTTCAGTTGGCCAGCAAGTCTCTGCCTCTGCTTCCTTGTTGTAATTTCCTCTGGGTCATTAAACCAGGTATTGAATTTGAATGGAAAGGATGATACATGGATAACGTCTATTTTATATCTGTAATCTCTACTCTTGTGTAAATCCAGACTTAGTTCCACTTTGATACATCTAAAAACGTCTATAATTTCTACACTGTCAGTGTAGAAATTATAGACAGATTTGTGTCATGAACTGAAGTTACTGACGTTTGACATTTGATTGACATCTTGCTAAATCACATTTGATCCAAAGAAATCAGAAAGGAATCAGTGTCTCAATACTCTTTGTCTTCAAAATGATCAGATAGAAGAGCGGGTTTCATCCTGTCTTGCTTTTCCTCCCTTAACTTGACATATATATATTTTATATATTTTAAATACCAATATATATATATATATATATATATATATATATATATTTTTTTTTTTTCAAAATACAAAAGGCAGACCACACAAGTGGTAGAAAGTAAAGTGGTGTGTCAAAATGGTCCATATCGGTCTCAAGAAGACTCTTGGATGGATAAGCACTTCCTTATTTCAGCTTTTTGAACAAAAATAATGACCTTAGCTAATCTGCATATGCCTGGGGTTCAAGTAATCCTTAGCAAAGAAGCTTGAATTGAGTCCACAGATGGAGGGAAGGAGAGGTGGAAAATACTAGCATGGAAAAAGGTCAGAGGCCAGGAGAATTAAAGCATGATGAAGCCAGATGTCCAACAAAAACAATGTGATCATATCTGGCATATTTTACAAAAATGTGTTGAGGAGGAAAAAAATCGGATAGAGTGAGGAGGCGGTGTTGCAATGACATGTAGCAATTGAGGAGACATTGACATACAGTATAGTGGAGGTCTAAACTGTGACCTTCTGGTTCCAGCGTGGCCTCTGCAGAAGAGTCTTTGTAGCTGAAACTGATGTCAGACCTCCCTCAGGCAGACACAAGTAGAATACATTTGATGATACCTTTGTTCTCAGCTGTTAATATCCCACTGCAGAAACACAAGAAAAAAAGAGGGAGAAACGTTTCAGGAGAAAGAAATGAATCAATCAAAGAAAAAGACCTATAAGGGAGCAGGGTCAAGAAAATCTACTTCTTTTTTAAAGTGGGATTTCAGGTAGCCTAAAGTTGAATGAGTGTGTCTGGAAGAGAGAATGAAAAAATGTAGGAAGATGAGCAAGGGCTCCACAGGTATTATTACTTGTGCTTAGAAGAAAAGAGTTTTCAGAGGGAGGTCAAAGGGTCCATTGCAAGTTGTGACCTCAGCATTTCTTTGTTTTGCTGTAAACCTAAGAGCATTTGCCAAAGGCAAAAAGGGCAAAGCAGTCTTCTTGATGTTGACAATTGTGATTCTTTGGGCAGAAAAGGCCCTTCATTTTGGAAGCTACAGGCCTGATGTGTACACTTCATATCAGAAAGATTTGAAATATAGTCGTAAAGTCGTTTATAAACAAGATTCAAGATTAATTTTCCACTGCCCAAAGTTTGGTCTTGGCTTATATTGGAGAAGATATATTGTAGCTGCTGAATAGTTTCTGAAGGAAAAAAAACATATAGAGACATATGGGAACTTCTGTTGGTCTGTTTGCCTGTGCCGACATGCTGGGTAAGAACCTCATTGCCCCATCACTCAACATGCAAACACACATATACACAAATTTTTGAAAAGAGCTGGAGGCTATATCTATGCTCTATTTCGTCTCTAAATATCTATCTATATACCTGTATCTCTCTAGTATTTGGCACTCTGCCCTCTATTTATACAACTACATTTCTGTTAAAAGAGAATGTTTTTCCTTTACTCTCACTTAAACCTCAAGACTTTCCAAGCCAACCTATGCTACAAGACCATTGAAAACCCCATTTATTACTATTATCTGTATCTACTAGTGTATTACAAATGGTTGAGCAGAAACAAAAATCATTTGAGGGTCATTAAAGTCAATCAATGATGCCCTAAAGTTAAATTTTATATGAGAATGTTAATGACAAAAAAACTTTCATATTGATGTAAAAAAGGTTATTACGCGTTTATTTAGGTCTGACCAGGTTTGATTGTTGGAAGCTCGGCGACGGGTGTGGTTCGGATAAAAGCCATAGCCTTGGGGGAAGTCTATATAAACAAGTTGTTTAAACGCCTTGCCCTTTTTTAGTGTGACAGCTGTGACAGCAATGGTGAATACTACAGTGGGAAAAAAAGATTTTTCTTGCTTTCATTAAACATTTTGAAATCATGTCAAGTTTATGGAGTATATTCCTATTGCAATGGCTTTTGTGAGAAGAGAAAAGCTATAGTGTTGTTTGTTGGCTTCTGTGCAGCCTCACTGCTTTGCTCAAGGGTACTTTGATGACAACTATTGGGTGAAAAGTATGCTAGTCATGTATTTGTTGTTCATCAAATAAAAGCCTTCTTCTCCATAGCTGTAATATACTGTAACAAGAAAGCCATAAAACCCGCACAATCATCAACTGTGGGAAGACATCCTCGTCATGTTCTCATATACCAAGAGTGACCTGACATTTCAATTGTGGTCATCTAGCTTTACTTCACCACAACAATCTAAAATGATGTTTAATTTGGAGAGTCAGTGCAAGGGGAGCCTTGATGTGGCTTGATTTACCAGTGAAAGGGGATGCAATGGACTCTGGTTTGCTGCATGTGTGAAACCGTATTAGCCAGAGGGCACTCAATGGAGTCCCCAGTTACCAAGTATGATTCAATTAGTTGCATTTTTTGAAAAAATGCCACAAAATTCGCATTTTGCTTTTTTTAAATAATCCTTCCCAGTCGTAAATATACAAATACGTACACTACCTCTTTCCTGCATTATATCTTTATAGTAAACCTGCACAAGGGTAACATTCCTCTACAAAGAGAGTTTTGTTTGTCTTTCATTCTCAATGACAAACCAACGGAAGTAAGAAGAGCAGGATGGTACACTTAAATCGCATCCCAGACTTTCTAAGAAATTTTCCATCAGTGAGTTTGGGGGAGCTCTGTCATTTACATCTCTGACTGGAGTGTCTCAGCCGTAATGAATAAAACAGACCCTGTAGACACACACACACACACACACACACACACACACACACACGCACACACGCACACATGCAGAGTAGAGGCCACAATGATGGCAGTGACAGGCTGACAGTTGGGATGTGGGCCAGTGGTACTGTGGGAAATGACCTTATTTGGACCAATCAAAGTGAGGCTGTGTGTTGATACTTATTCATATGATAATCACACTGGAGGAATCCCGTAAATTTGGTTCACTGTTTACAGCCTTTCCTCTAAGGGCCACACACACATTACACACACACACACAACACACACACACACACTCACACACACAGTGGCACTATCTTTGTGGGGACCTATCATTGACATAATGCATTCCCTAGCCCATTACCCTAACTTTAACCATCACAACTAAATGCCTAACCTCAACCCAGACCGTAACCATAACCTAATTCTAACCCTAAAACCAAGTCTTAACCCTCAAACAGCCCTTTAAACTTGTGGGGTCCAGCATTTTGGCCCCACAAAGTGTACAAGTATACTGGACTCCCAGATTTTGGACCACACGAATATAATTGAACCAGACCCCCCCCCCCCCCCCACACACACACACACTAATCTATTCAAATTGACCACAATTTTGGCCTTTGAACTGCCAGCTTTAATGGATATTTTGCATGTTTGTGGTGAGATGAGTGCCATGCTGCCAGACTGATAAACCAATACTGCAGAATAAAAACCAGTCCCTCATTATTAGTTATTATTATTAGTTGCCTCGTAAAATGTTTTAACTGTAGAGTCAAAGCATCAAAGGCCATGCTGTTCCCATTAGCAGCCATAAATCATCCAATACTTGACCCTTAGCATCCATGTCTGCAGTGAAATGGACACTGACATGGAGACTGAAAATACATCTGACTCTGTTCCATGGTATTTTTAGTGGAATTTACTCCAAATTAGTCCCGCTGAATGTGGGAGAAGGTGGACAACAATGCTGAACAGCCCAAGGAAACGTTCATCACCTATTGTCATAACAATGTACACCCACCCAAAGAAAAGCCTTTTCAGTGAGGCAACTCCGTCATTTACTATTCCTCCTGACTCACCCTTGGCCCCACATGGCTCTAGAAAATAAAGCACACAGGCGACGGAAACACTCGCTCAAGTGGTGTTTTGGTATAAACATGGCCATTCTGGGCCGGCAGGACCTTTTGTCTCCATGGTGACAGACTCCTGCTCGGCGGAAAGCAAATTGAAAGAGAGAACACTTCCCAACTGGCCAAGTTTACATCGCACCCTGTAATAAAGGAGAGGGATATGTTGTAATAGGCAAACACAGCTGCCTGGATGGTGAGCAGCGTAAAATTAAAACATTGATTAATTGTGATTGCATGGCTTAGAGAAGAGTGGAAATACCTGGGATATTATAGATCGTACATTGGCAAACCTAGTCTGTATGGAGAAAATAGAACTTATGAGTTAATGTGCAGTCCAGTTCCTTCACATAATAAAATCATTCACATAGTCTCATTATAAATACCTAGTCAAACACAGCTGCCTGGCAGCTGAATATTATTGCATTAGAGGATTGATTTGGCTTTAAAATGTGGAAGTAGGATTAGGTTTATGAACAAGCAAAAGCAAAAATGTATAAAGGACACTTGCAAACAAATTAATTTGAACTACCTCATCATTTTGTGGATCTTTTACGATATTCAACATAACCCAATTCTTTTATCCCTGCTCATTTTCAAACTACTTTTGTGCCAGTTCAAACCTTAATGTGTTTTGAACTTTAGCTGCAAGGAATGAGTGGGTACAGACCGTACCGTCTAGATACGCTGCAAGGCTGGGCTGGAACTTCAATCCCCACATGCGGTCTTATCAACACGAACAGAATAGAATGCATTCTTCCTTTGCGTCAAGTAATTAACCAAATTAATTTAAAATGAGCATGGATCAGTAGGAAGTGCATAAAGCCCATTAATGATTAAATCCACATCTCAAGAAAGATTTGCCTTTGTTTCAAGTGATGAAAAGCGTCTCTGTTGTTGGATTGGATTTCTATTCAAACTCTAGACTCTTTTAAAATGTCTCCATCAAAATGATTGGAATTATTACAGACAGCAATAATGGCTTTATTTACAACGTGTAAATTTTGTAATTGGAGCAATTTTAACAGGCAACCTGCCTGTAAAAATGTGGACCTTGAATAACCCAGTCTGCAGTGCTGTAATTGGGTACTATTGCAACTTCAGGACAACCGCTGATAAAAAAAACTAATTAAATTTTAGTGTGTAGGAATTTAAGCTTATTAGAGGAAAATACACACATCCATTGGCAGGTATTGGGAATACCATAGATCAACAACAACAACAAAAAACCACACTGTTCCAACGCTTTGACATTTTTACCCCACAAGAGGATTTCACAAAGGATACACATTAAAAGAAAGTCAGTAAATTGATACTAAAATATTGTGAGTGTTTGTGTGGAGGTCAAAGTGACCGATTGTTTTTCTTCTTCATCATTAACATAAATTCTAACCAATGTGGTTTGAGATACCAAACTCTAATTGTAACCTTGGCGAAAGCTGCTTTATTACCCTATAAGCTTAGTTGCCAGTTACCCCATTTTTATATGACGGACACATAAACATTTGGTGTGGAATCTGTGCTGCTGTCAAATAATCCTTTCATTGTGGCAGAACACAATTTTCTCATGTGTCATGTCCACAAATCTGCAATCCAGAGTAAGCGAAGCCCTGCACCATAAATTGTTTCAAGTGTCGGCCTGGTGTTCAAGAGTTGATTAATCTCTTTTTTTTTCTTTTCAATTTCAGTCTGTTTCTGATTTACTGGGCTGAGGTGAGCAGCCAAGCAGCTCCCTTGTCTGCCAACAAAGTGAGGGTGACTCTTCCGTTTGGGTTGAAACAGCAAGTGTGTTAGCTGCCAAGTTTTTAAATGAAAAGAGTTTTGAGACACATACATATACATTTTCCCTCAATCTCAAAATTATTATGTCATGGAAACAAAACAAAGTGTAGTGTTAATACTGTGTCTCCCCAAAACTGGGACCCTGACAAATGCTACACACTAGTATGTCTTCATGATGGTTTTATCTGTGGACATCTAAGCCTATAGGGCTTTGGAAAAGTTGTATAATGTATATTAATGAAGCACAACAACTGATTCGTTGAATATGTGGTGGAAAACAATCACTGACTGAGGATATGATAGCATGCAGCCTGAGATATAGTTACATTTGTGGTCCTCTACTATTACTTAACATCAGACACTTGTTTTGTAGTTGTGCCTTCAGCATTGAGTGAACTGTTGAATTCACAAACCATCAACGCATCCAGAATCAAAGCATTTTCATGAAACAATTGTATGATCAGACTTTAACAGTTCATTCTCATAAAATATTACAAATGAGAAGCTGTTTTCTAATTGACATTAAATCGTTCCTTGTATTAATAAAGGAATTGGACTACAGGGATGTTTTTGTGCATATTGAGTTTCATTATACTACTGGGAAAAATACAGACTACCGAGTCCACATTTGTGCATCTCTTAACTACTCTGCAGTGCAGCTCATTTATTCTCTTACATAAAGTTATTATGTGTATCTACTCTGTATGTCCAAATGTATTTTCCCCAGTGTCAGCAAAGCAGACATGCTCGCTAATGGTCCAGACCTAAATAATGGTACCCCATTGAGAAGATGCATTAATTTATCATGACAGAGCATATGAAGTAAGCAAAGGCAGCACCTAAGTCAGCACTTTTAATGTAGGGAATCCTCCTCAAATTCTGTCAGAATCACTCACGCCACTTATCAAAACTAAAGACTTTGACGTGCTGCAGCAACTTAACATATAAGCATGGGATGCAAACATGATGCAAGAAGGCTTTTGCTGACAACAGCAGCAGGAGCCAATAAACAAAGGCACATATGGTGATTATCAGCAAGCTGCCAAATCAGTGCAGTGAGATGGTATGGTGTGATTGCAGTAGTGTTCAATGTGAATTAAAACTGTAATTTCACAATGTTCACTGTTAGATTACAGTAGATATTCTTTACACAGCTCATTTTGATGTCCATCCAAGTCAAATTAAAGGGAGTTTCCAGTCCTTCTGCACCATCTATTCAAATTGTCCTATCCGTTTGAATCCTTCATTTCAACATTTCAGTTCATATTTAACAGCTATCATGTGATGTGTTGAGCAAAAAAAAACAAAACTGATTTAAAGGCATGTGGATGCAGTAAATGCTAGAATGGCGTTTATTCTGCCAAGCATGGCTTGGATCAGGGTTATTATTCAAAGATAGCAAGTGTGAAAAAAATGCCCAAGTGTGTTTTGTAAAATGAAAGCGGCACAGGAGTAGGCAAAAAAATTAGGAAAATGCAATTTGTATACGCCTCTATGCCCTCAAACCTCATAAAAAATATTTTTTTTAGATGTTGGCTAATAACTTTGAGAGAGTTATAGAGTTTTATACATTTAGAAATGTTCACATTTAACTGTGCCACATTTTTTTGTGAATGCAGGTTTTGCTGGGATGGAGATGTTTGTTCTTTTGGAATGTGGTGAGAAGATAAGAGTGCTTTAGTGGAAACATTCAGAATGTTCAAGCTGTAAAACGGGTGATGTCTTCACCAGGCAATCCAAAGCTCTAGAGTATTATTTGGCTGGCCTGAGGCAGAGTGTCTGACTGAGAAAACATTAGCAGCCAAACCCCACCATGGCATCAATGCTGCACGGCAGAGACACTCGTCCCTAACAAGGCCTGGTTTGTGTGTGATTGCGTGGATGTCCAAGTGAGTGTTTATGGACGTAAAGAGCGCTAATGTGGTGCGCTAATGTGGTGATGATATTAAGGAAAGAATATGTAAAATACTGGTAAGTGGCAAGAGGGAGTAAGTAAAGTCACTAAGTATTTAACACACACACACACACACACACACACACACACACACACACACACACACACACACACACACACACACACACACGTGGATGGTATTAAGCAATATTTAATGTATCGTTCCAAGAGACTGACCAGTGCAGATGTTTGGGTGAAATGTTGTTTCTTAAAATGTCAAATATCTTCAGTATTTTTCAGCATAGCACAAATGCAGCATCACATAAAATACAAGCGAGTACACGGATTATAAACAAGCCATTGACAGGACAAGACCATCATTTTCCTGAATCGGAACAGCAGCATACATAACTGCTTGGGGATTCTAACGCAGCTGGAGGCTGGTGGCGGAAAACATTGTTTGTGAAAATATCAGAACAGCGGTAAACAAAGATTCGTAATACAAATGGAAAATAACAGTATTCCCCTCAAGTCAACCACTGAGTTTCCTTTGTCTCATCCTTTCAATGGCATAAACTGAATGTTGAAGATATTAAAAGCAATGTTTGGATCAAGTTGCAGACTCAAAATGCTGCAATAATAATAGTAATAATAGTTCAGCATTTTGGAAAATATGTTTATTCGCTTTCATATAGAGAATTAGATTAAAAGATTGATACCACTCTAATGCCTATACGGTGAATATGAAGCTACTGACAGACAGTTATTGTAATCCGTTAACTCCCTGGAGTCTTATGGTCACTGTAGGGTTGCCAGGCAACCAGCTGAAAAGTCACTGTGCCTGGCCAAGAACTAATCTGGTGCATAATTCCTTGTAAAATGTCAGTTTGTCATTTTTTACATTTTAGGTTTTGGTCAAAACAAAGTATGACATGTTAATTAGTCAACTTTGGAGGTTGATTGTATTACCTTTGGACAGCACCAGCTGGCTGATTTTCCCTGTTTATGGTATGTCAAGCTATGCTAACCAGCTGTAGATATTTAGTGTACTGAACGTCAAACTATTCCTTTAACAGCCTTGATCAACTGGTCTCTCTCTCTCTCTCTCTCTCTCTCTCTCTCTCTCTCTCTCTCTCTCTCTCTCTCTCTATATATATATATAATTAGAGAATCACAATAGTAATTAAAGCTGCAAGCAGCGATGAACGGGCCCTCGCTAACCTGCGCGAGTCGGGGATACTGGCGGACGCCTCTCCTTGCGGCCGTGCATTTGCGCGTCACTCAGACACTGAACATCGTCTCAAATGAAAAGGGAACTCTCTGCTGAGTTCAATGACACCTTGCACAAGACTGTATGTCACACAGTTCATTATCTGTGAAAGGGGGCGTGACCGCATCATAGGGGGGCGGGTCAAACATCACCATTATAAAAGGAAGTCTCTGCTGAGTTCAATGACACCTCACACAAAGCTGTACCTTAAACGGTTCAAATGTTATAAAAGTGGGCGTGGCTTACGCATAGGGGGCGGGCCAAACCATCACCAATAAAGAAGGAAGTCTCTGCTGAGTTCATTGACACCTCACACAAAGCTATACCTTAAACGGTTCAAATGTTATGAAAGGGGGCGTGGCCTGGCTGAGTGGGCGTGGTCACATTATAGGGGCCGCCTCAGTATCACATGTAGACCACATATCCTAAGTTTCATGTAAATCGGATGATGTTTGTCATATAAGGCATATTTCCTGTTGCCAGATGGTGGCGCTGTCTCCAAAAGTCCATATTGGCGTGTAGGTGTCCTCAGGCCGGGACTCTTGGTGATTGGGGGAAATTTCAAGCAGATACGACGACGTACACTGTAGTTACAGCCACTTTCTCCCTCATCGCTAAACACTCAAAATGGCCGCCATGCCACGCCCACACCGTTTGACGAAAAGTTTTTCTTTAATAATTTTTCATCGTCAACATCTTAAGATTACACACACCAAGTTTGGAGCTGATCGGATGAAAGCTGTAGGAGGAGTTCGTCAAAGTATAGCACCTTGTCTTTTGGGCCTACTTCCTGTTACCACTAGGAGGCGCTATGACTTTGAGCCAATAGCGGCGTGTAGATGTCGTCAGGGGCGGACTCTGATGAATCCTGAAAAGTTTCGATCCAATCGGACAACGTACGCTCAAGTTACACCCACTTCCTGTTTTGGTGGCGATTCGCACAAAATGGCTGCCCCGCCACGGCCACGCCCTATGACGAAAAGTTTTTCTTTAATAACTTTTCATCGTTAACATGTTAAGATGACACACACCAAGTTTGAAGCTGATTGGATGAAAGCTCTAGGAGGAGTTCGTTAAAGTACGACACGTGGAAATGGCCAAAATCGCACTAATTTCGAACATTCAATCAAAATGGCGGACTTCCTGTTTGGTTTAGGGGGCTACAATGGAGTTTTATGTCCGCCCTGCCATGCTACATATGTGTACCAAGTTTCGTGGCTCTACGTTAAACGTAGTGCAGGGGCTGAATTTTCAAATTATTGTAGGGCGCTAGCGAGCCATTTTGTGCGCCCATTCTTGAAACCATTAAAATACGTAAATTTTCACCAGACTTGATGCGACCGCCAAATATGGTGAGTTTTTGAATATGATAAGGCCCCAAAAAGGCAATTCATTTGACGAAAAAGAAAGAAAGAAAGAAAGAAAGAATAATAATTCCTTCAGTTCCAATAGGCCTTCGCCGCCTGTCGGCGCCGGCCCTAATAATTAAAGCTGCAAGCAGCGATGAACGGGCCCTCGCTAACCTGCGCGAGTCGGGATACTGGCGGACGCCTCTCCTTGCGGCCGTGCATTTGCGCGTCACTCAGACACTGAACATCGTCGCCAATGAAAAGTGAACTCCTGCTGAGTTCAATGACACCTCACACAAGATTATAAATCATACAGGTCATTATCTGTGAAAGGGGGCGTGGCCGCATCATAGGGGGCGGGTCAAACATCACCAATGAAAAAGGAACTCTCTGCTGAGTTCATTGATACCTCACACAAAGCTGTACCTTAAACGGTTCAAATGTTATGAAAGTGGGCGTGGCTTACGCATAGGGGCGGGCCAAACCATCACCAATAAAGAAGGAAGTCTCTGCTGAGTTCATTGACACCTCACACAAAGCTATACCTTAAACGGTTCAAATGTTATGAAGGGGGCGTGGCCTGGCTGACTGGGCGTGGTCAAATTATAGGGCCGCCTCAGTATCACATGTAGACCACACATTCTAAGTTTCATGTAAATCGGATGATGTTTGTCATATAAGGCATATTTCCTGTTGCCAGATGGTGGCGCTGTCTCCAAAAGTCCATATTGGCCTGTAGGTGTCCTCAGGCCGACTCTTGGTGATTGTGGGAAATTTCAAGCAGATACGACAACGTACGCTGTAGTTACAGCCACTTTCTCCCTCATCGCTAAACACTCAAAATGGCCGCCATGCCACGCCCACACCGTTGACGAAAAGTTTTTCTTTTAATAACTTTTCATCGTTAACATCTTAAGATGACACACACCAAGTTTGAAGTTGATCAGATGAAAGCTCTAGGAGGAGTTCGTTAAAGTATAGCACCTTGTCTTTTAGGCCTACTTCCTGTTGCCACTAGGGGCGCTATGACTTTGAGCCAATAGCGGCGTGTATATGTCGTCAGGGCGGACTCTGATGAATCCTGAAAAGTTTCGATCCAATCGGACAAGTACGCTCAAGTTACACCCACTTCCTGTTTGGTGGCGAATCGCACAAAATGGCCGCCCGCCACGGCCACGCCCTATGACGAAAAGTTTTTCTTTTAATAACTTTTCATCGTTAACATGTTAAGATGACACACACCAAGTTTGAAGCTGATTGGATGAAAGCTCTAGGAGGAGTTCGTTAAAGTACGACACGTGGAAATGGCCAAAATCGCACTAATTTCGAACATTCAATACAAAATGGCGGACTTCCTGTTGGGTTTAGGGGGCTACAATGGAGTTTTATGTCCGTCCTGCCATGCTACATATGTGGACCAAGTTTCGTGACTCTACGTTAAACGTACTGCAGGGGCTGAATTTTCAAATTATTGTAGGGGGCGCTAGCGAGCCATTTTTGTGCGCCTATTCCCAAAACCATTAAAATACGTAAATTTTCACCAGACTTGATGCGACCGCCAAATATGGTGAGTTTTTGAATATGATAAGTCCCCCAAAAAGGCAATTCATTTGACGGATAAAAAAGAATAATAATAATTAAAGCTGCAAGCAGCGATGAACGGGCCCTCGCTAACCTGCGCGAGTCGGGATACTGGCGGACGCCTCCTGCGGCCGTGCATTTGCGCGTCCACTCAGACACTGAACATCGTCTCAAATGAAAAGGGAACTCCTGCTGAGTTCAATGACACCTCACACAAGATTCTACGTCATACGGTTCATTATCTGTGAAAGGGGCGTGGCCGCATCATGGGGGCGGGTCAAACATCACCAATGAAAAAGGAACTCTCTGCTGAGTTCATTGACACCTCACACAAAGCTATACCTTAAACGGTTCAAATGTTATGAAAGTGGGCGTGGCTTACGCATAGGGGCGGGCCAAACCATCACCAATAAAGAAGGAAGTCTCTGCTGAGTTCATTGACACCTCACACAAGCTATACCTTAAACGGTTCAAATGTTATGAAAGGGGGCGTGGCCTGGGTGACTGGGCGTGGTCAAATTATAGGGGCCGCCTCAGTATCACATGTAGACCACACATTCTAAGTTTCATGTAAATCGGATGATGTTTGTCATATAAGGCATATTTCCTGTTGCCAGATGGTGGCGCTGTCTCCAAAGTCCATATTGGCCTGTAGGTGTCCTCAGGCCAGGACTCTTGGTGATTGTGGGAAATTTCAAGCAGATACGACAACGTACGCTGTAGTTACAGCCACTTTCTCCTTCATCGCTAAACACTCAAAATGGCCGCCATGCCACGCCCACACCGTTGGACGAAAAGTTTTTCTTTTAATAACTTTTCATCTTCAACATCTTAAGATGACACACACCAAGTTTGAAGTTGATCAGATGAAAGCTCTAGGAGGAGTTCGTTAAAGTATAGCACCTTGTCTTTTAGGCCTACTTCCTGTTGCCACTAGGGGCGCTATGACTTTGAGCCAATAGCGGCGTGTAGATGTCGTCAGGGGCGGACTCTGATGAATCCTGAAAAGTTTCGACCAATCGGACACTGTACGCTCGAGTTACACCCACTTCCTGTTTTGGTGGCGATCGCACAAAATGGCCGCCCTGCCACGGCCACGCCCTATGACGAAAAGTTTTTTTTAATAACTTTTCATCGTTAACATCTTAAGATGACACACACCAAGTTTGAAGCTGATTGGATGAAAGCTCTAGGAGGAGTTCGTTAAAGTACGACACGTGGAAATGGCCAAAATCGCACTAATTTCGAACATTCAATACAAAATGGCGGACTTCCTGTTGGGTTTAGGGGGCTACAATGGAGTTTTATGTCCGTCCTGCCATGCTACATATGTGGACCAAGTTTCGTGACTCTACGTTAAACGTAGTGCAGGGGCTGAATTTTCAAATTATTGTAGGGGCGCTAGCGAGCCATTTTTGTGCGCCTATTCCCGAAACCATTAAAATACGTAAATTTTCACCAGACTTGATGCGACCGCCAAATATGGTGAGTTTTTGAATATGATAAGTCCCCAAAAAGGCAATTCATTTGACGGAAAAAAGAAAGAAAGAATAATAATAATTCCTTCAGTTTCAATAGGGCCTTCGCCGCTGTCGGCGCCGGCTCTAATTAAAGCTGCAAGCAGCGATGAACGGGCTCGCTAACCTGCGCGAGTCGGGATACTGGCGGACGCCTCCTGCGGCCGTGCATTTGCGCGTCACTCAGACACTGAACATCGCCGCAATGAAAAGGAACTCCTGCTGAGTTCAATGACACCTCACACAAGATTATACGTCATACAGGTCATTATCTGTGAAAGGGGGCGTGGCCGCATCATAGGGGGCGGGTCAAACATCACCAATGAAAAGGAACTCTCTGCTGAGTTCATTGACACCTCACACAAAGCTGTACCTTAAACGGTTCAAATGTTATGAAAGTGGGCGTGGCTTACGCATAGGGGCGGGCCAAACCATCACCAATAAAGAAGGAAGTCTCTGCTGAGTTCATTGACACCTCACACAAAGCTATACCTTAAACGGTTCAAATGTTATGAAAGGGGCGTGGCCTGGTGACTGGGCGTGGTCAAATTATAGGGGCCGCCTCAGTATCACATGTAGACCACACATTCTAAGTTTCATGTAAATCGGATGATGTTTGTCATATAAGGCATATTTCCTGTTGCCAGATGGTGGCGCTGTCTCCAAAAGTCCATATTGGCCTGTAGGTGTCCTCAGGCCGGGACTCTTGGTGATTGTGGGAAATTTCAAGCAGATACGACAACGTACGCTGTAGTTACAGCCACTTTCTCCTTCATCGCTAAACACTCAAAATGGCCGCCATGCCACGCCCACACCGTTGACGAAAAGTTTTTCTTTTAATAACTTTTCATCGTCAACATCTTAAGATGACACACACCAAGTTTGAAGTTGATCAGATGAAAGCTCTAGGAGGAGTTCGTTAAAGTATAGCACCTTGTCTTTTAGGCCTACTTCCTGTTGCCACTAGGGGGCGCTATGACTTTGAGCCAATAGCGGCGTGTATATGTCGTCAGGGGCGGACTCTGATGAATCCTGAAAAGTTTCGATCCAATCGGACAAGTACGCTCAAGTTACACCCACTTCCTGTTTTGGTGGCGAATCGCACAAAATGGCCGCCCCGCCACGGCCACGCCCTATGACGAAAAGTTTTTCTTTTAATAACTTTTCATCGTTAACATCTTAAGATGACACACACCAAGTTTGAAGCTGATTGGATGAAAGCTCTAGGAGGAGTTCGTTAAAGTACGACACGTGGAAATGGCCAAAATCGCACTAATTTCGAACATTCAATACAAAATGGCGGACTTCCTGTTGGGTTTAGGGGGCTACAATGGAGTTTTATGTCCGTCCTGCCATGCTACATATGTGGACCAAGTTTCGTGACTCTACGTTAAACGTACTGCAGGGGCTGAATTTTCAAATTATTGTAGGGCGCTAGCGAGCCATTTTGTGCGCCTATTCCCGAAACCATTAAAATACGTAAATTTTCACCAGACTTGATGCGACCGCCAAATATGGTGAGTTTTTGAATATGATAAGTCCCCCAAAAGGCAATTCATTTGACGGATAAAAGAATAATAATTAAAGCTGCAAGCAGCGATGAACGGCCTCGCTAACCTGCGCGAGTCGGGATACTGGCGGACGCCTCTCCTTGCGGCCGTGCATTTGCGCGTCACTCAGACACTGAACATCGTCGCAAATGAAAAGTGAACTCCCTGCTGAGTTCAATGACACCTCACACAAGACTCTACGTCATACGGTTCATTATCTGTGAAAGGGGGCGTGGCCGCATCATTGGGGGGCGGGTCAAACATCACTAATGAAAAAGGAATTCTCTGCTGAGTTCATTGACACCTCACACAAAGCTGTACCTTAAACGGTTCAAATGTTATGAAAGTGGGCGTGGCTTACGCATAGGGGGCGGGCCAAACCATCACCAATAAAGAAGGAAGTCTCTGCTGAGTTCATTGACACCTCACACAAAGCTATACCTTAAACGGTTCAAATGTTATGAAAGGGGGCGTGGCCTGAGTGACTGGGCGTGGTCAAAATATAGGGGCCGCCTCAGTATCACATGTAGACCACACATTCTAAGTTTCATGTAAATCGGATGATGTTTGTCATATAAGGCATATTTCCTGTTGCCAGATGGTGGCGCTGTCTCCAAAGTCCATATTGGCCTGTAGGTGTCCTCAGGCCGGGACTCTTGGTGATTGTGGGAAATTTCAAGCAGATACGACAACGTACGCTGTAGTTACAGCCACTTTCTCCTTCATCGCTAAACACTCAAAATGGCCGCCATGCCACGCCCACACCGTGTGACGAAAAGTTTTTCTTTTAATAACTTTTCATCTTCAACATCTTAAGATGACACACACCAAGTTTGAAGTTGATCAGATGAAAGCTCTAGGAGGAGTTCGTTAAAGTATAGCACCTTGTCTTTTAGGCCTACTTCCTGTTGCCACTAGGGGCGCTATGACTTTGAGCCAATAGCGGCGTGTATATGTCGTCAGGGGCGGACTCTGATGAATCCTGACAAGTTTCGACCAATCGGACACTGTACGCTCAAGTTACACCCACTTCCTGTTTTGGTGGCGAATCGCACAAAATGGCCGCCCGCCACGGCCACGCCCTATGACGAAAAGTTTTTCTTTTAATAACTTTTCATCGTTAACATGTTAAGATGACACACACCAAGTTTGAAGCTGATTGGATGAAAGCTCTAGGAGGAGTTCGTTAAAGTACGACACGTGGAAATGGCCAAAATCGCACTAATTTCGAACATTCAATACAAAATGGCGGACTTCCTGTTTGGGTTAGGGGGCTACAATGGAGTTTTATGTCCGTCCTGCCATGCTACATATGTGGACCAAGTTTCGTGGCTCTACGTTAAACGTACTGCAGGGGCTGAATTTTCAAATTATTGTAGGGGCGCTAGCGAGCCATTTTGTGCGCCCATTCCCAAACCATTAAAATACGTAAATTTTCACCAGACTTGATGCGACCGCCAAATATGGTGAGTTTTTGAATATGATAAGTCCCTCAAAAAGGCAATTCATTTGACGGAAAAGAAAGAAAGAAAGAATAATAATAATTCCTTCAGTTTCAATAGGGCCGCCGCTGTCGCTCTAATTACGTCACGCTCGTTATAAGACGGCCCTTAGAAATTAAAGCTGCAAGCAGCGAACGGGCCTCGCTAACCTGCGCGAGTCGGGATACTGGCGGACGCCTCTCCTTGCGGCCGTGCATTTGCGCGTCACTCAGACACTGAACATCGCCAATGAAAAGTGAACTCCCTGCTGAGTTCAATGACACCTCACACAAGACTCTACGTCATACAGTTCATTATCTGTGAAGGGGCGTGGCCGCATCATAGGAGCGGGTCAAACATCACCAATGAAAAGGAACCCTCTGCTGAGTTCAATGATACCTCACACAAGATTCTACGTCATACGGTTCATTATCTGTGAAAGGGGGCGTGGCCGCATCATGGGGGCGGGTCAAACATCACCAATGAAAAGGAAGTCTCTGCTGAGTTCAATGACACCTCACACAAGATTCTACGTCATACGGTTCATTATCTGTGAAAGGGGGCGTGGCCGCATCATGGGGGCGGGTCAAACATCACCAATGAAAAGGAATTCTCTGCTGAGTTCATTGACACCTCACACAAAGCTGTACCTTAAACGGTTCAAATGTTATGAAAGTGGGCGTGGCTTACGCATAGGGGCGGGCCAAACCATCACCAATAAAGAAGGAAGTCTCTGCTGAGTTCATTGACACCTCACACAAAGCTATACCTTAAACGGTTCAAATGTTATGAAAGGGGGCGTGGCCTGATGACTGGGCGTGGTCAAATTATAGGGGCCGCCTCAGTATCACATGTAGACCACACATTCTAAGTTTCATGTAAATCGGATGATGTTTGTCATATAAGGCATATTTCCTGTTGCCAGATGGTGGCGCTGTCTCCAAAAGTCCATATTGGCCTGTAGGTGTCCTCAGGCCTGGACTCTTGGTGATTGTGGGAAATTTCAAGCAGATACGACAACGTACGCTGTAGTTACAGCCACTTTCTCCTTCATCGCTAAACACTCAAAATGGCCGCCATGCCACGCCCACACCGTGTGACGAAAAGTTTTTCTTTTAATAACTTTTCATCGTCAACATCTTAAGATGACACACACCAAGTTTGAAGTTGATCAGATGAAAGCTCTAGGAGGAGTTCGTTAAAGTATAGCACCTTGTCTTTTAGGCCTACTTCCTGTTGCCACTAGGGGGCGCTATGACTTTGAGCCAATAGCGGCGTGTCGATGTCGTCAGGGGCGGACTCTGATAAATCCTGTCAAGTTTCGATCCAATCGGACAACGTACGCTCGAGTTACACCCACTTCCTGTTTTGGTGGCGAATCACACAAAATGGCCGCCCCGCCACGGCCACGCCCTATGACGAAAAGTTTTTCTTTTAATAACTTTTCATCGTTAACATGTTAAGATGACACACACCAAGTTTGAAGCTGATTGGATGAAAGCTCTAGGAGGAGTTCGTTAAAGTACGACACGTGGAAATGGCCAAAATCGCACTAATTTCGAACATTCAATACAAAATGGCGGACTTCCTGTTGGGTTTAGGGGGGGGCTACAATGGAGTTTTATGTCCGCCCTGCCATGCTACATATGTGGACCAAGTTTCGTGACTCTACGTTAAATGTAGTGCAGGGGCTGAATTTTCAAATTATTGTAGGGGGCGCTAGCGAGCCATTTTGTGCGCCATTCCCGAAACCATTAAAATACGTAAATTTTCACCAGACTTGATGCGACCGCCAAATATGGTGAGTTTTTGAATATGATAAGTCCCTCAAAAAGGCAATTCATTTGACGAAAAAGAAAGAAAGAAAGAAAGAAAGAATAATAATAATTCCTTCAGTTTCAATAGGCCTTCGCCGCTGTCGGCGCGGGCCCTAATAATTAAAGCTGCAAGCAGCGATGAACGGGCCTCGCTAACCTGCGCGAGTCGGGATACTGGCGGACACCTCCTTGCGGCCGCATTTGCGCGCACTCAGACACTGAACATCGCCAATGAAAAGGAACTCCTGCTGAGTTCATTGACACCTCACACAAGATTCTACGTCATATGGTTCATTATCTGTGAAAGGGGGCGTGGCCGCATCATGGGGGCGGGTCTAAATTCACCAATGAAAAGGAAGTCTCTGCTGAGTTCTATAACACCTCACACAAGACTACACCTTAAATGGGTCACCAGTTATGAAAGGGGCGTGGCCGCATCATAGGGGGCGGGTCAAACATCACCAATGAAAAGGAAGTCTCTGCTGAGTTGATTGACACCTCACACAAGATTCTACGTCATATGGTTCATTATCTGTGAAAGGGGCGTGGCCGCATCATTGGGGGCGGGTCAAACATCACCAATGAAGAAGGAAGTCTCTGCTGAGTTCAATGACACCTCACACAAGATTCTACCTCATACGGTTCATTATCTGTGAAAGGGGGCGTGGCCGCATCATGAGGGGGCGGGTCAAACATCACTAATGAAAAAGGAATTCTCTGCTGAGTTCTTTGATACTTCACACAAGACTACACCTTAAATGGGTCACCAGTTATGAAAGGGGCGTGGCCGCATCATAGGGGCGGGAAAACATCACCAATGAAAAGGAACTCTCTGCTGAGTTGATTGACACCTCACACAAGATTCTACGTCATATGGTTCATTATCTGTGAAAGGGGCGTGGCCGCATCATAGGGGGCGGGTCAAACATCACCAATGAAAAGGAATTCTCTGCTGAGTTCATTGACACCTCACACAAAGCTATACCTTAAACGGTTCAAATGTTATGAAAGTGGGCGTGGCTTACGCATAGGGGCGGGCCAAACCATCACCAATGAAGAAGGAAGTCTCTGCTGAGTTCATTGACACCTCACACAAAGCTATACCTTAAACGGTTCAAATGTTATGAAAGGGGGCGTGGCCTGAGTGACTGGGCGTGGTCAAATTATAGGGGCCGCCTCAGTATCACATGTAGACCACACATTCTAAGTTTCATGTAAATCGGATGATGTTTGTCATATAAGGCATATTTCCTGTTGCCAGATGGTGGCGCTGTCTCCAAAAGTCCATATTGGCCTGTAGGTGTCCTCAGGCCGGGACTCTTGGTGATTGTGGGAAATTTCAAGCAGATACGACAACGTACGCTGTAGTTACAGCCACTTTCTCCTTCATCGCTAAACACTCAAAATGGCCGCCATGCCACGCCCACACCGTGTGACGAAAAGTTTTTCTTTTAATAACTTTTCATCGTTAACATCTTAAGATGACACACACCAAGTTTGAAGTTGATCAGATGAAATCTCTAGGAGGAGTTCGTTAAAGTATAGCACCTTGTCTTTTAGGCCTACTTCCTGTTGCCACTAGGGGCGCTATGACTTTGAGCCAATAGCGGCGTGTAGATGTCGTCAGGGGCGGACTCTGATGAATCCTGAAAGTTTCGATCCAATCGGACAACGTACGCTCAAGTTACACCCACTTCCTGTTTTGGTGGCGAATCGCACAAAATGGCCGCCCCGCCACGGCCACGCCCTATGACGAAAAGTTTTCTTTTAATAACTTTTCATCGTTAACATGTTAAGATGACACACACCAAGTTTGAAGCTGATTGGATGAAAGCTCTAGGAGGAGTTCGTTAAAGTACGACACGTGGAAATGGCCAAAATCGCACTAATTTCGAACATTCAATACAAAATGGCGGACTTCCTGTTGGGTTTAGGGGGGGGCTACAATGGAGTTTTATGTCCGTCCTGCCATGTTACATATGTGGACCAAGTTTCGTGGTTCTACGTTAAACGTACTGCAGGGGCTGAATTTTCAAATTATTGTAGGGGGCGCTAGCGAGCCATTTTTGTGCGCCTATTCCCGAAACCATTAAAATACGTAAATTTTCACCAGACTTGATGCGACCGCCAAATATGGTGAGTTTTTGAATATGATAAGTCCCTCAAAAAGGCAATTCATTTGACGGAAAATAATAAAGAATAATAATAATAATAATAATAATTCCTTCAGTTTCAATAGGGCCTTCGCCGCTGTCGGCGCTCGGGCCCTAATTAAAGCTGCAAGCAGCGATGAACGGGCCCTCGCTAACCTGCGCGAGTCGGGATACTGGCGGACGCTCCTGCGGCCGTGCATTTGCGCGTCACTCAGACACTGAACATCGCCGCCAATGAAAAGTGAACTCCCTGCTGAGTTCAATGACACCTCACACAAGATTATAAATCATACAGGTCATTATCTGTGAAAGGGGGCGTGGCCGCATCATAGGGGGCGGGTCAAACATCACCAATGAAAAGGAACTCTCTGCTGAGTTCATTGATACCTCACAAAGCTGTACCTTAAACGGTTCAAATGTTATGAAAGTGGGCGTGGCTTACGCATAGGGGCGGGCCAAACCATCACCAATAAAGAAGGAAGTCTCTGCTGAGTTCATTGACACCTCACACAAAGCTATACCTTAAACGGTTCAAATGTTATGGAAGGGGGCGTGGCCTGGCTGACTGGGCGTGGTCAAATTATAGGGCCGCCTCAGTATCACATGTAGACCACACATTCTAAGTTTCATGTAAATCGGATGATGTTTGTCATATAAGGCATATTTCCTGTTGCCAGATGGTGGCGCTGTCTCCAAAAGTCCATATTGGCCTGTAGGTGTCCTCAGGCCGGGACTCTTGGTGATTGTGGGAAATTTCAAGCAGATACGACAACGTACGCTGTAGTTACAGCCACTTTCTCCTCATCGCTAAACACTCAAAATGGCCGCCATGCCACGCCCACACCGTTCGACGAAAAGTTTTTCTTTCAATAACTTTTCATCGTTAACATCTTAAGATGACACACACCAAGTTTGAAGTTGATCAGATGAAAGCTCTAGGAGGAGTTCGTTAAAGTATAGCACCTTGTCTTTTAGGCCTACTTCCTGTTGCCACTAGGGGGCGCTATGACTTTGAGCCAATAGCGGCGTGTATATGTCGTCAGGGGCGGACTCTGATGAATCCTGAAAAGTTTCGATCCAATCGGACTAAGTACGCTCAAGTTACACCCACTTCCTGTTTCGGTGGCGAATCGCACAAAATGGCCGCCCCGCCACGGCCACGCCCTATGACGAAAAGTTTTTCTTTTAATAACTTTTCATCGTTAACATGTTAAGATGACACACACCAAGTTTGAAGCTGATTGGATGAAAGCTCTAGGAGGAGTTCGTTAAAGTACGACACGTGGAAATGGCCAAAATCGCACTAATTTCGAACATTCAATACAAAATGGCGGACTTCCTGTTGGGTTTAGGGGGGGGCTACAATGGAGTTTTATGTCCGTCCTGCCATGCTACATATGTGTACCAAGTTTCGTGACTCTACGTTAAACGTAGTGCAGGGGCTGAATTTTCAAATTGTAGGGGCGCTAGCGAGCCATTTTTGTGCGCCTATTCCCGAAACCATTAAAATACGTAAATTTTCACCAGACTTGATGCGACCGCCAAATATGGTGAGTTTTTGAATATGATAAGTCCCCAAAAAGGCAATTCATTTGACGGAAAATAATAATAATAATAATTAAAGCTGCAAGCAGCGATGAACGGGCCCTCGCTAACCTGCGCGAGTCGGGATACTGGCGGACGCCTCTCCTTGCCGCGCATTTGCGCGTCACTCAGACACTGAACGTCGTCGCAAATGAAAAGGGAACTCCCGCTGAGTTCAATGACACCTCACACAAGACTCTGTCATACAGTTCATTATCTGTGAAAGGGGCGTGGCCGCATCATAAGGGAGCGGGTCAAACATCACCAATGAAAAAGGAACCCTCTGCTGAGTTCAATGACACCTCACACAAGATTATAAATCATACAGGTCATTATCTGTGAAAGGGGGCGTGGCCGCATCATAGGGGGGCGGGTCAAACATCACCAATCAAAAAGGAACTCTCTGCTGAGTTCAATGACACCTCACACAACACTATACGTCATACAGTTCAATATATGTGAAAGGGGCGTGGTCGCATCATAGGGGCGGGTCAAACATCACCAATGAAAAAGGAATTCTCTGCTGAGTTCATTGACACCTCACACAAAGCTATACCTTAAACGGTTCAAATGTTATGAAAGTGGGCGTGGCTTACGCATAGGGGGCGGGCCAAACCATCACCAATGAAGAAGGAAGTCTCTGCTGAGTTCATTGACACCTCACACAAAGCTATACCTTAAACGGTTCAAATGTTATGAAAGGGGGCGTGGCCTGAGTGACTGGGCGTGGTCAAATTATACGGGCCGCCTCAGTATCACATGTAGACCACACATTCTAAGTTTCATGTAAATCGGATGATGTTTGTCATATAAGGCATATTTCCTGCTGCCAGATGGTGGCGCTATCTCCAAAAGTCCATATTGGCCTGTAGGTGTCCTCAGGCCTGGACTCTTGGTGATTGGGGGACATTTCAAGCAGATACGACAACGTACGCTGTAGTTACAGCCACTTTCTCCTTCATCGCTAAACACTCAAAATGGCCGCCATGCCACGCCCACACCGTATGACGAAAAGTTTTTCTTTTAATAACTTTTCATCGTCAACATCTTAAGATGACACACACCAAGTTTGAAGTTGATCAGATGAAATCTCTAGGAGGAGTTCGTTAAAGTATAGCACCTTGTCTTTTAGGCCTACTTCCTGTTGCCACTAGGGGGCGCTATGACTTTGAGCCAATAGCGGTGCGTATATGTCGTCAGGGGCGGACTCTGATGAATCCTGGAAAGTTTCGATCCAATCGGACAACGTACGCTCAAGTTACACCCACTTCCTGTTTCGGTGGCGAATCGCACAAAATGGCCGCCCTGCCACGGCCACGCCCTATGACGAAAAGTTTTTCTTTAATAACTTTTCATCGTTAACATGTTAAGATGACACACACCAAGTTTGAAGCTGATTGGATGAAAGCTCTAGGAGGAGTTCGTTAAAGTACGACACGTGGAAATGGCCAAAATCGCACTAATTTCGAACATTCAATCCAAAATGGCGGACTTCCTGTTTGGTTTAGGGGGGGGCTACAATGGAGTTTTATGTCCGCCCTGCCATGCTACATATGTGTACCAAGTTTCGTGACTCTACGTTAAACGTAGTGCAGGGGCTGAATTTTCAAATTATTGTAGGGGGCGCTAGCGAGCCATTTTGTGCGCCTATTCCCGAAACCATTAAAATACGTAAATTTTCACCAGACTTGATGCGACCGCCAAATATGGTGAGTTTTTGAATATGATAAGTCCCTCAAAAGGCAATTCATTTGCCGGAAAAAAGAATAATAATAATAATTCCTTCAGTTTCAATAGGGCCTTCGCCGCTGTCGCGCTGGCCCCCTAATAATAATCCCCTAATAATTTTTTTTTTTTTTTTCGCCTCCGGCCGGCCCTAATAATAAAGAATAATTCCTTCAGTTTCAATAGGGCCTTCGCCGCTGTCGGCGCTCGGGCCCTAATTAGTGAGCCATAATGGGTTTCACCTTATTCACCATCCATCCATCACTTATACGGTATTGGGTCGCGGGGGGAGAAGCTCCAGCAGGGGACCCCAAACTTCCCTTTCCGGAGCTATTTTAACCAGCATCGACGGGGGGGATCCAGAGGCATTCCCAGGCCAGGTTGGAGATATAATCTCTCCACTTAGTCCGGGGTCTTCCCCGAGGCCTCCTCCCAGCTGGACGGGCCTGGAACACCTCCCTAAGGAGGCGCCCAGGAGGCATCCTTACCAGATGCCTGAACCACCTCAACTGGCTCTTTCGACGCAAAGGAGCAGCGGCTCTACTCCGAGCTTCTCACAGATGACTGTGCTTCCCACTCAATCTCTAAGGGAGACACCAGCCACCCTCCTGAGGAAACCCATTTTGGGCGCTTGTACCCTGGATCTCGTTCTTTCGGTCAAGACCCAGGGCGATAACTGGAATGTAATACCTCATCCACTGCGCCGATTCTCCGACCAATCTCCTGCTCCATGGCCCCCTCAATCACGGACAAGACCCCAAGGTATTTAAACTCCTTCACTTGGGGTAAGGACTCATTCCCTACCTGAAGAAGGCACTCCATTGGTTTCCTGCTGAGAACCATGGCCTCAGATCTAGAGGTGCTGATCCTCATCCCAGCCGCTTCACTCTCGGCTGCGAACTGATCCAGAGAGTGCCACATCATCCGCAAAAAGCAGATCTTATTCACATTACTTTTAAATAGGCCTTTGGATCCCTATGTTTTTTACCACTTGTTCTTACTAGAAGTACTGTGGATCTCAGAAATCAGACCCACAGCAGCCACATTTTCCAGGCTTTATGGCTACCTTAAGATAATTTGGCCTTAACTTTATAGAATCCTTGACATTTGGTTTCTGTGTGTGCTGACTGAGTGTTCCTGCCTGGTTATTGCAAGCAGACCACTGCAGGCCCTATTGATTTTATCACTCACTTGGCAAAGCGTTTCTACATTTGGATGAAATCTCAGCACATCCACTGGAAAATTCCTACCAAACACCTTAAGCCATTATACATGGACAGTGAAGCCTGTCTTGGTCTATTCATAGAACTTAAGAAATAACTTCTACTCTTGGAGCAGGGCACATTTGGAGGGATTAAAGGAAGAAATCAGCCAATATCATTAAAATGGAGAAAATTGCAGTTTGAACTCATTTCTAACTGTTGCTCTCAATCGTCAGTGTCTCAAACAACAATATCTAAACTTCACTTGGACGTTTTTCTGCCTCTTGTACAGACATGTCCATAACAAAATACTTACAGTTGTGTTCAGAATTATAGCAGTTTGTTTAAATAAGTATACTGTTTATTGATCCCCAGTGGGGAAATTACAATTTACAATTAAAATAAAAAAGTGAATAATGCTCAAAATCCTTAGCATGGCTTTTAATTCCATAATATCAATGCATTGGGAACACTTCACACTCTATTCTAAATCAAAACATGACCAAAATTGATCAAGTTTGTGTTATCTTTACACAAAGTGAAGAACAGGTATGCCAGCCCAGGACGATTGAACTACGATTGGGCTGGCCACTCCATAACATCAATCTTGTTCATCTGTAACCAAGATTTTGCTCGCTTACTGGTGTGTTTTGGATCATTGTCTTGTTGAAAGACCCATTTCCAAGGCATTTCCTCTTCAGCATAATGCAATATGACCTCTTCAAGTAGTTTGATGTTTTGAAACTGATCCATGATCCCTGGAATGCGATAAACAGGCCCAACACCACAGTATGAGAAACATCCCCATAACATGATTTTTGCACCACCATGCTTTACTGTCTTCACAGTGTACTGTGGCTTGAATTCAGTGCATGGGGGTTGTCGGACAAACTGTCTGCGGCCCATAGACCCAAAAAGGACAACTTTGCTCTCATCAGTCCACAGAATGTTGCGCCATTTCTCCTTTGGCCAGTCAATGTGTCCTTTGGCAAATTTCAACCTATTCAGTACATGTCTTTTTTTAACAATGGGACTTTGAGGGGCTTTTAGCTGATAGCTTTGCTTTACATAGCCTTCTTCTGATCGTAACAGTACTCACAGGTAACTTTAAGTCTTCTTTGATTGTCCTGGAGCTGATCATTGTTTGAGCCTTTGCCATTTTGGCTAGTCTTCAATCCATTCATGATCCATGGATGCCATTTCAAGGCATTTGAAATCATTTTGGCTGATCTGCCTATCATTTTCTGCACTTCTTTATGTTTTCCCCTCTCCAATCAACTTTTAATCAAAGTCTGCTGTTCCTCAGAGCAATGTCTGAAATGACCCATTTTGCTGAGTATTTCAGTGTGAAATGCACTATAACCAGCATGCACAACATTTGCTTCCTTCCTTCCTTAAATATGGGCCATAATTGACACCTTTTTCTTCACAGAATCAATCACCTCACAAATTGAGTGACTGCTATTATTTTGAACATGCCCCTTTCAATTACAGATTCACTTACACAGAATGAGCAGCATGTGTGTCATGACTGTTTGGTCTGTTGACTTTCTATGACTCTACAACATTTACTAGTAAATTATTTGCCGTGTAGAAATATCACTTTTACCAAAAAATATATTTTTTGAGGTAAGTGATGTTGGACTGCTATTATTTTGATCCCAACTGTAAATGTGATATCTGACCTACATAGTCCCACATAAGCCATCATGGTGTCCACACCCCCAATGGCAAGAGAAGCATGTGTCAGGGCTTTTAGTAAATAGAAGGTCAACCATCTTTCTTCACTGTGAATCCAAGCCAGATGAGTCTTAAGTGCCAGCGTTGATCGTAATTGAACAGAGAGTGCCGGGTAACTCTCTTCACCAGACAAAACACTTCCTTTGTATATGTTGGAGGCCTGTTTCCAGCCAGACTGACACTAAGACAGACAGATGGCACTGTTTTTATCCCAAGAAAGTTCTCCTGTTTCATCCACATTTATCATTGTGTGTGCCAGAGGAGTAGCAGTCCAACTTCCCTTTTTAGCTTTTAAGTTTATTTCTTCAGAATGTGTGGTAGGAACCTGCAGACTTGTAAGTGACTCTAGGGGAAGAAGCTGGACAGAAAACAGACACAGGAGAAACTTGTCTTTGTTGTTTGATCTGTGAATAACATTAATATGCCATGGTTTATTCTTCACAGCACAACCGACAGAAGAGAGAGAGAGAGAGAGAGAGAGAGAGGATTCTTAATTTTCAGTGTTTTGTATTCGATACGGCATGCTTACTTTTTAACTCCCAGTTCCTCAGTGACATCATAGCATAGCTATGAAGCCATATCGTATCCCACGTACGGTTACAAATGCATCCACACTTCATGAATTCCAAAACTCTAAGGGCAAGAAATGGGATTGGACGGAGCCCTCGATACTCCATGTGAATGCATTTCAGGTGGTAGGAACAGTTTGTACAGCAACACAAGGGAACACTCACCAGAAGATGGAAAGAGGTTTTGAGTGTTTGTAATGTGCAAGACACATGTTAAAGGTCAAGAAAAAAGTGATGGATACCAATATTTTGGTGCAGAAGAGATAGTAAAGCTGCTATTTGAGTAAAGCAGTAACAGAACAAGATGAAATAGGAGGGGAAAAAGGATAAGCAGACGGAGAGAGGGTTGGTGGAGCCAGTTAGGTGTTGGCCACATCTGTTCACTCCCAGACTCCTAATAATTTATCTGTGGTCAATGGCAGACCAACTTTGCATGGAACGGATGAGATGTGGTCGAAGTTTTCTCCAGTGTTCTCATGAAGCTTTCCAAAACGCCAACACTCCACAACAAAAAAGTCTGTGTGTGCTTCATTGTGAGATGAAATTAAATATTCTTGGAGCAGCCATGTCTGACCAACTCACTGGTGCTGCAGCAGCCAAAGTATGGCAGGGCATCAGAGGGTCGGAAGCCAATGACTAAGTCTCAGATTTTACTCACTGATCCCAGCATTTCTGATCCAGAACCTTTGCCTGACTGGTTGAATCTGAATATTTTTGCTCTTAAAAGAGCAGCAGGCCAGAGGATCATTCAGTTGCTCTTGGATCAGTCTAAGTTTACTCTAGAGTCTGCCCCCATTCTTTCCACATACCTCACATTTTTACATCCAAGTTTGTGTGTCTTTGTCGTGTCTATCTTTTTTATAGTCTACTACTGATGGGAAAGATGGCCACACAAAATCAGAAGTGTGGTCAAGATGTTTCCATCTTAATACTGTCTGTATAAGTAACCCAGACAGGACTAACTTAAAGTGCAAAATGCAGGTGTGTATACCTCCTTTACCAGGCTGTAAAACACTACACAAATATACTAATGCAAAAAAATACTTTAACAATTAAACATTTTCCTCGTTATACTGTACATTCTACCATTTTGCAGTCAGCCATGCTCAGATGTCCGCATTTTTAGAGTCCTTGACCATAAAGGGTTTGAGGTAATGGATGGCAGTGGAGCTGAGTCATACAACATCCTGTTCTGATTAAAATTCAATGAAATCAGGAAAGGTAAAAGAGGTGGTTAGATCAAAGACAGACTCAGATGCTGCAAGTGTGAGAACATACTCTTACACTTATCATACGTCTAGAGCGTTCAGTCGACACTAAAGCGTCTGATATATACCGGCTCTGTCTGGTCCAAGCATTTCAAAGCCATTTTCAGCAATAACAGCTGAACATGATAGATAACGCTACCTGCCCTGCATCAAACGCCAGATAAACTATTTTAACAACTAGCCTGTGAACATTGTGTAACATTCAGCAGTCAAAAGGGCCAGAGGCTTTGATCAGGAGTTAGTGGAGACCAAAACAGAGTAAAAAATCAAGTGAATTTGCGGACAGAAACACAGTCATAGTCACAGTCAAAATACAAAAGATAAGAAGAAAGATTTTGGCAGTCAGAAAACCATCTGTTGCAGTAGAACTAAAATATGAACCCAGTATGCCTTAAAAGGGCATAGCACTTGCAACACCAATACTGACGGATCTAAACTAGATAAAGTATGTTGTTGGACACTAATGTGGTTCATTCCCAGGCGCTTTTGTCAGGATTACTGTAACAAAAGTCTCAGTGATAGCAAAGTTTTGATGAACATCTCCAAAGTGTTGGTCTGTTTCGACAGATGTGAATAGGGACAAACAAATAAAGTTTGGACCTTAACCACAGTCAAGAAGACTAAATTATCCATTGGCATGAGATGTAAGACCTCCAAGTCACCCACTTGGGTGTTTTCCAATGATCCTTCTGTAACATTCCTTTCCGTCTGGTTTTATTTTCTAAAAAAGCTTGTTAAACATCAACCCTGTTGTCCACAGTCAATCCATGAACACCATTTTACTACACCAACATCTTATTATTCTGACTTTAAGTGATCTGTCCTCACAATAAACAATTGTGTGAACTTTATTCACCCTCGAATGATGTATCGCCGGACTTATATGGGTATAATGTGTGACGGAACTGCCTTCCATTGGTTTACAAGACAAATACAAGCATCTTCTAGAGCATCATGGTTAACAAAATGGATGGCCAGCACATCAGAGCTAGTGGCGATCGGCGGAGATAAACGGCCCAAAAAATCATAAACTATGGACATAAAGTGTATCAATCTTGGATGTAACAGTTTGGATTAATTGCATAAAGACCCCGAAAAACTCAGGACTTCCAGGCTGGATACAAAACCTTCTGTAAGGGCTACGAAAGACACCAAAGCATCAGCAGAACGGGGCAAGTGTTCGCTTCTAGCTCCAAAAGACGGTATTATTATAAAGTTATTAAGTTATTAATTTTGTGGTGCCATTTTTTGTCGTATATGACAAGCTCGGTCGCAGTTAAATGTAACAATTTTGAGTTTTGAATAAACCATTTAGAAACAGATGTAGTATTGTATTATGTGAACAGAATTACTTTTTATTTCTATAAATATTATTATTGTAATAGTGATATTGTTAAAAGATGCTAAAGAGATATTGATTTGCAACATTAATTTGCATTGGAATCACACAGATTTTTCTTTTTAGTGAAAACAAGATTCATATAAAATACCACTTAAACTTGTTAGAAATGGATGACTTTTTTTTAAGTTTGGGACATCACTCACTGGTTTGGACTTGTGTCTATGAAAGTAACATGTCTCAAATTTGACACATATGCTGATGCAGCAAGAGAAGTTAATCTTTGAAAAGAGGATCAAAGTAGCCATGAACTCGGGTGAATGTGTGCAATTGGGATTACAATGTCAAGTAGAAAACAGAGTTAGGAGTTACAAACCAACATTTTTAGGTTTTAGTGAAATGTGGTCAAGTATATTGGATGAATTGCCATGAAAGTTGCTGCAGACATTCATTGTCCCCTCAAGGTGAATTGTAACAACTTTGGTTGGACTTTTCATCTGGCACCATTATCAAGTCAACTGGAGCTAGAGGACACTTCGGCGCGCCGAAATCTCCACTTTGTGTGACACAGGGGCACACACTCAATTGCGATTCACCAAAAAGGAGGAAGCGGTCAAATGTTACGATCATTATTTTTGCTAAGTGCATTATGGCTGTGTGCAATACTCTTTGAGACAACACTATGCAAGTAAGAACAAGTGTACACTGCATACACTGAATTGAGACTACTTCCATCAGTCTCAATTCAGATACTAATGGAAGTAACTGAATTTAGACACAGCATTGAATTTGTTAAGTAATGTGTTTTGTAATATTTCCATCATGTTCTCCAGTCCCTTTTTGACTTTTGAGTGTCATGTGTAATTAACCTTATAATTAATGAAAAGCAGCTGACTTATGTAACTGTGATGTTAATATTCAGAATGATCTACCTTGTCAATCAGTTGTTTACAAAATGGCAAATGTTGCAGTCTCACAAGTTATTGATGGGAATTAATTAGCCATGACAATCTTTTGGGCAGTCCCCTAGGTAAAACAGCAGTGTTCATGCACACCGCTTCACTTTGTATGTTTTTTTTTTTGTGCCCAGACTTGCCTCCGTCTCATCAAAGCATCTAGCAACCCATGCACGAAAATCTTCTTTAGCCTGCGTCATATCCCTCCCCAACTTCTCACAATAAAGCTATGTAATATACCCGGTGTGATCAGAGAAAGAAATCACTTTTAATTTGCCATCTTGTTGCCACTGCTACTAATTCACTTCATGGCAGTCAAATTAGAGGCAAAACAGGAAGAGGAGCCAAATCTCATGTCAGATGTTTTAGTGCTATGTGATGACAGAAAATGATTTGCGGTGTAAGGTTGACTACTGTATGAAGCCCTTGTAATGTATTTGCTTTGGATTCATGTAATGTCATGCTGCAGCAAACAATGTCTGAAATAAACTTAGCAAGTGGCCTTGGAGAGTTTTTAGCAGTTTCCCTACATCTACTTTAACGACTCTACTGGCTTTCTCTGCATTACATTCTGCTCATTGACATTCATAGCATACAGTAAAAATGGGAGTCAAAGAGCAATTGCTTAGGTAATGTCTGCTTCATAGCAGACATTACCCTTTGAGTTCTTATCCTCAAGGGAAAAGCACAAGTGAACAATCCTTATGCTCATTGTGCTTCACTAGTCTGTCTCTTTATTCCACTATTTTAGGCTTTTAGAACCATGTTTTGTTTGTTGTTACCTAGTTTGCCCTATAGAAACATGTCTAGACTTTGAAGGGTGTCACCATGGTAATAGCCAACACAGGAAGCAGAAAAAACAGAGGAAGTTCTACCTGCGGTGACCTGGTTTATAGCAGAGTGTCCTGTGCCTGGGGCAGACAGATGGTTGAAGACAAAAAAGGTGAGCTGTATGAGGATACCTGAATAGCCAACAGCTTGCAGAGTGTCAACCGTTCAACACAAATTGGCTTTGTCAGAGATGATATTTAATTAGATTCTAAAAAAAATCTAAATACTGCTAAAAATGAGTTAGTAAAAGTCAATTAATGAACCTTATAAAATGCATTTCAAGCCCAAAGTGGAATGCCAATAAAGTCTATATGTGGTTTTGACTATGTTCATGCTTGGTGGACACCTGAAGGCTTCAGGGTTTTTTCTGTCTCATTGGTCTGCCAGTGTAAAGCCAGGAATTTACAGAAAAATTAACCTTTGACTGGCAGGCGATCAAATCAAAAATGTACAGCTCTTTTTACTTTATTGAACCTTTATAATTAAGAGATTGACAATAGCCTTGACGCTATAAAGGTGATATAATTTGAAAGTGGCTTTACAGATTAATGCAACAGAAAAAAAGCAGTTCATCCCAAATCAATTGTGTCAACACCTCAATTAATAAAGCATCAGGGTGAGTTAAGAATGGACCAGAGGTCATAAATAACCACTGGTGATATGGAAGCCAAGCCACTTCAAATTAACTACTGAGACTTTCAAAGAAGGTAATTTAGGCTACATAAATTAAGATGTATTTCAAAGTAAAATATTTCAATTGTGGTTACATTTCACTTATAGGTATTCAGTTGCTTATAAGATTCAAATCTTAATGGCCATTATGTGCTTCCATAATTACATTTCTCAGTCTAGGATGACCAAATTTACCTTATGTAAAGTGTAAATTATGATTTAAGTATCTAAACAAGAGTATCAAATCATTCAGTATCAATATTAGATTTAATCAATTTGGTGGCCCTCTCAATATTAAAAGCCATCACATTAGCTTTATGTAAATTATTGTAATCTGAAAATTAAGTCAAGTCTTACAGATGTATTCCCTAAATATAAACAAGTTGAAAACAAATACAAACTATTATATTTAATTACTTTCTCTAAATAGCCAATAACAAATATATACAGTATATACTCTGTGTATATATATATACACACAGTATATACTCTGTATATATACTCTGTGTGTGTGTGTGTATATATATATATATATATATATATATATATATATATATATATATATATATATATATATATGTGTGTGGGTGTGTGTGTATCTAACAGTAGCAGCTATTATTATTATGATTTCTTTTCTCTGTACGGCTGATTGAAGTGATTTTAGGAGTCTAACAAGAAGCTACTGACACTGTCTTTAGAGCAAGATGTGCTGCCTTTCTGCAAAAGAGGAACACTTTAGGCCCCCTTGTGGAGCACCTGAAAAACAGAGTGCATATGTGTACGAGTGCATGCATGTGTGTAATGGCAGTGAGGAGGCTTCACTGGATATCGTCTTCATGTGTGTGTTTGTGTAGATTTGTGTATGCAAAACTATAGAATTTGACAATACACAGCATGCCATTTCTGCATTATGTGCGTGTGCGTGATCTAGCAAAATCTGTAAAAGTTATGCTCGTGCGTGTGTTTGTGTTATCGGTGCAGGTCCAAACCACGATCAGATGATGGGCTGTGTGTGTGTGTGTGTGTGTGTGTGTGTGTGTGTTTCTTGAGGTCCCTCTGGCTCCCATGGTTTCTCTCTCTATCCCCTCCTCCCTCTCATTCTCTCCTCCCTCTGTTCCTTCTTTCCTTCTCCATTTCACCCCAGTCTCTCAGCTAACTCAAGCGCCACCTCCCTCTCACACATGCAATAGCAGTCTTGAGATTGAGGCAGACGTTTTAACCCTTCACAAGGACATTTAAGTCCTTGTGAGATTAAGGTAAAGTTTCAGAGGCGAGTGATTGCATTGTGGTCAATCCTAACTTTGGAGTTTGTTCAGGGTTAAGGTTAGATTTAATGTTAAATTGGCTGAGATAGCTGGATTTTAGGGGTTTGGGTTGAGCTGAAAGAAGTCAATGGGAGGTTTTCACAGTGCAGCACAGTAAGACCCATGTCAATCACAACCATCATTGCAACATATCCACTTCCCTTTCACATGTTTTCTATAAAATTCTAGCTGTAGCTCATGCAGTTTTTTTGCAAACAAGTTTAAATTGATCTCAGTTGCTACTCAAAATCCCATAATTTACAATTAAAAGCCATTGATACATGCAAACAAATTTATAGAGAACTTTTAACCTATTTTTCAGCTCATGCATCATGGTAAGGAGGCCTCCAAGATTTATAAATATCACAAGAGGAACAAGAGCTGAATAGTGTCACAGACCTTTCTATTACACTGTTTGTCTGGCTGACTCACATGTAGGGTGTGGTTTAATATCCTTTTTTCTCTGTTCTTTTTTGTTTCCCTATTCTTTTTTTTTTTGCTGATTCCTGTAAGAATGCGGTCAGCCTGAAAATAAAAGAATCTCAAAAGAACTTGAATTTTGTATTTTCAGCTGACACCTATTGGAGTTTATGAGTGGATTGTGCACATCACAGAAGAATTACAAAATAAAAACTACAATATATTACAAAAAAATGACTTTACTTTTAATGTTAGTATCGAGAAAAATGAACAAACAGCAAGACTCTTTGTAAAAGCATCAATGTTGGGCAAAAAAAACAACCCACTGAAAAACAAGATGCTCATTACCATGTGCCATTTCCTTCCAAGAAAAAGAGTGATGGTTGATACATGGCGCTGGGGTTTATATCTGACTGCAATGCTTCATAATATTATTTATATAATTTTCACTTCAAGCAGAAAATGAAAGTCACAGAAAGAATAAACTTTTACATAAGAGTGTAACCAACAGGTGACTCACTGAGAGAATGGCAGCAAGCATGCGTCCTTACTACTACTAATCCTGCAAACCTCCTGTTGGGATACGATTAAATATCAGACCTCATCCAGCCCAGGACAGAGGTACAGAAATAAATTCACCGTCTGCCAAACTACTTAAACGAGCTGGGTTCAGACACTGTCAAGGGAGCAGCTCACATGATGATTACGCATGCAACTCCCACACACAAACACCGGATGAATGTGTGCACACAGGTATACACATGTGCACGTATGGACACACAATCCTATGTGAGTGAAAAGCAGAAAATATGCAAGAGGAAAAAAGAGACAGAGAGAGGAAGAGAGAAAAAAACGACACACAAAGAAGGGAAGGACGGTTTCCATTGGGTCCAGGTACACATGTGGTATTGTGATATGGGGTCAGGGTCCTGCTGGACCGTAGGGAGGTGCTGGGGAGCTCCCTGATCCGCCGAAGCTTTTCCCTACTGGACACACGCTGAGCCAGTGGAGCCTGGATTCATCCTTCAAGCCTCTTCTTCTTCACTCCCCTTCACCCTCCCCCTCCTCCTCTTCCACCTCCTCCTCCTCTTCTCTCCCAACCCTCCCTTTAGTCCCCCTCCTCCTGCTCCTCTTTCCCAGGCCCTATGGGTGCAGTGCCACGTTGCTGAGAGAACGTATTAGAGCAAGAGAGGGGGAAAAGAGAGACAAGTGATAAGCAGCTCCTTGTGGGCTAATGTGTTTTCTCCACATTTGCCTTATTTCTGTTTCTTCTTGATTCTTATGTATATTTTCCCAGGCTTGTGTTTAAGTCAAATACGCTCACGTTATTTCAAAAATGTTCACAAAACATTAGCTTCTCTATGAGAATGGCATGACTCGTGTCTGTGTGTGAGTGTGTGAGTGTGTGAGTGTGTGAGTGTGTGAGTGAGTGAGTGAGTGAGTGAGTGAGTGAGTGAGTGAGTGAGTGAGTTGTGCTTGCCTTACTGAGTTTCCAGTCTGGTGTGAGCGTTTAAATATTCCACTTCCCCACCACAAGATAAACTTCCTAAAGCATATGCGTTTTAATTTCCACAATTTCTTATTTAGTAACTGGAAAAAGCTCAATTCAAGTACCTCATGTTTTCTGTCTCATTTCACACACTTTAAAACAGAGGTGGCATTTACTTATGCAGTAATGCCATCTAGTGGACATTACGTTAACAACTAATTTACATGTCATAACTAAGTTGTCTACATTGGCAGGTTTACAGAGATCTAACTACATGGGAGCTCTGTAAGAGAAAACACAAGCGGCTACTACAGGCATGTGCTAAATAAACACGTTAGTCTTGGCATTCATCTGGCACAACTTATTTTTCTTGTTTATTCATGAAAAAGTCAATCCCATAATTTCATATTCCTCATTGTTACTGCTCTTTATACCTCTGTATCATAAATGTTTATCTTGCAGATTTATAGAAAGTTGTTTAACTTGCAAAAATGACTGGATTTAATAACATACATTTCAGGGGCATTTTAGTCTAATGGGTATCATTGTGTCACAATTTGTTTGATTTTGCTCCAAACTGCCATTCATACATTTTACATTGAAAAGGTCCTGACAAGTTAATGATATTCTAGTTCTCATGTGACTCTTCCAAGGAATCATCGCTGCACAAACAACCTTAAGAGTTATGCTTATAGAAAATGAGATAAATGCTCCACAGTAGAAGTTGGGGCCAACATAGGAAAACTGATTTTGGAGCTTTAAACTATCACTTAACTGTCAGTTATAAGTAATCTTATAAGAGTAATCCCCATTATAAACCACAATCTGCATAATCTCTCTTGATTGTTGAGGACATTTGATAGATTTAACTGAGCAGGCCAAATCATGTATATGAAATGTTTGAGGGTGACTGTCTCAGAGAAACAACAGAAGGAAGCACACGCCTATTTTAGGAAGATCAAAATATTTGAGTTACCATTCTGTGCATCAAAGTTTTAATACATGTTTTAAAAAATAAATAAAATAAAAGCCCCGACAAAGCATCTGACCAACCTTTAAAGTGAAGGACAGGTGATACCAATCAGTAAGCTCACATGGTAATCAGCACGAACATAGAAGTAGAGTCCATAGAGAGGGCATTCATAGTTAAAAGAAACTAACATTCACCTGTTCACTTAAGTAGCAGGAGCTTGCCGATACAAAATAGAAAACTGTTATATAATAATAATAATAATAATAATAATAATAATTACAAAATAAAAAATAACAAACATCTGAGTCCTTAATAGACATTCAGTAATAAGTGTCCTATACAAAATTATCCCAGTCACACATACACAATGTACCATTTAGTAAAGAAAGAACAGAGATTTATTTAAATATCTCAAAGGCTCAGGGTCTCAAACTGTTTCTATGATGTTGTTGAGTTTTTGTGAATTCACAAATGAAATGAAAATTTGTCCTCTGTGATTTTCAATTTGGTACCCAACTATTTATTTAATGTGAGGAAAATATTAATACACTGTTGTCTTTTTGTCAATTGGCTTTAAAGTTTTAAAATGTGTATTTTTTTTATGTGCTGTTTTAATATATTAGAAAACATTGCTCTTTCTTTAATCGACCAAATTAATCAAATAAATATTGTATGTGTGACACAGATGCATTTCTGTTTTTTGTTCTTTTCTAAACTTGTTTTTTTTAATTTATGTGTGCACCCAGATGTTTTTCTACTGTACAATTTTTAATCTGTGCTTTTTGGTTTTAAGTTTACTGTAGCTATTTTCCTACAATGTGGACGATGGAAAGTTCTATGGACGTTACTTCTATGTTCCGGTTGATTGCTGACTGATTTGAATCACCTGTCCTGTGTTTATATATATCACTCAGAAAGGTTTCTCTGGTTTTTCCTCCTAAAGATACCAAGATGGGTGGAGAATTGTATTGAATTTAAACGTTGCCATTAAAAAGAAAAGGAAGGCGATGCTTCTTTTTCAAGGAACAGCTTAGAAACAGAACATAATCATCATGCCAGTGAGATGTAACAACCAACAGACCTTATCTACATGAATAATTAAAACTTTATTTTGGAATGATTTTAGTCACATATAGCAAATGGGGATGATTGAAATCAAAAAGCTCACAGGGAAATATGAACATGGAGATAATCAGTGGCTAGGTCTTTAATAGCCCCAAAAGCCTCAACATCCATTGGTCCACATTCTAAAAACTTGAAAAATACAATAGAAGACAGTTTTAAACTTTTCTGACAACTTGAGCTTGTTCGAACATATCTGTACCTTTACGCCCTTAACTGTGTCAGCCCCCATATCGAATGCATGCATGGTTTACGTATATAGATGCAATAGTTTTCCAAAGAATGCAATTTGGGCAAGTTTTTTAAAAATTGATTTCCTGAGCTATAAATTTCACTGTGGTATGAAAGCGATCTTGCCAACGCTTTTAAATGTGCCTAAAAGAGAAACTCCAACTTTATGTGTTTTCTTTGGTCAAAGTGCCAGCGCAGATGATTTAAAGTCTTGGTGGATCTGAAATTCTCTTTTACGATGCAAAAATTCTAATCATTCATGTCTGCCGATAAGAACTCCTGTGTATTATATTTATTACTTTATTTATTATATAAAATTTCTGCCAAATAAATGCTTTTTGGCAGCTATATCACCAGGATGGATCAAAGATATCAGATCCAAATTAGAAATTTGTCTGTGATCTCATGCAAGTTTCAACAAATGTTGCTGCAATAATTGAAAACTAAATTGCCTGGAAATAAATCTAAATGGCTGTGTTTTAAAAAAGAAAATGGTCATGAGAAAACCTCCAGTAAAGTCCAGATTCAAATTTGGCAATCACATACTGTATATGTCTGGTTGCTTATCTCTTAGACTATTCCTAATGCATGTACAGTGAAGCATTGTTCTCCAACCCTATAGTTTTAGGGTCATTTTGGAAACAGTCTGTGGGGAGAGAATTAAAGTGATAAAAGCAGCCAGAGAGATTGTTTCAACAAGTCCTCCAAACCAAACGATGTTTGGATATAGGTAGTTTATTCCTACCCTGTAATACGACCCCCAGGAGTGTTTAATAAATAAATAAGGAAATGGGGCACGTTCAAGCTCAATCTCACAGTTATGCTATGGTTTCCTGGTTGAATGACATGTTTCCTGGGAATGGTATGAAGTGAGCTTTGATTAATGATTGTTTTCTCTCGTTTGGTTGGGTGTGTCTCTAATTTATTGGCTTTGTCACAGGTCATACCCAATCAGCAAAGATGTGTATGTAAACTCGGAATAAAAAGGCAGAGCACTTGCGCACACAACAGTGTCTTCAGTGCACCCCCGTTTCAGTTAAAAAAAGAAAAAAACATATGTTTTGTTGGAGCTCAACGTGACCCAGACAACATAATTTACATTATGAACTACTTGGTTAGGTTTGGGTAACTAAAATACTCAGTCAAGTTTAAAAAAAGATAATGGTTTGGGTTAAAATCAGTTACGGTACTCCACTTCCAGTTTTGCATGTGACACAGACCGGGAGTCCTGTGTTTGTTTGGCCCACCCCTCCTTATGTGGAATTTGGCACTCTTATACCTCGTCACCTTACAGCCTGCTTTGCACCCATAATATTTAACATGGCCACTAGAGGGTATGCCATTACATGCTATAAACATGAGTCATAATTGCTGCTTGAACAAATGGTTCAAGAGGGAATTTTTTGGTGGACAGCCTGGACATTTATGTATCTTATAAAGGTTCAGTAGAAGTGCACCACCTGGAATCCCCGTAAGCACCTGAAAGCCTTTGTATCCAACTTTCCCATATCAATTAAATTGTGTTCCAACTGCACTCGTACAAGCCTGCTGAGACTCACACTTTTATCACCCCAGCAGAAAGCATCACGAGGCACTGATTGAATCTTGTTGTGGTTGAGTGCTACTGAGTGCAGAGCATCCGGCAGCAGTCTGGGCACCTGGTGCAAGGTGTTGTGGCACAGGTCTAACTGGTGCAGGAGGGTAATGTCTTGAAGGCCCCGGTGCCACTTTGAAGATTTTATTCCTTGCTAAACCCAAGTGTTCCAGGTTTTTTAAGATACCGAAATCCACTTTCTTTATGGAAGTTATGAGGTTGCCCTCCAGATTTAGAGTTTTAAGTGACAAGGGGAGGTGTCGTGGCACTTGTGTTAGTCTGTTCCCTTCTAAGTTAAGGCTTTCCAAGTGGGTTGCATTGCGAAGGGACTCCCTGAGAAGACCCTTGTTTGTCAGTCTGTTTGCGCTCAGATCTAACAGCAACAGCTCTGATACCCCATTGAGGGCTTCTCCATGGAAATGCTCAATGAGGTTCCCTTTGAGATAGAGCTCCTTGATGGACAGTGGTAAGCCCAGAGGTACCGATGTTAACTGGTTGTGTGCCAGGTTTAGAGTGCGCAGGTTGCACAAAGGAGAGAGCACTGCTTTAGGCAGAGATTCAGATCCATTCCCTAGGCTGTTATTGCTAAGGCTCAAAACCAAGAGGTGGGGGCATCGGGCCCAGGCTACCTCAGACATCGCACTCAGATGGTTATTGTCCAAACAAAGTTCTTCAAGAGACACTGGAAGGTCAGTTGGCACGCTGTCTAGGAGGTTCCTATCCAGGTAGAGGCGCTTCAGAGCCAGGACCCCCTCAAAGGCTCCCTCTATGGCGCCATTTGTGAGCCGATTGTTGCTCAACACAAGGAACTCCATAGAGACATATTCACTGAGCAGGTCGAGCTGGATGCTGTTGATGTGGTTATTCATGAGGAGGATGTAGCGGGCATTATAGGGAATACCATAAGGAACCTTGTCCACGCCTTTGTCTGAGCACTGGACCACTCTGGAAAACAATACATAATGTGAATAAGCTAATGGTCTGACGTTTCTGAAACCAATTCTCCCAATCACACACCATAACATAAAACATTTGGGCTAGAACCATTATTTCCACCATGAGAAGTTGGATAGTTGGAAAATACGTAGTTGTCAATTGTACACTTTAGTTTTTGTACAGATTAAGCTTTTGTTACTTTTTGGATGGAGCCAGGCTAGATGTTTCTCCTTATTTTCAGTATTTTATGCTAAGCTAAGATAGCTGTCTGTAGCTTCATATTTACTGTAATGAGTGGTATCAATCTTCTACTCTAACTTTCTGTACAAAAACCAAAAATATTTCCCAAAAGGCCAAACTATTCCTTCAATGATTCATGAGTTTTTTTCAATTAATTGGTTATGACTCTATAAAGTAGTGAAAAATGCACATATAATTTCCTAGAGCTTAAAATGACATCTTTAAATTTTAAGTTCTGTTTTACCAACTAATAAGTTCTGTCTAAAACACACAAATTGATTTAAAAGTATATAAACTGTTACACTGGAGAACATATGCGGAAAAAAATTACAAACTCAACACTTTTGTTTTTGCCCCGTTTTCATGAGCTGATCTCAGCTGAGTTGGGGGACCAGTCACTATCCGGGAAGAGAACACGTCTCCAAAGTGCCAGACGCCATTGAATGTGAGCATTTGCATTTGCTCACTTAAGTTGGTTACACCAACAAACTGCAGTCAGGTCGAGAGAGAGAGAGGCCATTGTCCAGCTTAAGGCACACCTGTGCAATAATCATGCTGTCTAATCAGCGTCTTGACATGCCACACCTGTAAGGTGGATGGATTATTTTAGCAAAGAAGAAGTGCTCACTAACACAGATTAAGACAGATTGGTCATCAGTATTTGAGAGAAACAAGCCTTTTATGTACGTAGAAAAAGTCTCAGATCTTTGAGTTCAGCTCATGAAAAATGGGGGCAAAAAAAAATATTAAATTACTTAATTCAATATTGTTGATGTCTCACCTTCCATAGCAAACACACTCAGGAGGACAGTAATCATCCTTAAAGTAAGGAAAGTGTGTTGGCGTGATGCCTTTATTCTTCTTCTCCTTCTCTGATGGCTTTTGGGTCTTATTGTCCTTTTTCCTTTTCTTTTCCTTGGACTTTTTATTTGTCTTTTTTTTAATACTTCTATTGATCTTCATTGGCTTCATTAAAGGTGTTTTGGCAGATGACAGGCGTGGTCGTGCTGACGGTTTGCTCTGTTGTGGTTGAGGGGGAGATGCTTTATTTTGCTTCAGTGCAAGTTTGGTGTCACTTTCCATCAGTTTAAATGTTTTGGGTTTGCCCGTGGGCTGTGTCAGGTTTGGTTTGATCTCGACCGTGGGAACATTTTCATTTGATTTCGGTGTAGGATTTGGTTCTTTTAAATCTTTGGTTATAAACTTTGCTTCTTTGGGTTTTGGTGTTGCTGCTTGCACCTTAGGGGTAAATTCAGTCATATATTTTGGTTGAACAACACTGGTTTGTAGCTCCTTCCTTGAAGGTTTAAATAATACATTTCTGACCATTACATCCTCTAAATGTGGGCTACCCTTAACTGCCAGTTCACTCTGCTCGAGTCCAGGACTCGGCAACACCTCAGTGAGGAAATCTTCAAGCAGCAAGACGGACCAGCCCTCGCCAGGAAGCCCTGCTGAGACTGAGATGGGATTGATTGTGGGATTGGGAAGAGTGACAGATGTATAGAAGTGAGGACTGACTTTTTCTTGAGGAGTGGGAGGGTGAGAGGAGACCTGTGTAGGTGATGGAGGGACATTATGATGATGAACAGGATGAGGAACCCCAGAAGGACTTTGAGACTGAGTGATAGTAGAGGATGTGATTAAATGGGGTGTGAGATTGCTAACTACCTTGCGATCTTCCTTTTCTCTTACTAATTTGCTGTGGTTTGCATATTTTATCATATCATCCTCTTCTGATATTTTCTCTCTTTCCTCATTTCCCCTTTTCTCTTCCACATTTTCTTGATTTACAGTTAACATTGTTTCCCCTCTTGTCACTTTAGGAAGATTAATCCCTGCAACCAGTTTGCTCTCTCTTTCCTCTTCCACTATTTCTTGCTTTCTTTTAAACTGCTCATCTGTCTCGTCATCTGTTTTTATCGCCTCCCATGTTTTTGTGTTACCTGTCAGGATTGCTTTTACTGTCTCCTCATTTAAGTCTGGTTTCTCTGATTCTGTGAAAAGATTGAGTCCATGTTCTCTCCTCCCCACTTCTCTATTTGTATCCAAACCTGTCACTATGTCAGCAACAGAGAATTCCTCTGTTTTTGTTTGAGTCAATCCTTCCCTCCTCTGTTCCTCCTCTGTTTTCTTTCCCTCGGTGGATTCTGCAGCATTTTGTTTCTCCTCCACTGAAATGGAAACATCTCTCAGCTGCTCGCTCCTCATGTCAGACTGGTGGTCTCTGCCCAGCCCAGCTATCTGGGTGACAGTCAGTCCTACAGTTCAAAACAAGAGAACAACCACTTACAGTAGTTCAGGATTCTATGATAAGACCTTTAGGGGGGCTCAGCCCCTAATGCAAATATGCCACAGATATAGTGCATGCACTAAAATTTCTTTTTGTTTTTAAATTTTTATTATAATTTTTAGGAGGACTAAGATGAAATTTAGGCCCCAGAAAAGGGGGGCTCTAAAAATAATCTAAAATCACCATGTTCTTAATGCTAAACCAAAATCAAGTTGCAAACAAGTGACATGTTAGCATTGCAACAGTTAGAATTCCCTTTGAAAGGCTCATGACATAATTAGCATGGAAGTGTTTACGACATAACTTGTTTTTAGGACTGTGATAATAAGTAAGAGATTACTGCATTTTTGAAATCCAAACTGTTACTAAAACAGATTTAGTTGCATGCTTGAAATGGTACATTAGCCTAATGTTATACTTACCGGGTTGCAAAACATGGCAATATCCAGAAACTGTGAGGAACATAAGCAGCAGTGTGAGCACTTCCATTGTATCTGTTGAAAGACATGGGGGCGGGGTAAACATGATTTTGAATTGATGACGTGTTTCAGAATACGTACATTACTTCTGTTCGGAGTCTCAAAGACCACTGCTATAAATAAATAAATAAATAAATAAATAAATAAATAAATAAATAAATACAATTCAAATCATGAAATATAGCCTATCCTTATTTGATGTAATGACAATGCTTTACAGCTCTGTATATTGTCAACTTCCTCAAATTCCTCAAGTTTGCGTCACTATTTACCTACATATTGGAAAAGATTGATTTCGCAATTATCTGTAAATATACAGCAATGTGGTGTGTGGAAAGTAAATCAAATGTCCAACAAAAAATAAGAGCTAAAAGACAAGACAGCCCAAACTAAAAGACGTTTCACATAATACATTGTTCAGCTTGATTTATGAGTGTTGCTTACCTGGCGTGTCTGCAGCCTCCTTATGTGTCAAAGTTTATGAGTTCCTGCATTTATCCAGTTGACTCTACACTGACATCTCTGTATGGACTGAGAGAATCCAGAAGAAATGGTTGCAACCTTTAAACCGCACACATATGACTTTAATGATAGTGGCCCACTCCGTATGGAGAGCTTTCACACATGTAGGTAATGACTCTTCAAATGCCTTTATCTCGAAGAGGATTCTCACACTTACTCTCAACGTCAGAGGAATCTGAAGGATCAATAGCGGGAAAGAAGGGCAACTTTAGGGGAAGGGGGGTCAGAGGTGATGGTTAGTTTTTACAGTGGCTACTGTTTGTGCCGCTGTGGGGAGACATTAACATCCCAGTGGTTGCATGGGGGTGACAAGTAGGTCCTGGAAACTGCTTGGCCTTTGACCCATATGCTAATATTCTGCTCTATGTCAGGAAGTCTCGGGACTGCTGATGCTAATGAATGACTTTATATGGTTCTTGTAGTTAAGGTTTTGTTGTATTTTGTTATGTTCTATTCCTAAATGTGTAATGGGAGTTTTATTTGTTTGTTTTTTTATCCCAACTACATGAATGAGCTTAATGTGGGAATGGGAAAAAATACATTTAGTCTATTGTGACTGGTCTACTCCACTGTTTGAAGAGTTTGTAGAAACACGGGCTAGTCTACTGTGTTAATATGAAGGAATTTTATGAAATGATTTTTCACAGGTGTTTTTCCAGTATTTAGATTTTTTATTTTTTTTATTAACAAAAAGTATACATCTAGTTCCAGCAATCACTCTTCTCAGAATATCAAGCTCATACACAGGGCCAAGCATTCATTTTGGACTGTCCCAAACTCCAAAAAATGCTGTGATTTCGCATGGGAATGCATATCTGTATGACAAAGAAACCAAACCAACAGAAACAGTTAACTTGCATAAATACATTTCTATCCCCAGAGTTTTTGAATTTGTAACGGTGGAAGGTAACTTTGTGACATTGGGTTGTAAAATGAGGTTGTTCTGAGCTTGATATATGCTCAATTATTTATGAGAACAGGACTTTGATCCAAGGTTGTAGGTTAACTGAGTTATAACTTTGCTGAGTAAAACCCAGAAATGCTTCAAATCTGGATTATAGACTGATGCTAAAACAGCTGCTTCTTGAAACAGAGATCTGTCCTTCCACACACATCAACACACACACACTAAATGCTGACATCTAGTGTAGAAAAAAAGAAAGAACCAGAACTGTAATTTTTAAAGACCACAGAGAGGCAGCATATACCCACATATAACTGCATGTGTTGCCATGAGAGAGCCTCATATTGCATAACATTGTATGGGAAATAAGGCAAATGGTTTTAAGGTTTTTCTTTCTGTATGCCCAAATCAATTCTGTTCCTCTTGACAATAAAAGAAAACTCACATACATATGAATACTGAATGGCAGGAAAAAGGATAGTGATTGAAATAAAGGCCCACAAAAAACATCTCTTAACACCTTGAGCTGTGGCATCTCATTTCCTGTTGAAGGTGACGTAATGTATAGGAGAGGTGGTGTGAAAAGCAGCAATAATGGGAGAAACAGAGAGGTGGGGGAGGTTTCTAATTAGACCTGCACCTGTTTTAGTGTAATAATACCACAGTGTTTGTCAGTGTATGTATGCAGGCCCACTGTGTTTTCATTCTGAGAAATGTATGTTGGTGATTTTTCTACCCTTTTCTATCACAAATAATTACACATATCCTGAAATTTGATAGAGAACATTGCTTTTTTTCCTCCCCTCCCATCAACTACTTTCAGCAAAATACAATCTGTCGCTCAGGCTTTGATACCTCATCTACAGCTTCGAATTCATAAAAAGAAGCATTATCTGTAAAGTTCATTTTACAGACAAAGCTCATGATATAAAGTCTGTCTGGACTTTCACCTTCTAACTGAATCTCTTCTACAATTGAATATTTGTTCCCCAGTGCATCAAAATGACCTGACCCAGCAGTCCCACCAGTTGCCCTTAGGTTGTTTTATTATTAACTCTCTGGCATTGCCCCCAAATCACTTGAAACAATCAAAGAATCATCAGATTTTCCAACTAATCATTTACAGATAAGCTAGGATCTGTGTTATCATTTTTGCCTTAAAAGTTAATTTTAGTTCTGGGTTTTGTAGCTTTGACATAATAGAAAACTACACATTTGCAGTCTGTCCCCTGGCCTCACTGGACAAATAGTGACCTCAGTGTTGAGGACAAAACTTAAAGTGAGGTATGTGTCATGAGTTTGTCACCAAAATACCGAGGTCAGGACAGGTAAGTGTGGAATTTGCATGAGGATATGATCTGAATGGGTATATGGTTATGTGTCTACTGGCTAGTAAGAATGAGTAATTGTAAAATATGAGTGTGTGATTTTTGTTTGTTTTTGTTTTAGGAACACAAGATCTTATTTAGGCTTTTAAACACACCATACATCAATAATCTGAAACATCCAGGGGCATACTGTACATCCAGGAGAAAAGGAGTAAAATGAGGTAGTGGGAAATACAGGCAATAGAAAGAGAAGGCTTGAGTGACAACATGGCTGTGCAAAAATAAACCCTCCCCCACACTATCCCATCTGCTCCTGGCCTGACTGCTGGCAGTATAGCGGTGGGGGTGAGGGGGGGTTAACAAGGGCAAAGGTCACAGACTGTGATCAATTTGTTAGCTATGAGCGTCAGACGCACATTTGTGTGCAGTGCGTGACTCACTGGACAAACAGCACACAATGGAAGTGGACTTTAATCCTTCTGCTATAGGAACATATTACTACTGTCAGTCCATGCTTTACTAATTTCTTTAATAATTGTCACTTGACGTAAGAATAGTTCTGCTATCAGGTATGTGTGGATAAAGTACACATTAACAAACATTGACTGTTACAGTTCAGAGGTATTTGAGAGCAGACAGGAGACTTTGTACTGTCCAGAGCGGTTAATATTTTTGTCCGATTGATTGAATGTTAACGAACATCCAAAATGTTCTGTTCTTTAGAAAATGCCAGACTGTGCCCTCTTGGCCAAACTTGAGTGTCCTAATGTCAAGATGAGCTTAAGTGAAAAGAAAATAGTAATATAAGTCAGTTAATTTCTGTTCTGTATGAAATACTTGCAGACTTTTCTTTCTAAGACAATCCAAATATTTTCTTCAGAGAGGGTGGGAGTCATCATGACCAGTGGTCCCATATCACTGTTGACTTTACCCTGCCTGGTTTAGCTCTACCAAATTAAACCTGGGTTTTAGTATGGAGTTCTTGTGTCCACAATTCAACACTGCGAGAAGCATTGGAGAAAAAAGGGAGGAGAGCTGGAGAAGGAGGAGAAATGTGGAATTTCAAGGGAACACCCCCCCACACACACACACACACACACACACACACAGTTTTCAGCTTTCAGGCTCTTTTTACACTCAACTTTGAAGTGAGCTGGTGATTAGAAGACAGTTCTTTTAAGTAAACCGGTTCATGTCGTTCACCCTCCACTAGCAAGCAACTCATAAACAACTCTATTGGTTCACTGCTAGGCCTATCTCCACAGTGCAGTGTCAGCGCTGGAGTATGGTCCGGCTACCCTGCCTATCTATTCTGGGATAGAGGAAAAAGCGCTCTGTCTTGTTTGTATTGCTTTAAAGCAATCACAAATGTCCTAGGTGCTAAGCCCACATAACAGAGACAACAAGAGTGAAGGGACATATTCCAGCAATGTACATCCATTGGGCCAGATTACTCTGAGGTTAGTCTCGCTTTGCTAGACCTTCCTCCACCGCGGCGCTGCGCAGGAGGGTCTGGCAAGTCCACTCAGCATTCCGGTATGGGAAAAAAATGTGCTCTGGTTTATTGGCATTTCTTTACACCAATCACAATTGTCTTTGGTAAGCGGTGTACGTAGCAATGACAAAATAGCCTCAGGAAGGAACTTGTTTTGGTGGAGCATATGTACGTTCAAAAGTTGTTTTAGTCATGCCATACAAAACTCAGATTGGACAGATAGTCTAGCTAGCATGAGTTTAACTCATAAGGAGTTTAAACGTCAACACAAAGGAAGCCCAAGGCAACGGATATCTGGCCTAAAAGTGAAATTGGGTGGAATTTCCATCAGGACGGAGCAATCCTGGAAGTGGAACGTCGAGGATATAGACTACTTGAATCTGGCTCTGATTGAAACTTTGCATGCACCCACAATATAAAAAAGTAGGATTTTGGATTCACTCCCAGTTGTGACACCTCTCTAGGAGTCATTGAAAAATAATAATTTGATTGTGAATCTACCAGCACTGGAGTTAACGGTGCCTTGAAATCAAATGCTCAAACTGGCATGCAAGGTGTATCTGTGGTGTTGATGAAAATTCTATAATGTGCAAGTCACAGCTGATCCACTATCAGGACAGGCTGATCAACTCAGTCAGGTAAGAGAAGTCTGGCTAGACAGGGACACCGCAAAGTAGCCAACAATTGGGAAATTGGGCAGAATTTTATCTGTTAATTCAAGCCTGTTGGTCCAAGAAGAATTCACTTTAAAATGTACCCTCTCTTTCAAGAATACACCTCAGGAGGCATATTGATTGCTCACTTGTACAAGCCTTTGCAAGCCTCCTTACAATGGAAGTTTCCCATGGAGAAGAGAGCTAACCCATCGGGGTTCTTTTTGTAAAAGCACCAATTACAGGAAGCTTTGACATTTAGCTGCCACACATTGCTCTGAAGCAGGAGCAGAAGTGAAGCGCTGTAGCGGAGTGGCTCCTTTTGTCCTTTCAATTTCTCCATTGTTCCTCCAGAGTGACTCATATGTTGCTGAAATATCTCCATTTAGAGCATGATGATGATATTGTGTGTGTGTGTGTGTGTGTGTGTGTGTGTGTGTGTGTGTGTGTGTGTGTGTGTGCTTAGCCGACAATGCTATCAGCCAAGAAAGGCTCACCATATGCTACAATGGCACATGTGTCAGCCCAGTATATCCCAGTAGATCAACTGGTCTGCACTGTTAAACCTCCACTTGCAATCTAGCAACAAGTGTGAAAAATGTGGGTGGAAAAAATGTCCAGGATGTATATAGGAGGTTGTATTGTTTTAGCAGGACACAGGGGCAGATGGACAAACAATGTTTGGTGGGTGATGTGGGTCATTTGGCCTGGTTAACAGTTCTCCAGCGCTATTAAGCAATCTGTCACACTGCAAAACAAAGGATGTGGACTGACGAACGAGGTCAGAGCTAGAGATGTTTTCTTTCTCTCACTTGTGGTTTCCTCTTTCAGTACAGTGTGACAAATAAACTGAATGTTCTATCACATACTTTACTAATATGTTGTTTTTAAAGGAATTAAATGTGCTTTAATTAATATTTTCATATAAATAATGGATCAAATGACAATTTGCAATGTGAAATGTGACAACTCATGATCAATTTACAGAGAATAAACATCCCAGTCTACAGTTTGCATCAGCTCTATGGAGCATTTTAGCATAGGATAGCTTGTTGTTTTGGTTTTCTTGCCCTCAACTTTACTGAATTGGTTCATTCTCAATCCTCTTATCTTCATTTTCAGGCGTTTTTCTGCAAAGAAAGCTATTAAACAACACTGTACGCTAACAGCCCAGCAACAAACACCAGACTGACAAAGTTATTAACTAGCTGGCGAACATTATGGAGCATTTAAAAGCTGAACAGAACGATATGGATAATATTGGACTTGCATTCGCCAGGTGGCCAGAAACAGGACTCTAAATGAATACTAATGTTTCCTTGTATCTGCTGGATGTGTAAACAGGCAACCGCAAGCCACCTTACTCACATAAAGGTCATATCAGTATTTACTGCTTGGTTTCCAAGGTAATGCAGTTTAAAAGTAACACAAACAAAATTTCCTTTAAAAAAACTTTAAACATACATCTTTTTGATAATATTTATGATTGGGCAGCCTTTAAAAAATAGTTGCTTTCAACAAAGTGTATAACCATGTATAAGGTCAACTTATCTGGCTGGCTTTTCCCTTCTATCCCTGCATAGAAAAACAAGAAGTGAGAAAAGCAGAAAGTCCCAATGATACTTTTTGTCCTCTCACCTAATTCTCTACCAAAAACTAATGAAATCTGAAAAGACAAAGAACACACCATGAATACAAATTATGAGAAGATATATTAAAAAACATACACATTTTTTTGGTGTTTAAAAAAATGCCAACAAAAAGAACTAGTGCAGATAACTTTTTTTAACCATATAATCCAAATCAGCCTACAGTGTGTGTGTGTGTGTGTGTGTGTGTGTGTGTGTGTGTGTGTGTGTGTGTGTGTGTGTGTGTGTGTGTGTGTGTGTGTGTGTGTGTGTGTGTGTGTGTGTGTGTGCATAGCAAGGGGCCCTTGTTATTATGTCCTGCTGCTTTTCAATGGAACAGCTGTGTGAACCTCAAGCTGCCTCTGAACAAGGCACAGGCTGCCTGACAACTGCCCTCCCATTGGTCAACTTTCCACCTCCTCTGACCAATTGCGCAGGCCATGCTATGAGGAAGTGAATAGGGAGAAAGAGAGAGATAGAGAGAGAGTGTGTGAGAGAGAGAGATTGTGAGAAAGTTTGCATAAACATGGAAGGAGTTGAAGAGAGAGATCAGCTCATGTTTCCAACAGGCAGTGATACAATTGAGAAAGCAGACTGAGAGCATAGAGATAATCATACTTAAAAGGGAGAAGCACTTTATAAAAAGCTTTACTTCTTTCCAGACAGATTTGCACACCAAGCTTTTAATGTTTCTCAAATCCCGCCTATGAAAAATTTCCACATTCTGTCCTATTAGCTTTTACCTGTTTACAGACTATGGAACAAATCTGAAAGGGACAAATCTACATGGTAATTGTTGTCAGTCTTTCCTTTAAAGAGTAACTCTTGCCAATATGCAACCTAGGGTATTTTTGTGAATGTACCCAAGTCAAACCTTTGTTTAAAAGCATAATTACGACAGAAGCACCACATTAGATTTACTGTATTTTCATTTTTTCGGTGTTAGGGACACTACTATGATCGTATCAATTACTATTTTTAAAATACTAAGAAGGCACAACACAATATGAAACTTTGCTCCAAGTATCACCAGGGGCTCTACACATGAACTCGTGCATTGAGAACATTGTTTGTGTGCACAGAGTTTACTAAAAAGAGAGGTTGTCATGTCATGTTGTGTCGAGCCTTCTTAGTGTATTAAAAATATTGATTTTGATGCGATCGTAGAAGTGCCCCTAGGACTCCTATTCAATTTGACCGAAAACCAAAATAAGGTCAATCTTAAAAGTTGACTCTGTTACTGTACATTCACAAAAAAAACCTAGGTGCATTTTGGCGAGAGTTACTCTTTATAATTACATTCAACCATCTTATTTGTATGGAAGTTTTCTAAAATCAGTTTTGACAATTACAAAATACCAATCAGAGATGGAAGACATGAAAAGATGTTCCAAAAACAGACATAACCCCCCATAGGCGTGTTTTTAACAATATGACCCATATGGACACATTTCTTGGGATACTTTGAGCAACGACGACTCAACAAGAACGTGGTGACTTCTCTATTGATGTCGTTGGCTATGTTTGGGAGGCTGAGGCATGCCACTGCAAGACCTGCGTTTCCAGGGCTTTGAGTGGGCTTACTGGAGGATTTGAGTCACATCTCTTGGGGATAATAAGTGTTTGCTTTACAGTAGCTGTGACGCATGCGGTTGCCAGATGTGAGGTCGGCAGACAAGAAAAAAAAGGTTGTCGGACTTTTGTTAGTGACTAAACAAGAGTGTGTGTGCACAAACCAGACAAACCTTTCAGTATGTCACCTTTATGCATCCTCTGTGGGGGTGCAGTATATGGTGTGTGTGTGTGGGGGGGGGGGGTTGTGTTTTTACCAGTCAAAGCGGCTTGCAGATCTTTGTGAGAACATTCAACATGACACACAGCTCTTCTCTCCCCTGGAGGTCACACTTCCTACGAAATCTCAATTGCAGTTTTTCTCGCAAACCATCTAGACCTGCAAGAAAACAAAGGCATGAACAAGAAGCGAGGTGGCCTGTGTGATGTGGTAACAAACAAGGATATGAACTGCATAAGTCTGCTTACTTAAAAAAAAAAAAACACTCCTCAAACACTCCTAACTGCAGATAAACACAAATATGCAAACCCAACACGCACACATACTGTAAACATTAACAGGTTTGGAACGCAATATACAGACAGGACGATATGCTGATCATTTCTGAGTCAGTGTATATGTTAACCACCAGCAGCAACAGCTTGATAATAAAGCTGACACTGTTCACACAGCTCACAGTACACACAGTATAGCACATAACTATATGCCACACAGATTATGCAAGACACCTACATTTGCTGCACAAATGAGCAGCAACATTTTCACAATTTTATCTAGTAAATATTGGTGCTGAAGAGGTTAGCAGATTAACCGATTAGTAGATTGACAACAATTTTGATAATTGATCAATGGTTAAGTCAGTTGTATGTCAAAAATGCCAAATTTGTACTGTTTCCATCTGCCAAAATGTTAAAATTTAATTTAATTGTAAACTTTGGGATTTGGGCCCGCTGCTATGGCAATACACAAAAAGCAAAAATGTCAGCTTAAATTTTTGAAAATAAAAAGATTAAAGTTTTACTGCATAACCTTTTATAATAATGAATATCTGTTACATTCAAGCCAATTGGCAAATTAGTTGATAGAAAGCTATTTTAATTAAGGCTATCAGCTCCACAAAAGTCTCTCTGTATTTGTCAGTGTGACTGTTTAGAAAATGGTGTCGTCCGGCAACTCAAGTGTTTTTTTTAAATCCTTGGTGTCCTTTTTTAGCTACAAATACCTGCGTGGAGGAGGGGTGGGGATGGTGCACGATCACGGAAGGCTTGTTTGTTAACACATTCTCACTCCCATTGAGTCAAAAAGCAACACTTGGTCAGGTGTCTTAAGCGTTTGTTATAAAAAGTCTCCTTTAACATCATATTTAGACGCGCTTTGTTAGGACTCTTGGTGTCACTGCCCGGAACGCCCCGTACACACGCTGAGGGATGATTTTTTGCGTTGGTATCTGACGCTGAGAGACACCGACCAAGCGTCAGTATTTTACGAGTTGGAAGTGAGAACGAGTTGGTTATGTGGATGTGGAACAACAGCGGTGTTACTCATGGGGGAGGCAGAAACTACGCACAGTAACTTTAAACATTAGATTCATGTTATATTATCTAAGAAATAATGTACAAAATGTTGTATTGTACTGTAATTGAGTGCTTTACTGATTACATGATCACTGATCATAGAAAGTTCTGACAGTATTATGCGTTGTCATCTGTTCTGGGTACGGCTAACATGCCCTGTAAAGTATTCCCTTTTGCACACAAGGCTGGCAATTTTAGTAGGCTGATTGCCTGTGGCAAGTAATTTTAACATTGCAGTACAGCAAACTGTACCCCACTAGTCAGCGTATGATTGCGGACTAATGAAACCTCAGGCCTGCACGGCCTCAGCTGAAAATCCTTCAATTCCTTTCCTGCTTATAATAAATTAAGTAGATTGTGTGTGAAATGTGGGCTTTTCAGAACATGGGCAATTACAATTTAATTTAGACTTACCCTCTTTAAGGATTAACTATTGTTTGGTTCTTAAGAAAATACCAGTTTGAAAGTTACATTTAGTTATTTACTTCTTGTATCAAGTTGGCAAAGTGTTTTGTGGTCCTGCCCTCCCACAAGGACACAGTCCAACACTTATCATCCATCTTAATTAGCTGTCTTGAAAATGATAGCTACTGTTGCCTGAGGCTCCAACTAGCCCAAACTGTAAAGTCACCACAGCTGTTGAAGAGGGAGACAACAAGTGCTGACAAGTTGCTATAAAAACTGGTAATGCTGGTGTTCAATCACCAGGGACATTGTATGCTGTATGGCTAGTGTTGCTGTTCTTTCTTGCTTCCTTTCTGCCAGTGTTAATGTTTTGATGATGTCCCTGTACTGTGGCCCCTGAGCAACAATATGGCTCAGTTTTAGCTGTTAACACACTTGCAACAAATTCTGTAAACCCCAAAATGTATGCAAATTTAGGAAATAAGGCATGAACAAAGTACAGACTGATATATGATGAACACCTTATTCATTTTACATTGATAAGATCTCTTCACCCGAATGTCAAAGTGTAATCCACAGAGTTTGGGGCAATTTCCAAAGTAGGATGTAATAGTTCTAGTAAAACCTGCTCAAAATGAGCAGGTTTTACCTGTCCACCAGGACATATTTCTGGAAAGATTTTGTTAATTTGTTAGTTAAAAGCTCTAAAAGTTAGCTAGTCCACTTCACCTTAGTGCTTTACATTCAGCGAGGTAAAGTAACACTAAGGTAACAGTTTTGTTTAGCGCCATCAGTAAGTGTTTGCTAAGCGCTACCACTGACTTAAACCCACATTTTTTTGGATTAAAGTTGTGGGACCAAAATATTAAATCAAAGATTCCTAACAGTTTAACCCTGCCAGAAAGATCTATCAGAGGGTAGATGTGTGTACACACACTTTAACAGATGTAGATAGTCAAGGTTAGAAACTGATCTGTGATTTTGTTTGCTTATAATGGCTGCACACTTCTTCTAAAAACCTTTGAAAGGATTGGGTGTTCAAAAATAGTTTGTACATATCAGAATAAACTAGCAGTTGGCATAGTTTTAGAGATATTAGTTAGTTTTTTCAGACTACATACTATGTGTAATCTGGAATCTCAGGGGCATCCACAGGATATTAACCCCAAACTACCCCTACAAACATCTGAGGGAGTTTACCAAAACTGACCACAGTTCAAATCAATAATGACCCAAGCTCTTTCCGAGGCTACGTGTGTGAGAAAACCGCTTTAACCCCCCCCACCAACTGTGCTGTCCAGACAATCCAAACATAATCCATGGAGTCCACGACTGGATTACCATGTCTGCTCCACCCATCTCTGCATTATGGAAATTAGACAGGATTATATGAAGACACACACACACACACACACACACACACACACACACAGACAGACTCCCAGCATAAAACCTGTACATCTTTCTGTTTTCCTGAAAACAAAGATTACACCTGCCAGATTAGTTGGAGTGGTGGAGTAGATTTTAGAGAATCATCTCCACACAACACAAACAAAGCTTTTGGGCCGATTCCTTATTATGTGGCATGAGTGGGAACAACATGGCAACTCTCAAATGCAGATTTGTTTTGTTTGATGCATGGGGACATGTTGCCATAGTGACAGTGATATCTAATTCTTGGTTGATATGTTATTGCAGGCTCGGGAATTCAAGCTCCAACAGATCGTTTGAATTCTGAAGGAGAAGGTGTTTGTGTTTTTGAATAATTATAAGAGCAAGTACATGAATGGGGGTGTGTGTGTGTGTGTGTGTGTGTGTGTGTGAGAAAGTTTTCTGTGCAGGTTTGTGTGAAGTGCTTTCAGCATGTGTGTCAATGCTTCTTAATGGGACAATCTAGATGAAAGCCATATTATAAGCAGATGGTTCAGTGACTCCGAAACACCGGCGGCCCCAGCAGAACTTTCATTAGCCGTGTGATTTCTCCGTTTGTCTAATTTTGCTCCTCTCAATCCAAACAAACAAAAACATGCTAATGTGGTCTCTGTTCACGTGCATACCCATTTTCCACAAGCTTTATTCTCTTTTCCACAGCAAACACGAAAGATTTTAGAATAGCTCATGGAGAAACTTTTAAATAGAAAGAGTGAATGGAAGCGTGTTGCAAGTAAACATAAATACAGGTGAAAAACATGTATGTGCATGGTACCAGTTATTAAACATTGCAAGTTGATGCAAATCAAAAGCCCAAGCGTGTGCTCACAATCACACGATTAAAGGGTAAAGAGAGACCACCCCCGAGCTCTGAGAAGGTCATAGGTTCGATCAAGCAGCTGTTTCTAAGCAAAAAGTATTTGCTTGGTTTTCAAAATGGTGGCCTAGCTGGCAGGTAACTTTGCAGAGCTCTATAAGTTTCAAGTGCCTGACTTAGTAGCATGAACATTTCTGAGAACATTTTGAGTTGTTCTGACGTCATGCCGTCAAAGGATACCAAAACAAAGAGTTCAATTGGTCTTTAAGCAGATGCAGAGGAACTAGCAGCTGCTAGTGAGACCGGTGCACCACATCCTGTCTTGCGTCCTTTGTTTGGAGAATATATTGCAAGTCATCAATGAAAATCGGAGCCTGTTGTCCCAGCCGCTTCAAGCTCATGGAAAAAGCTGAAAAACAAACAGAGCGACAGTGAGGCTAATAAAAGAATTGCTAGAGAAGGAGATGCAAAGCACAGCTGAGCATATTGACAACCTTGAAAATAGAGGCAGCAGGAGAATATACATGGTATCAGATTTGCCGAGAGTGTGAAGGCTACCTGACTAGAAGATTATTTTGTTTGATAGCTGGTGTATCAAAACAGAGGAAACCCAGCCTGTAACAGTGACCCATGCCAAGAAGATTCCTTAACTTCGAAAATATTCAAGGCTTTGGTGTTTGTCAGTCCTATTGTGTCTGGCATATGAGGGGTCTAAAGCATCTGCTTTAACACCCTTAAATTTAAAATTGCGCAGTCATCCAACCACATCAGTGCAGCTAACATTCCAAAACATAAAACCATCCTTTCCTTTCTCCAGTTTTCCTAATAGTACTACTCCTGGTGTTTTCCAGCCGTTTGTACTCTTTATTTTATTTTTTATTTTTTTTGCCATTATCTCTGAGCACAGCCCTCTGTAGAAGCGGATGATGAGTGGTTTAGTGTAAATGATCCAGACTTAAACAATGATTTACATCCCTGGTTAAAGACTCAGTGGTCCAGACCCATTCCCTGGCTGCTCAGAAGCTGACTTTCACCCCCTCAGTTCTGCATACCTCTGCAGGCAATGGACATTAAAGGGCAATATATTTTATAATTAGACTTCAATAGAAATGGAAAATAATGAGGAGTACCTGTGGAAATGTGGATGTATGTAAATTAGAATTTTACGCAGGAGAAACCCTGTCCTCCTATAGACATGAACTGGAGTAGGATGAGTGTGGATGGGAGCTAATGCTAAACCTAATGAAAAGAAATTTTGTTTTTCTTAAGAGAGGCTGCACATTTGTGTACGTGCATGCACAGCGTTCGAGTGCCAACCTTGTGATCCTCAGAGAACGAGGCCTTGTTTACCAAATAGTTTAAGAGCAAATCTCAGCCAATTACTGTCAGAGTTAAAACTCTGGTGTGTAAAAAGTCGGTGCGATTTGTGAAATTGGCTGTAATCAAGGGTCATACACGAATATTTCTTCAAAGAGGTTGGAGATGTAAAGTGTTGGTCTTTTGAAGCAGAGTTAACAAACACTGCTGGGAACATATACATGCCTTCAGAGTCATTTATGTTAAATTACACGTTATTTTCAGGCTGTGGAGGTGTATGCTTTGCTTTTGGGGTGAAAGTTTCTATAGTAATATTATACTACTTACAGACTGTGCACTAGTTGACTCCAGTATAATCCGGCTAAATATTGACATGATATTGGTGGTATGGTCTCTGCAACAATAGCAAACAGAGCTGATACAGTATGTTATTAATGTATACATAAGGGTACCGACAGAGAGCAGCTAAATCATGCCTCTGCTTACTGGTATTATATAGCAATAACCTGTTACTGTTTTTTTGTGTGTATTCTGTCACAGTGTCAGGAAGTCAACAGACTCGCATAGATAACATGATATTATGCAAATAGGTCACTTACAATTTTTTTGTGAAAATGCTCATTTTATTTGTCATACATGACTATGACAATTTCATGCTACTGTTATACTACCATGTTCTATATATACTTGGTACTCCCATGGACTAAACATACAGGTAAAAGCCAGTAAATTAGAATATTTTGAAAAACTTGATTTATTTCAGTAATTGCATTCAAAAGGTGTAACTTGTACATTATATTTATTCATTGCACACAGACTGATGCATTCAAATGTTTATTTCATTTAATTTTGATGATTTGAAGTGGCAACAAATGAAAATCCAAAATTCCGTGTGTCACAAAATTAGAATATTACTTAAGGCTAATACAAAAAGGAGTTTTTAGAAATGTTGGCCAACTGAAAAGTAAGAAAATGAAAAATATGAGCATGTACAATACTCAATACTTGGTTGGAGCTCCTTTTGCCTCAATTACTGCATTAATGCGGCGTGGCATGGAGTCGATGAGTTTCTGGCACTGCTCAGGTGTTATGAGAGCCCAGGTTGCTCTGATAGTGGCCTTCAACTCTTCTGCGTTTTGGGTCTGGCATTCTGCATCTTCCTTTTCACAATACCCCACAGATTTTCTATGGGGCTAAGGTCAGGGAGTTGGCTGGCCAATTTAGAACAGAAATACCATGGTCCGTAAACCAGGCACGGGTAGATTTTGCGCTGTGTGCAGGCGCCAAGTCCTGTTGGAACCTGAAATCTCCATCTCCATAGAGCAGGTCAGCAGCAGGAAGCATGAAGTGCTCTAAAACTTGCTGGTAGACGGCTGCGTTGACCCTGGATCTCAGGAAACAGAGTGGACCGACACCAGCAGATGACATGGCACCCCAAACCATCACTGATGGTGGAAACTTTACACTAAACTTCAGGCAACGTGGATCCTGTGCCTCTCCTGTCTTCCTCCAGACTCTGGGACCTCGATTTCCAAAGGAAATGCAAAATTTGCTTTCGTCAGAAAACATGACTTTGGACCACTCAGCAGCAGTCCAGCTCTTTTTCCTTAGCCCAGGTGAGACGCTTTTGCGCTGTTTCTTGGTCAACAGTGGCTTGACACGAGGTATGTGGCAGTTGAAACCCATGTCTTTCAAGCGTCTCTTGGTGGTGGATCTTGAAGCACTGACTCCAGCAGCTGTCCACACCCTTTTTCACAATCTTGACTAGGCGCGGTGATCCCTATCGCTTGTACACTTTTTCTGACCACAGTTTTCCTTCCCTTTGCCTCTCTATTAATGTGTTTGGACACAGAGCTCTGAGAACAGCCAGCCTCTTCAGCAATAACCTTTTGTGTCTTTCCCTCCTTGTGCAATGTGTCGATGGTCGCCTTTTGGACAGCTGTCAAATCTGAAGTCTTCCCCATGTTTGTGTAGGCTTCAGAACTGGACTGAGAGACCATTTAAAGCCCTTTGCAGGTGTTTTGAGTTAATCAGCTGATTACTTTGTGGCACCAGGTGTCTTCAAAATGTAACCCTTACACAATATTCTAATTTTGTGACACACGGAATTTTGGATTTTCATTTGTTGCCACTTCAAATCATCAAAATTAAATGAAATAAACATTTGAATGCATCAGTCTGTGTGCAATGAATAAATATAATGTACAAGTTACACCTTTTGAATGCAATTACTGAAATAAATCAAGTTTTTCAAAATATTCTAATTTACTGGCTTTTACCTGTACATACTCTGTAGTAAAGTGGATGTAACCATTAAAGGTGCTGAAGGTATCCAGAGACTCCAGATCCAGGACTTACCCAAAAAAATTGAACATCAACAACTTCTCAGTCCCTCCCCCCTTTTCACTAAAGCCCAAAATTGTCTCCTAAGCCCCTCCCCTCAAAAGGGAGAATGAATGTGTGCGCATGAGCAGTGATTAATACGCATAATTGGCCTGTTTCATGCAGTTCTACTTGAACATAGGGTCAGTTTTAGCAAATACGACAAAGTTAGTTTTATAAGGCTTACCTACTGTACCTTTTAATTCAAAACCTAAAAATGACTGTGAAAAGGCTGCCTTTCTCCCTTTTCACTGGCCTCTGTTCCCAAAATTAATAACGTTTTGTGTCTGCTTAATCCCTAATTTCAGTGTAATGTTTTAGTTTATTTGCTACTTTATCATTTGACATAGACCTGTTTATGAGTTCATAGTATAGTATTATATCATGTGGGGGGTAGATCAGGTGCTTACCAGCTCAATTAAGGAGAGTGTATGCAGGTTTGCCTCATATGGTCCCAAAGGGCTGAGCACTCCTTAGGTGTAGAACAATACATAAGCTAGTTCTGCAGTAAATTACATTTTTAAAATATTTGGGGTGCATGTTGTTGTGGGCTAATAACTAGTAATGTCAGCAGTACCTAATCAATGTAATTGCAATGGTATTTTCGGAAACAACTTGTTAATGTTGCTTTCTCAGATTAGCTCATCCTATAATCACCTGTGCAGGTGGTAAATACCAATAAGGTAAGGCTGAGATGTTAAAGATGCCTTCAGAAGAAGGAAAGATAGAAAAGACTTGGCAGCTTGCTGTGAGGTTGCCATTTTGTTATTCCTGTACGGCTCACGGCATGACTCTTAAAATAACGTTATGCTGTAGTCTTATTGTCAAAGACTAGCCGCATATCTCTTCAGCTTTTCCTATTATGCACATTATATCAAATGGATTCATTTGCTAACCCTTTAACCCCATCTTTCTATTTAGTCTTACTTCTGATTGACATAGGATTGAAATAAAACTGCAGCAAGCAGTTAAACAACAATTTTAGATTCCAAACTTTAACAGACAGCTGAACAAATGTGATATTGCAAGCATGACAGTACCAAATATGATTTATATCTATTTTTTGTGTTTGCTTGTGTATTTCACTCTGTTTATTGTTTCCCCCCCAATGGCCTCCCACACACATAATTTCATAGATTATATTGTCACGTTCTCCATAATGGATCACACAGAAAACACATAAACATGAAACACATTTTTAAAATAGAAACAAGAACCAGTACAATTAATCTGTATTCTTTCCTTTCTATTACAGTAGAACCATAGTAATGTACTAAGGCTCTATTGAAAGCTTATATGTAAAAAAAAGTTTCTTTCCCTATTCTTCATATCAGTCACAACATGCCACCAGAAATGCAATAAGGTAATCTTTAGTGAAGATTAATTCTTAACAAAGGGATTATTTCATGTAGTAATTTGCCATATGGAAATGTAATGCAAAACATGTGGACACATTGTAAAAATTCTTCTTAAAAGGGAGTTGTCTGAACAGGAAAAGGTTGTGCATGGAATTTTACCTGTTATTTCTGGTTACTTAGTGACTAATTCACCAAGCAAAAAGCTCTTTCAGGGGCTATTTGCATATGCAAAGTGCAGAGATAGGGGAATAAACTATTTCTGGGTGTTTGGAGAGGTGTGTGTGTGTGTGTGTGTGTGTGTGTGTGTGTGTGTGTGTGTGTGTGTGTGTGTGTGTGAACAACACCAACATGGATCACAGATTATGGAGGAGCAGAGTGCATCAGCAGGGCTTCTTGCTACTCCAACTGCTGTGTGTGGGGAGATAGCGTGTGTGTGTGTGTGTGTGTGTGTGTGTGTGTGTATGCGTGTGTGTGTGTGTGTCCACAACTTTCATCTGCATGAAATTTCACTGTGAACCACTCGTGTGTATGTGTCCGTGTGTATGAGTGAGTGGGAGTGTAGAGCACGAACATTTGGTGTACTCAAGTAACTTTTTAATGAAAGATTGTCTTGTTTGAAGAGTAAATAAGCAAAGCAGAAGTCATGAGAAAAGACAGATAACTACAAAGCAATAACATGTACTATAACCTGAGCAATTCATGGTTACCGTGGGAACAGCAAGTGTGGTTTAACGGCAAACACTCCCTGAAAAGCTACTTTTTCACAAATACAAAAGAAGAGCAACTGACGTATCTATTTACAGTACAACCAAACCAACTTGTTTTAATTATGAAGTCAGCCAATAACTGCAATTGTGACCTGATTTCATGCTGAGTTATCTTTCACATAGTAGTAGGAAAACGGTAACAGTAGGAAAAAGTAAAAAATATAGAAATGATAAAAGTAAAGGCGGAGTTTTGTTTCCTGTGAATCCCTTATTCTTCGTAATTGCAGTTTTAATCAATTGGAGGAATGGCGGACTCTGCCACAAACAATACAAAGTACCATATAGAAAGTAACATGGAATGGCTATTGCTGGGTAAACATTACCATTATACGTAAGTGGATACAAATACATAAATGTAAATATGACATTTGGTACTTTTCTCACATCTATCACAAGTCCCCTATAAACAGTTACATTATGTTAATCTCACAAATTACAAGCACTTTTTTTAACTAACTGTCTTATGCTTTATCCACCTTTGCTAAGCTTTGTCACTGAAGTTTTTGGTTGCATGTATGTATACAGATATTACATAGAACTGCTAGATGCAACAGGTGCAACCAACCAAATTCACACACACGGACACTTGCACCCTATGTCAAAAAAGGGAGTAATGAAGAAGAAAAACAAGTGTGTTCTGTCTGGTTGTGGCTTTCACAGTACATGCAGCCTCAGAGACACTACATTAAATCATGTATTAGATAAAGGCAGAGCCAGAACATCCTGTTCTCATATCTGAATTGTGTGTGTGTGTGTGTGTGTGTGTGTGTGTGTGTGTGTGTGTGGCAGATAGCAACAAGGCTGACAGACACAGTTTGTGTGTGCGCTTGCGTCAGTGCAATCACGTAACTTGTGATGAACAGCAAACAAAGAGCTGAAGTGATAGATGAACACAGGCAGGCTTCACTGACTAAATGCTGGAACATTAGTGTTTGCCTGCTGTATAAACAGCATATGTCACTGCACTCTAGATAATAAATAGTATTGTATGGAGCTGTGGCTTCCATTATTAAAGGGCCTCTTTAATTGCACACGTAGAGTTGTTTGTTCTACCAGCTCCGAAAGAGATAACTCTTTTTTTTTTTAAAGATATAACAGACCTTGGGTGCAAAGAATTAGAATAACTTAGCAAGAGTGGGATACACACATGGAAATCTATACATGCACTGTAAAACCATATTTAGTAGAATTACATTAGTTGTTTGTAATAATCAGCATAAGTATGCAGTGCACAAATCTTATTAAGCACCACCAACTACGGAACAGCTGTGGATCTTCTCCGGAACGGCACAACCCTCCGGAGCAGATACGCAGAGCTTTCATTTTTGCCGGATGCTGGAGAGCTCCACAGCAATTCAGCACAGGGCAGATTGTGCGGGACAGGAAGTCTAGCACAGAAACAAAATGAAACAGGTTAATTTTCTAAATAAAATACACCGTGCTCAAGGCGGATTATTTTTCCCTGCACTACACCTTGAAAATTTCCTAATGGGCAGAGACAGGCCTGAAGTCAACTGGTCAGAGGTTTTGTGGTTCTGTTTATAGAAACTATATCCTGTTATATCATGCGACCATACAGGGATTTCTGAGATCTCGTGGGTTGTTGTGACTTCAGCTGTCATTAGAGGCTGCAGTCCTTCTCCCTGGTGGGTGTCGGTACCTGATCTGTGCTGCCTGCACGATCCGACCTGCACATGTGCAGATGATTGTCCTGTTTTGAGGATTTACAACTTTGCACACTCGTAGTTGTAGCGGTCTGCTGTTAGCTCCCACCGGGAAGCTAACGTTAGTTTAGCTAACTGCTAATTTAGCTAACCAGCATGTAATAACTTTAAAAGACCCTCAAAATAAAACTTGAAAATAACGGTTACAATATATAACAGCTGTTATGTTGTTACATCAGTTCTACTTTACTTGTGCTCATTTAAATTACAATCAATCAGTTTTTGTCTTTATAGTGATTAATGTAAAGTCTTAATTTAGCTGTAGTTGTTGGAAATCAAGGACCTTAAAGGTGCCCTGCCACACAAAACCGTTTTTTCTTGCATTTTTTGAAAATATGCATTTATGTCCATATGTTTTTGTGTTATGTCGTGAATGTGAAAATGAATTGCTACCTTCTCTGTCAGCTCTAGCTATTGAAAACAAATAAGAGGAGAAATCAGGCCAATTACAAAAGCTGGTCAGTGTGATGTCATGTTGCCTGAGCTCATTACTATTCATGAGCTCGCCCAGTTGCGCTGGGTAAAGGATGCTGATAGCCAGACTCTCATTGGCTAGCTGTTAACCAATCAGAGTCAAGCAGCTTAGCTCATTGAATATTAATAAGAACTGGCACAAATTGAGCTGAGTCTTCTTGCAGGCTTTCTATACCACGCTAGAATGGCTTGAAACAAGGTAACCAAGGTGTTCATACTGTACAACCTGACTTGTTAAGTATCACCTTAAATTTCTATTCATTTTGTGTGTGTGTGTGTATGTGTATGTGTGTGTGTGTGTGTGTGTGTTGTTACAAATATATCATAGCCCACGAGTCTTTCATCCGTGCTATCTTTTTATGCTACACTGACTTTCATATTCTGAGTTGACGATGACAGACTGAATGTGCTGACCTGAGGAATTATGCTGCCTTTAGGTAACTGTTGTTAATGCCAGCATTACTATTTGAGCATGTATAGACAATCCTCAAAGAAACAATTTTCTGAGATAGTGAGGAGAACAGACACATACATTTTATCAAAGGATGATAGAGAGAGAAACGGTAACATAATGGATGTTGTAGCATTCCATTTTGATCCAGAATCCTTGAGCCTGTGCGACATTGTGGGGACAGACGTGCGTCAGTCTGTTATCAATACACTCTGTCCCGTTTACGTGTGTGTTTGTGTTTGCATAACCCACTCAGCCACCATTTTTAAAACCACCTTTATCTTGGACATTGCTGCCTACTTCCCACACAGCTGAATAATAATGGAGCTACAGGCCTGAATTAAATTAACCGTGCTAAGATGCTTCCTAAAAAGCATTAAATGTATTCCCAGAACATATTAGGTGGAGTGAAATAACAACAAAAAGTAATCCAAATGACCCCAGGACAAAACAAATTTTGTATCATGACTTTGTAAAGTTTTTAGTCAACCCTTTTGGTAACACTTACTGGAGTTGCAGTGTGTGAGAACTCATCTTTGCGTTATCTTTATCTTTGTTTTATTTGCTTTTTATTCTGAAATACTGAGCCTTATTTCCTTTCTTTAAGCTTCAGAGTTTGTTGTTTGATAGTAGACTTTAACATTAAAACATCTAGGAAATAACTGGTGTTTATTTTGAATACTAAAAATTAGAAAATCTAAATTTATAAAGTGTAATTTCCAACTCCAGTGTTTGCAATGCCAATTACTGTGTAGTTGAACCGTTTCTGCTTGTCGCTTTTTTGTTTTCACTTAAGTGGATTTTTTCTGAGCTTTTTTTTTTTTTATTTAAAAAGGAGCTTTTTACAGCAAAACATCAACGTTTGGGTGTGTTTCAGGTATTTCGAGGACATATGATGATGATTTACGATGAAAATCTGTTTAAACAGATGTTTAAAAACTGATAAAAGCCAAAAGCCTTATTTTTGTTAAATATTTAGAAATAACAAACTTCACAATTGACCCCATAATCTTATCTGGCATACATATGTATAACCCCACAGGCACAAATAGGCACTATTGTCCTCCTGGATCTGTGCGTAATCACAGATTACACAACCAGCCATGCAGGAGGTTACCATGTTCCACAGGCAGTTTACCACCAGCTGTTTGTGTCTTAGTTTGAATGTCTTTGTGTGTGTGTGTGTGTGTGTGTGTGTGTGTGTGTGTGTGCCATTTCAAACAACTGTTTAAAAAGTGGATTGCATCCAGGCAAAGTTTTTTTTTGGTGTGCAAGTGACATTTGATTTTCAAATGTTTGACCTTAGCAATTGTAGCTTCATCAACATGTGGAAGTGACTGTCAACAGGGAGCCCGCAATTTTCTGTGAATCCATCCAGAGACACGGCCTCCCGGGCGGAGAACCACGCTTGAGGACACCTCACCAATCTCACCAGCTGTCCATATTATCTGTCTGTCTGCGCCCAAAGCATCAATGTGAACTGTTTCTGCTTCAGCAGTCTTTGTTTCAACACATTATCAATGAGGTATCTTCATATTTCTGCCCATGGGCCCACCACCTGTGGGAGGAACCAAAGGGGTCGGGTGCGCTGTGACATGGGTGGCAGCAAAGGTCAGGGGCTTCGACGGACCAGACCCGGGCGGCAGAGGCTGGCTCTGGGGACGTGGAATGTCACCTCTCTGTGGGGGAAGGAGCCGGAACTTGTGCGGGAGGTGGAGCGCTACCAGTTAGATCTGGTGGGGCTTACCTCTACGCACAGTCTCGGTTCTGGAACCGTACTCCTGGATAGGGGTTGGACTCTGTCCTACTCTGGAGTTGCCCATGGTGTGAGGCGCCGGGCGGGTGTGGGGATACTCACAAGTCCCCGGCTGAGTGCCGCTGCGTTGGAGTTTACCCGGTGGACGAGAGGGTCGCCTCCCTACGCCTGCGGGTGATGGGGAAAACTCTGACTGTTGTTTGTGCATATGCACCAAACAAGAGTTCGAGTATTCGGCCTTCTTGGAGACCTTGAATGGAGTCCTGTATGGGGCTCCAGTAGGGGACTCCATAGTTCTGCTGGGGACTTCAACGCACACGTGGGTGATGATGGAGATACTTGGAGAGGCGTGATTGGGAGGAACGGCCTCCCTGATCTAAACCAGAGTGGTTGTCTGTTGTTGGACTTCTGTGCTAGTCACGGATTGTCCATCACAAACACCATGTTCGAACATAGGGATGCTCATAAGTGTACGTGGTACCAGAGCACCCTAGGCCAAAGGTCAATGATCGATTTTATAATCGTTTCATCTGATCTGAGGCCGTATGTTTTGGACACTCGGGTGAAGAGAGGGGCAGAGCTGTCAACTGATCACCATCTGGTGGTGAGTTGGGTCAGGGGTGGGGAAGACTCTGGACAGACCTGGTAAACCCAAACGGGTAGTGCGGGTGAATTGGGAACGCCTGGAGGAGGCCCTGTCCGACGGACTTTCAACTCACACCTCCGGCGGAGCTCGGGCATCCCTGTGGAGGCTGGGGGCATTGAACCTGAGTGGACAATGTTCAAAGTTTCCATTGCTGAAGCTGCGGCGGCGAGCTGTGGTCATAGGGTCTTAGGTGCCTCAAGGGGCGGTAACCCACGAACACCCTGGTGGACACCGGTGGTCAGGGAAGCCGTCCGACTGAAGAAGGAGTCTTTCCGGATATGTTATCCCGGAGGACTCGGAGGCAGTTGCAGGGTACCGACGGGCTCGGAGGGCTGCAGCCTCTGCCGTGACAGAGGCAAAGCAGCGGGTGTGGGAGAAGTTCGAGAAGACATGGAGAAGGACTTTCGGTCGGCACCAAGGTGCTTCTGGAAAACCGTTCGCCACCTTAGGAGGGGGAAGCGAGGAATCATCCAAGCTGTATACAGTAAGGATGGGACGTTGTTGACCTCAACTGGGGAGGTAATAGAGCGGTGGAAGGAGCACTTTGAGGAACTCCTAAATCCAGCCGACACGCCTCTGTGGTAGAGGCAGAGCTAGAGGATGATGGGGGATTGTCGTCAATTTCCCTGGTGGAAGTCGCTGAGGTAGTCAAACAACTCCACAGCGGCAAAGCCCCAGGGATTGATGAGATCCGTCCAGAAATGCTGAAAGCTCTGGGTGTGGAGGGGATGTCTTGGTTGACACGCCTCTTCAACATTGCGTGGAAGTCTGGGACGGTGCCTAAGGAGTGGCAGACCGGGGTGGTGGTTCCCTATTCAAAAAGGGGGACCAGAGGGTGTGTGCCAATTACAGGGGTATCACACTTCTCAGCCTCCTGGTAAAGTCTACTCCAAGGTGCTGGAAAGGAGGGTTCGGCCGATAGTCGAACCTCGGATTGAAGAGGAACAATGTGGATTCCGTCCTGGCCGTGGAACAACGGATCAGATCTTCACTCGCAAGGATCTTGGAGGGGCCTGGGAGTATGCCCAACCAGTCTACATGTGTTTTGTGGATCTGGAGAAGGCGTATGACCGGGTCCCCCGGGAGAAATTGTGGGAGGTGCTGCGGGAGTATGGGGTGAGGGGGTCCCTTCTCAGGGCCATCCAATCTCTGTATGACCAAAGCGAGAGCTGTGTCCGGGTTCTCGGCAGTAAGTCGGACTCGTTCCAGGTGAGGGTTGGCCTCCGCCAGGGCTGCGCTTTGTCACCAATCCTGTTTGTAATATTTATGGACAGGATATCGAGGCGTAGTCGGGGCGGGGAGGGGTTGCAGTTCGGTGGGCTCGGGATCTCATCGCTGCTTTTTGCAGATGATGTGGTCTTGATGGCGTCATCGGCCTGTGACCTCCAGCACTCACTGGATCGGTTCGCAGCCGAGTGTGAAGCGGCTGGGATGAGGATCAGCACCTCTAAATCTGAGGCCATGGTTCTCAGCAGGAAACCGATGGAGTGCTTTCTTCGGGTAGGGAGTGAGTCCTTACCCCAAGTGAAGGAGTTTAAGTACCTTGGGGTCTTGTTCGCGAGTGAGGGGACCATGGAGCGTGAGATTGGTCGGAGAATCGGAGCAGCTGGTGCGGTATTACATTCAGTTTATCGCACCGTTGTTACGAAAAGAGAGCTGAGCCAGAAGGCAAAGCTCTCGATCTACCGGGCAATTTTCGTTCCAGGGTCCAGGGTACAAGCGGCCGAAATGGGTTTCCTCAGGAGGGTGGCTGGCGTCTCCCTTAGAGATAGGGTGAGAAGCTCAGTCATCCGAGAGGAGCTCGGAGTAGAGCCGCTGCTCCTTTGCGTCGAAAGGAGCCAGTTGAGGTGGTTCGGGCATCTGGTAAGGATGCCTCCAGGGCGCCTCCCTAGGGAGGTGTTCCAGGCACGTCCAGCTGGGAGGAGGCCTCGGGTAAGACCCAGGACTAGGTGGAGAGATTATATCTCCAACCTGGCCTGGGAACGCCTCGGGATCCCCCAGTCGGAGCTGGTTGATGTGGCTCGGGAAAGGGAAGTTTGGGGTCCCCTACTGGAGCTGCTGCCCCCGCGACCCGATACCGGATAAGCGGATGAAGATGGATGGATGGATGGATATCTTCATATTTCATTCCACTGCTTTTAGAAATGGTCATTGTGCGTCATTGTGGTTAATTTCAGTGGAGTGAGCACTTCCAGTGAGGATCTGAGTAGCTGTCATTTCACAAGTGAGGAGGGAACACTTAAAATAATCCATAGATGCATCTGTGTGCCTTTTATGTCTCAACTTTTCTTTTTATTTCTGTCCCTGGGCAATCGGTGTCATCTGCCTCGCCACAGGTTTATGCTACACGAAAAGGACACCTGTCACCACTCGGTCTCGATAGCATTCTTTTTGAAAGCAAATCCATGCCAGCGACACACTGCCACCAGGACAGTTATGTCATTTCGTGGTGTAGAAAGACAGTGTGACGTTAGCTGCAGTATGGCATATTTACCTCTCAGTGACGATTGCTGCGTGGGATTGAGGCTGCTGTCATGCTGTTGCCATGACATCTGGAATCCACAAAAGGATTCTGCAGCGTTTGATGCGAAAATGGGGGTTCAGTCTATTGAAAGAAAAACACTTTGGAATAAAAGACGCACATTCAAAGACATACACAGACGTAAGCACGAGATAAGATAAAAGGGAGATAATAATCCCAGTGATTGCTTTCATGAAAACATACTAAGTGATTAAACAACATTACAACAGAGCGCTGTCAGGTAGCCAGTCTGTGTGCATCTCCACAGGAGCTGATGACAGATTGAGTGGCTTTCAGTCCAACTTTGTGTTGTCAAAAACATTGTCGATCCATCATTGCAGGAGTTTTCAGATCTCTCCTGACAAATCTCTTGGATTCTGTCAGTAAATATTTCATAATGGGAGAGGTATGGAAATGAGATGAAAAAAGTGTTGCATAAACCCATTTCAATGCCTTAAAAGAGGATATATATAACAGGGGAACTGAGTTATAGCAATAAGGGACCTTTGGGAAGAAAAAAAGGAAAATATGAAAACAGTGGCATGTGATGACTAACACAAGACTGATTGCAAACGTGACTGTGGGTGCTTATGCGGGTGCTTTTATATATATTTTAGGATGACAATGTGTTCCCATAGAGCCTAAAGATTTTGAATGTGTTAGCCAGATACACCAACATCTCATGATACAGAGAGTGTAATAAGGGGAGACACCTCTTGGAATGGATTTTAAAATGCACACACTGTCCCTTAAGAGTTCTATACACTCAGCACAAAGAACAGGATTTATTTAAAATGCTCTTATTGTGAAAAAGGAGGATAGTTTTTTTTCAGAGCTGATTCAACAAAGGAAAAGGGAGCATTTGGATAAAACAGAATACAGCAGTACAGGAGGAAAAGGCAGGGAAGTTAAATGCAGCACACTGCCTGTGAACAATGCCACAGTAAAAACAGTATGACGCACCTTTTTGACAACATTGTTAAAGCCCTCAGTGGGATAGAATGGGTTTGATCGGCTGTTATGCAACCACTGTCAGGCGGTTGTCATAGTAATCTGTGCAGGACCACCACCTTTGAGAGGCATTGACCCGCCCCAGTTTGCAGCCACATGACTCTGCTTGGCAGGATAATAGGTTTACTGGACCCCCACTGGTGTTGTGTTTTCAGTTCTCACTAAGGATTTGAACATGTGCTGTGGCAGTGACTCTTTCCAAGCAAGCTAACTGGTGTTTTTTTCTTCTATGCACAAAAACTAAATAAACACAACTTGTATTATAAGAAAGCATGGAAATGCCCAAAGCATTGTTAACAAACAGAAATTATAATGGCAACATGATGAATAAAAGACAAAAAGTAAAGAGGTCCACAAGAATGAGTGTCACTTCCAGTTAGTGTTCTATGAAGAAGACAACAGTTACACATTACAAGAATCAAGAGAGAGGCATGAGAACCCCTTAAAGTATAATTATCTTATTAAAATTCAGTTTACAGTTTGATCTACTGTAAGTCTGAGTTTTATGGATGCATTGGATGGCACAAAAATGGGAGCACTTAGGCTGGATACTGGCTTCCTGAAATGTCCTACAAATAAGACATCTTTGCATTTGGTACTTTCGTTTGCACTAGAAAACAACACACACACAGGTCTGCTTGTTTTACCAATATATTGTAACCCATGACGTGAGAGGAGGAATAGGTTTTGACTGCAGACAGAGTAATGAAAAGGGATTCAACATCTTTATTTTGCAGTGTAGATTTAAACTACAGATAAAGAGGCCATGACATGAAGGCTGGGCTGATGTATTTTAAAGGCATGCTTATTTATTTATTCAAGTATTTATTCATTTATGTATGTATGTATGTATGTATGTATGTATGTATGTATGTATGTATGTATGTATGTATGTATGTATGTATGTATGTATGTATGTATGTATTCATTTATTTAATATTGAATAAAACAACATCCCATAATTCTTTAACAAACTAAACACAATCTGCTGCTGTAATCAGCTGTTGTCTTGCCCAACCGGCCCTCAATTTTGGCACGGTTTGGATGCATTCAGTTGTTTGTACCAGACAGATTTAGCTGAGGGGATTAGAGGTAAAACCTTAAAAACAAAGTAGGCCAGGTAGGCGCCAATCATGTTGATTGTCAACAGATGTTGACTGTCTGCCATGGTCATTTTACTAGTTCAAGAGAAAACGGCGCTCATCATTGTGCATTGACCATAGACATAAGAATTATTTAGCCCACTCCTATGGCCACAATTCTTTGCAATGGCAATTATACACATGAAAATGGCTGCTGATCTGAACATCCTTATATGTTGATTTGAATGGGAGTGTCCAATCTGCTCTCGTTCTATTTCTATGGTGCCAATTTTAACAAATGTATTAACAATATTCAAACCGTCGACTCGAGGGATTAAGGTTGGTTTCTGCTGGTTTTGGTTGCGCTCTGAAAGGTCAGCGGTAAACTGGTCAAAGTTGAAATAATTTGAACTTTAAACACAGCATTCAGACCAAGGGAAGCGCTTTCTCAAAGTGTCTCCACCTCTTTCCCTATAGAAAAACAATTGCACAGCCAGCACAGAGCGGTTTTACCACGGATAATGTGTAGGTAGCAACATATAGTAGTGTAAAAATTTACAATAATGTACAAAAAGTAGGATTCAGTAGTGTGTTTCGTCCCAAAGGTCATCACAAACTATAAAATACTTTACATGAAAAAATTTACATTATATGTTTAATGCAAAAATAGCCTTGAGTTTCCCTAATTTGTGTAGCACATGCATTTCTTTGTACCACATTTGTGTTTACTATTTAAAGTGATTCATAGTATTTAATAACTTACAACATCATGCATAAGGGAAAATGTGAGACCAAGGCTGGGTTAATTTTTCAGAAACACCACATCTGTGGTTAATAGAAATGTACAGAACTTTAAAGCATTTTTTTTTAAAACAACGGACTTATTGTTGAAATCATGACCTCACAAACATAAAGTGAAATATATTTATATTTAATATTTGATGCCATACAGCTACTAGCTACACTCTTCTAGATATTAAATACCTAATTGTGTTGATCTGTAGGTCAACTTTTGAGTCCGCTACCATAGGAAAAGGTAGATTTTTCATGTAACTTATTTTCATCAGAGGTTGGACTTAATATATAATTTCTGACAATATATGTATTAACTCGCAGGCCTTTGTAGGCTAATCCCCCCTCCCCCTTTCTTTAGGGAAATAAGAAGAGGAAAGGGGGCATGCAAGAAGCAAAACAGTACCAAGAAGTTCTGAAACACGACAGGAGGACTCAGACCTAATCAGTGAATGCAAATGCCATCCCTGCACCAGCCTCGGGTGCTGCCGTGACTACGGATGCCGAGAATGTGTGGAACTAATCCCTAGGATTTGGTATCCTTTTCCCCGCCCTTCCCTTCTGCTTTAAACTCCTTTCCCTATCTCCCTTGCTGCACCAATTTTTCCTCCATCCTCATTTTTTATTTCTTCACATTTGATTTTCACGTTTATGTACAATTGCAAGCCATGACCTTCTTTCCATTCATCTGTTCAGTGGTTCCTGCTTGCACCAATTTCCCATCCGCTTATACTGTATTTCCAACAATCAGATTGCTAGGCTGTTCTTGTCCTCATTTCACTTGTCACTCACTGCTTACTGCTTTTTCCCCTGCCTCCTCACTCATTATCTCCATCCGCTATCCTTCTTCCCCTGTGGTGACTTCAGTGTAAGTTCCTGCTGCACTTCCACTTTCCTGTTCTCTTTCCCACCCTCCTCTAGTTCTTCCCTTGTTCTCTCTCCTACGGTACCATGATGAACACACTCTGCCTCACACTGGCAGAGTCCTCAAGTTCATTTGCAGCTCTGCAGCAGACTCCACTGAAGCATTTCATGGGTCATGGTTTTGACCTTGGAATAACAGCGCTACTATGGCAACTAAGTATGAGGTTGAGCTAGCACCTCCACCTTAGTCCACAAAGAAAAACAAGGTGGTTGCTGAGGTCATTAGGTCAGAGACTTTTAGTGGTCCCCCGCAAAACTCGAGGGGATCCATCATTCCAAGCAGTCTTTTAAAAAGCAATTGAAGACTCTGCTGTTCAAGCAGGCTAGGACTCTAGGTTAGTCTAGGTTTTTATGTTTTTTTTATGTTTTTTTTTGTGTTTTCTATCTCGTATTTAAATGTTGTTGTATTTGAATTTGTTGTATTGTATCAGATTTTGTTGTGAAGCACTTTGTGATTTTTATCTTTACTTACTTACTTACTTACTTACTTACTTACTTACTTACTTACTTACTTGTTCAAGGGTTAGAGTTTGAGATTTTATGACATTTGGCGGCCAGTAAATACTATCACCATCAATCTATAAAGATTATGGCCACTAGATATAGTTTTTTTAGCAATAGTGGAGTGGGACTGTGGAGGTGGTATGTGGTTAGGATTTTGGGGACACAGACATTCCTGCTTAGGACCACCCAAGTCTTTAGCCTGGCACTGGGATTCAGCTTAATTTTTGTCATAAAATGCTTAATTTCTTTCTACTTTTTTTTTTTTTCTTCATTACATTTTCACTTATCATTGTTTGGCCCTGCTAGTAATATTGGTGTGCTGGTCCACCAATTGGTCCCGTCAACTACAATTATTAAATGGCACCAAATTTTGAGACATTCATAGATCGCAGAAGATAAGCTGGTCACAACTTTAATGTATTCTGTTAAATATCTCATCTACTAGATGGATTGGCACCACCTTTTGTAGTAGCTTGTCATTAGTGACTTTGGTAATCTCCTAGTCTACATCCACCAGCACTTTTCTGAACAGTTTTTCAACTGGAAGCGCTCGGTGCAGCCGCACAAAAAGGCAGCGCGCTCTAGCCGGTCACCTGCGGCCGCATACACTCATTTCTCATAGAGAACAACTGAAAAAAGTCTCTGATGCTCAGAAAAAACAGATATGTGGACATCTCAACTAGCTCATCAACAGGTGAAAACTTCCATTTATGACAAATTAACTGCAAAACTAAGGACAATCAGTCTCAGCTTTATTTAGTATAAAGGACACTGTGTAACCCCCCCTCACTGCATGTTAGCATAGAGGTACAGTAGGTAAGACAAAGGTTAATGTTATAGATGCATAGCTCTTGGCCGATGTGGCAAATACTAATGTTCTACTTTAGCTTCTAGGACAGCTGTAAATCTGAGAAATCTCCAACCTGTGGTCAGTAAAACTTGCAACCCTTTGTCCGTTTTTCCAGGAAAGAGGCTTACTTAACGTGCCAATGAACAACTGCTAAATAGCAAGCTGGATCAACAAGGTTAAGCAAACAATTAAGGCTGTTACATCACTTTTTAAATTAGGGAACATTGCACCAAGATGAGGGTTAGTATAGAAACACTAATATGTCTGGGCTGGTGGGGCCTCTTGCATGAAAAGTCTGATTCAGCGATATTAAATGAGCATATGCTGTTTGAACTGAAAAACAATCTATTTCTCTGAAGGACCTTAGTTGTTGAACAGCTCAGTGCATGTTTGTGTTTATGCTTCCCTGTGTGCAAGTTTAAGCAGGTGAATGACTGATTGGGAGGGTGAAAAACACAGTACCAGTAAGTGATAGAGACATAATGTCGTAACGGTAGGACTTTAAAATACTAACAGTGGGAAAACATAACTCTAGGTTTCCTAATGCCTAAACAACAGATTTAGTCATGGACCCAAAACCTATCTCTGTCCCTGAAACAATCCCAACAGCCTACTTGGTTGCCCTACCATTTTTTTGTCTGTCATATTTTGAAGCAAAAAACTGGACTGTGACTTCTATTTCCCAGTGGGCAGAATATAGGTGAAAACACCAGAGTTTAACTGGCGTTGCTACAGAGACCGCTCTTTAAGTCAGCGGAGATGAATGGATAAATTCCATGCACTTATGCTGACAGCACTGCTGTCAAAGCTGCAAGGTAGATATGGATGTGAAAGAAAACCGGAGCAATGACCATCTGACCCGGACAACATTTATGAAATGTCTTCCATGTTTTTCAGATAATGTTTCACTCCAACAATGGGTTTTGTTACTCAGTGTTAGTGTTGTATTGTCTTTTTGTTTTGCTTTTCAGGAATAGGTAGTGAAGCAGTAGTGTATTGCCGTTTTGAGCTGGAAGAGGGTAACGATAATGGAATATTATTTTTCCACGTATACATCAGTGGAGAACGGCTTCCGTGTATGGCCGGCAGCAGGTTTGGTTGAAGCTACATTGAAAATGGGAGCTGCATTAAATAATTTACAGCCAGTAATCAAAGCCAATTTCAATCATTCAAAACCGACCTTGACCTTGCATATCCTATTATCTACAGTTTGCACTGAACTAATACAAGTGACCAGAAATGAAATCATATTGATTTAATAAAGTAAAGCCTGAATCATTAATTTCATTTCAGATTTAAATTTATAGAAAATACACTTAACTTAACTTGTCCAAATGTAACTTTATTATTATAATTTTTTTAATTTGTTGTACATCCTGGGAAATTTGGCAAGTACACTGTTGCCTAGGGGATATTCCCAATTAACACTTTATTACAAATTATTATTTATTACAAATAAGAGGCATTTATCTTAAATGAGCATGCAGATACACTGCATATATACAAAGTCGTAAACATCACATCATCCTGGCCACCGAGGGAGGGTAATGCTCACCCTCAGATGTGACACAGAAATGTACACAATTTGCATGATTCAAATCCACAACATTACCACATACTGAGAAGTACAATATGTTGTGCATGCATGATCATAGCATCATATTAGCATCATAGCCTGGCACTTTAGCATGCAAAGCAGTCTTCTCTTGTATTTATAAGTGCAATCTGACTCTTATTTGCATGCATGCATGCAAGAGCATAGATGCACACCCACTGTCCACACAAGTACATACACACTTCTCTACCCACATAGTGTATAATGATGATAATTTGGTCCCCAAACAAGATTATTCACGCATCTTTCTTTTTTATGCATGCATCCTTTGCTGTCTTTCTGTGTTCCCTAGATGGCTAAAGAATGATTTTGTTTGATGGCTCATGTTTTTCTGCTTCTTGATTTACGTTTTGTCAAGGTTTGTTTTTTGCATGTATAAATATTGCTGGCAAGGTATGTGGCATTGCTGAGATATTACAAACAAATGTAAATCATTGAAACAGAAAGTAGCTTTTTGAGAGCCTGAAAGCTAAAAAGAGAATGGAAGAGAAATACAGGTCACTTTTTTTTTTTTAACTGATGACCATGATGCAAAACCTCCGTAAAAAGTATTGGCATAATAGATCAGCTTGTTTAGTCAGTTGCCCCCTTCATGCCCTACATCTGTCAACTTGTTAAGAACACCATACTTCTGTCCCAGAAGTGAGCCCGCCAAAGTAGAAGAGTGGGAGTGTGTCTGCATAGTAACAAGGCCTGCCAAATCATGGGGAATAGCTGTGTGTGTGTGTGTGTGTGTGTGTGTGTGTGTGTGTGTGTGTGTGTACTGTATGTGTGCGTTAGTGTGTGATGTCTGGTGTGGAGGCTACAGTCTGAAGGGGGTCTGTTCCTCTTCACTGGGCACAGCGATACAACAAAAACAACTCCTCCAATCAGCCAATCAGACAACACACTGCGGTGACCACCCATGCCCTGACAGTAACCTCACCAACACACACAGGGGCACACACACTGATGCCCATGTCCACACATAGTCAGAATGCATAGGACACACACACACACACACACACACACACACACACACACACACACACATTCACAGAGTATGGCATGAAGTGCTAGAGGACACAAAGCAGAGACGTTCATGACACTAACTGACCTCATTTCAGTGTGAGTGTGTGTGTGTGTCTGAAGTGGGGGAGGTTGCAGACAGGCATGCATTAGTGATGGAGCTCGGGTCCCACACGACCAACATAATGGCACACACGCACACACACTGTACTCTAAAAGGTGTTTCACAGCACACAGTATCCACCTCCATCCAGGCACACCAGAGTGTGTAATATTGACACCCCCCCCCAAAAAAAAATCCAGCGTGAAATTCTCCAGCACAGCCTGTAATGTTGTTTGCCCTTGTGTAAGTCCTTGTTTGCTGCTGTTTTATTCCTCTGGAAGGAAGCCATAATGAAATCCCTGTGCGGACCACAGGATCCCATCGTCCTCACCTGTCCTTGTCTGCTGGAGCAGAGTCGGGAGGATGAGGAGAGGTGTCCCGAGACGGAGAGAAAGAAAGACAAATTAATAAGTAATTAAAGACAGCGACTGAAGTGTATGGGTCTTATGGGTGTTGTGAGAGGATTCACAGACAAAACTAAGAGGATAGCCGGCGGAAGGAAAACTGTCTTATTGTCATTATCTAGGTTTCCATCTATTTATGTGATACACAAAAACTGCTTGGAAAGAAGACGTTTTTTCCGTTTCTATTACAAGAAATATAATAGAATTACTACAGTTTACCAAACTGACAATAGAGACCATATCATAATAAATGACATGGAAATAAAAAGAGACATAGTGTAGAATAGTATTGCGTCACAAAAATGCTACCTCTAAAGCTATCCAGTGCTAGTCATTTGCAAAATTCTTAGTGTAAAATAAGTGCACTTCAAACCATCAAGGGTTAGTAGCAGCAGCAGCTTAGGTAAAAGGTGTTACTGTACTTACGGGTTTCTTTTCCTGAAATGTAATGTCCGTCCGACACAGTGCATGTCCTGCTGACCACAGTAAACTAGGCTAACGTTGTTGTCTTTGGTAATGCAAAATGGAGAAAACTAGCCAATAATTCTGACACCAAAGCATCTGGAAAGTAATGTGAGAAGGGTTGTTGGATACAACAACAGAGATGGAAAAATCTAATTTTAAAGGCAAGGCTGCTTCTTGACTTTGAAATGCCACTGCCTTACGGTCAAGTTAGCTTGTCACTCAAGTTGAGAGCAAAACCACTACAAACGATAGTGAGCACGTCAATTCTATACAAAATAGTTTTATATTATGCTATGTTCTAACTCATTCGGATCTGTCAGTAATTGCTCAAACTGATGCTGATTCCAAAATTGTATTTTACTTTTCACTATAAAGTAATATATTAAGTGTTTATTATGTAAGACATAATGAATAAGTAGACAAAGCAGTACCAACATTACAAAACAATACTTACTTTTCCAATAAATTTGAAATAAAAAAATATTTTTAGTTATTCAGGAAGCCTCCTATCTGATGGAAACATTGTATTTTATTTTTTTACACTGACAGTTGGATGGAAACACAGTTAAACGTTCTCTCTCTCTCTCTCTCTCTCTGGGTGCATTAGTGTGTCTGTGCTTGTGATTTAGTGAAGCATTTTAGTCAAGGGCATGTAAAGACAGCACTGGGACAATAGACCTCAGTGTCAGATCCAACACATTTATACACAACATAATGCAGATTGATTGATTCAGTGCTCTCATGCATGCATAAATAACAGTAAAGGTACAGTATCTACAGTATAAGCCCACAACAGCATACACACACACACACACACACACACACACACACACACACACACACACACACACACACACACACACACACAAGCACAGACGGCAACCAATACCTCTTCGTAAAGTGCACATGCCACTGTAGATTTCTGTATTGAATGGGCAGATTGCTTCTCTTCATCGTCTATATTCATGATGATGGAGATAGAAAGGGTCAAAAGGGCCTGAGTTAAACACACACACACACACACACACACACACACACTATTAAGTGTGTTGGAGCCAAGCCATTATTTTGTGACTCCAATTTCCAACTCAAATGTTTCCTTCAATACTGCAATGCCTGTATATTGATTTATATTGATTTTGTTTTAGTTGTAAGTGACATCTTTTTTTGTACTGAAACTCTAAGAATTGCTCTGTGTCTGTGTATAATGCTGTCTGCGATCCAACTCTTGGCTCAGGCTAACAATTTATTGCACTCCATGAGGTGATCCAGGCTCTCTAGCTTCTCTGCCATGGGCAGCGGTATTAAGAAACAAAATCCCAACATGCTGAGTTGAGAATATTCCAGTCTTCTTTTGCTCCAGACAGAGGATGAGCAGAGGTGTGGGTGTGCAGTCAGGCTAAAGATGGGATTGTCTTTTAGGACACGCTCAGTGAATCCACAAAAACACAGTCTGCGATGCTGTGAGCTCTCTTGGGATATTGTGCGAGTGAGCGTACTGCATCCATCTGCCTCCCCCCCCCCCATCTCTATCTTCTCCCCTGTTTGCATCCTTTCATCTCCAGGTGGGCCTACAACAGCCCATTGCATGCATGTATTAGTGCTTTCTTGAAGTGAGGCGACCTTCGGACGCCCTTTTGTTTCCATAGCAGCAAGCGGGCCAGTCGTGTGACATTAACATTTACCGAAGCTAGAGCAGCGGCCTGATCTAAGCTCCATTGATTTTGTGTCCCACATTTATTCAAAACACCCCCTCTTCCAATTACGGAGAAGCAAGGCGATGTCTTTCTTTATAACTAAAATGGGAATTGTAAATGAATTTGGCTGGAAAAAAAGATGAAAGATGAATTGATCTAAAGGTGATCTCTGTATATACTGTGTAGATATATATATATATATATATATATATATATATATATATATATATATATATATATTTCTCTATCTATATCTCTACAATGCATTAGACTACACTACTGATTTAAAAACAAACCTGCAGCATTCCCATCAGTTTTGTTCAGTGCTATTTAAAAAATGTTAGCATGCTAACACACTAAACCAAGATGGTCAACATGGTGAACGTTATACCTGCTAAACATCCGCATGTTAGTATTGCCATCTTTACCATGTTAGCATTCAGCTCAAATCACCTATAGTGCCTAAATATAGCCTCACAGAACTGCTGCATAGCTGTAGACTTTTAGTTTTTACTTTTACAAAATACTAGTTAAGTATTCCCATGAGTCAAGACAGAATTAGTTTATCGATTTTAAAAGTGGCCTTCATCGGTGCATAAAACATAGTTTAAAAAAATTGTCCCAAAGAGATAGAGGTCGTTGCTGATGGTGAGGTACAGTAATGGTGAAATGTCCTCAGAAGCTCATTGGTGCATTGATTTATGTTTTATAAGGATCCTACTTTAACCCTTTCAGAGCTGGGAGAGGTAGTTTACCAGATATCCTTTGTGAATGGTAATGAAATATAAGACTCTCATTTAGTAGGCCTATATGGAACTGATTAATCTCTACAAGAAGTTGACATGTTAATTCTGAAAGCACACACGCAACCCAACAAACAAACAAAGAAACATACACACACACACAGTAGCAGAGTGGCAGAAGGATGCTGAGATTAGCTGTGCAGGGAGTAAGGGATCAGACAGGCAGCAGAGACAGATTAGTAGATATGGATACAGGATTAAAATACACTGTCACATACACACACACCTACTGAAATACACACAGTAGAATTAAGAGGTGGCGGCTAACTGACCTTTGCCCTTTAGGCTGAGGCCTGATTGCTTCTGAAACACACAAAAGAATGAGTAAAGTTGCTAATTAAAAGATGAATGTGAAAGGGAAAAAAAACAAAGAAAAACAAATCAAGATCAGATGGTGAAACCCTCCACAGAGGTTTTTGTCTTTCCCCTGGTAATCTGCTGTCTAGCCTCTCCTTTAGCTTGGGATTTAGCATAATCAATTACAGAATTAGCCCCCACCCTCCACCCCCCTCTCCTTCATCCTCATCCTCCTTGTCTGCCTCCATCCTCTACTGTATTTCAGCTTTTCAGCAAAAATGATTGAATGTCAGTCTTCTTTTCATGCGTTCGCATCTGCGTAAAGGCAGAAAATAGAGACATTGTGGCGTTTCAGCTGCCCTTTGTCCCTGGGCTGCTGCGAGACGCCGATAAAAGACGCAACAAGCTCAGTCACAGACCAACCTTTTAAAGCTAGGAGGAGGGATGAAAAGGGAAAGTGCTTTAAAGGCTCACCAGAGTGAAGGGGAAAAGGGGGGGGGGGTCATGAGTGGGATGTGGAGATGTTCAGTGTTTCTGAATTGACGTTGACAGTGAAAGAGGAGTGTGCACATGCTTTCCTGTGTCTCAATGCACTTGTTTAGGTGCAGGGACATGTGTCTGGAGAGAGACTTTCTCAGACTGCTATTTGAGATGAGTGCTTGTTGTCTGCTTCTTTATTATGGCTACGTTACCCTACTGTGCTGCATAGTCTAGCTCACCATACGGACTGAGCTTGAGGCCATTGCATGAGCATGAATAATGCAATGATCAGCCACTACCACTCTGAGTTCTCCGTCTGTCTGTCTGCTCACTACTGCAGGGTAAAATGTAAGAGTACACAATACAAAACTCCCCTTCATGTAAAGAAATTATTTTTTTAAAGGTAATTTCACCAATAACTGGTAAATACACCTTCCTGTCACCTTCCCTTTAGACTCCTTAGCCAAATGGTTTTTTTTTTTTTTCCTTTTTTTTTTTTACAAACTGCCAAGTCCGGATGCAGAGACAGACCCCCACCCCCCACCCCATTGCAAGATGGCCTCTGGTTCTCACTGTTTGGTCTTTATGCTAAGCTAAGCTAACTGTCTTCTGGCTCCAGCTTCATATTGAGTGTGCATATAGGAGAGTGGTATCTTTACATTTAACATTTAGTAAGAAAGCAAATGATTCCTGAAATGTTTGTTTGTTTCGCTTTCTTTGTGTTGGAATTTTAATCTCTGGTCAATTTATGAGGACTGCTTCTCAGATCTCTGCAGGATAAATCCAGACAGCTAACTAGACTATCTGTCCAATCTGACTTTTCTCTCACACTCTCTGATCTCTGCCTTTGTCCTGTCAACTTACCTGTGGTTGTTTTGGCATGCCACACTGCCAATCCTGTTCCAGAGTTCCCACACCTGTTTTTCCACTCTGCCTACGAGAACATCTCCAGTCGGCCAGCTCCCTGCCACACCTGCTCTTGCTTGAGATGTTTTTGTTTGAATAAACTCTTTTTTTACTTACCGACCAATAACCATTCTCCGCTTTGGGGTCCAAAAGCCTCTGGTTTGCATCAACAAATGTCCCAAGTCAAACTACTCCTTTAACTGAGCTATACAAAATTAGATGAAATTCCATTCTTGCATATATCTGTAAAACATTGAGGAGTTCATCTGGTAGACCATTTTGGCAATCAAACATTGTTTACTGACCTTTTCAACATCTATTTTATCTTACCAACCATATTATCAGACTTGATGTCACTTTGTCCTAATGAGGGATTTCTCTGCTTGAGTAAGCATCACATAAACTGACTGCATATTTAAGATGGCATGTATAATCTCTTATGTTATGATTGTTCCCAAAGGGCTTCCCGCCTTTAACATACATGTTATTTGATTGTGATTGCTTGACAGACTGCGAATGTTGGCGATTATTTTGGAGCAATTCAGTATCAGGGTGGCAGAGAGAGGTAGGAAATGTCTATGAATTACAGAGCGTGGCATAAACAGCCGTCTGATGCAATGTGCTGTAATCTCAGGGTTGTCAGATACACACTTTAGGTAATGGCATGTGTGTGTGTTCATAGAGAGAGAGAGAGAGAGAGAGAGAGAAAGAGAGAGAGATGACAAGAAAATCTATTAGGTCTCTGTAATATGGAGGAACCAGAACTAAACGAGGCAGTCTGTTTACAGTATGTGTGCCATTGTGTGGCAGATAATAATTAAAGCAATTAACATAACAGTGACATCTGTGACTTGTCTGGCCTTACAAACAGCAGCATCTATAAAATGGCTGCTTACATGAGGGGAAATCAGGCTATAAGATGGATGCTGTTGCAGTTAAATGTTGGGCAGGTCTAAGTTTTAATAAAAAAGGGGAAAGGAATAAAACCATCTCTTATCCGTACAATATAGAGGCCCCAACTGGCAAAGATGTTGTCAGATTGTTAAACAAGGACTTAAAGGAAAATGTATACACCTGGGTCTTATGTTTGCAAAATTGCAAACACATTGGACATCATTCTTACATTATTATTATTATTATTATTATTATTATTATTATTATTATTATTATTATTATTATTATTATTATTAACTTTTGTACCCACCCAGTTGATTGCTCAGGTACATGGCAGCTTTACAACAAGAAGTCCAATGTTGCAAACATTTGAATCAGAGAATCAGGTTTTAAAGTTTTTTTAGTTTTGTTTTGCCAGTTGGGAGCAGCTGAATAAGCTGTACACCCACTTAACATCTTTAAATGGTCACGTCTCTTCTCCTCATGAATACATAGTCAGAGGACAGATTTCCATTAGCACAATGAGGGACAAAGACGAGGAGAGAGGAGATGGATGCAGAATGGAATGGTAAAACAGGTTCTAGCTCTCTTTCTTTGTAGAAGTGAATTTAAGGAAACCTTGTCTTGCTCTTCAGTTTATCCATCGCCTCTGGAAAACCAATTACACCACATGTCAAGGGTCAAGGATCTCTGTCTGCATGTGTGCCTTTGTCATGTTATGGTTACATGGGTGCAGACAACGGTGCAGTGATTGTACATTTTGTTGAGCATCATCTGAGGTCGTCAGTGCACTCATGACATAAGCACACTAAATAACACACAGCCACCCACAAAGCACAGGTTTGAGCAGGAATGAGTCACCCAGAGAGCGGCAGGAGAGCTGTTTACATAAGTCTATCAAATGGCAGCCTTCACTTGAGCCATTACATAATGCTGAGCACAGGAGCAGTTGCTTCAAACTGTAAATAACAGCTAAGCATTAATCAGAGAGATAGTAGGAATACAAACTGAATAGGTTTGCAGCAGCTTACTGAATGTTGTCCCGTTTAAAGTCTACAAAGAAAACTACTAAAGCTGCTCTAATCAATTATTAAATTACTACATAAACCATATTTCTAGATGCTATAATTTTTATGCAGAAGAGCTCTGATAAAACCACTGTATCCTCTCTGCTACCACCAGACAAAGCCAACAACTATAGCTGTTAAACAGCATGCATCTGAAGAGCCAGATATTTCCCTTAGGAGTTGGCAGAGACCATTTGTAAGTTAATAATATGTCCATGTTGTGTTTACACTATTGGAAACAATACAATCCCTAATGAGTGTCTGGTTGGTGTTTTTCAACTGTAAATGCATCTGATACTAAATCCCCCCCAGAGGCTCTGATGCCGCACTATTAGCACATGAAAGAGCCCATTTGAGAGGGTGTGCCCCCCCCTGCTTTTTGTTTCCCTCAGCTATTATACCTTGAAAAGTGACTTCTTGCCTATGTTGCTTATCCACTTCTTTTAATGTGATTCACAAGGCCCCGCTTCCTCCCTTTGGGCAATGGCTGTTTTTGTGACGAGATTCCACTCCCAAGATGTTAGAATTGTAAATGTTCAAATTTCATGTTTCCCACAAAGCACTTCCACAACCCATTGTCCATTCCGGCTTAAAAGCTTAAGGTCAAAGTTAATTTTTGACCATAGAAACAGCAGTTGAGAACAAACACTTACCACAAGGTCCATTTAGCAGCTGCATTTTCCTATAATTTGCTTGTTTGTTGAAGGGGCTTTTGTTCACCTTGGGTTTAAATTTGATACTTACAAACCACACGACATGTTTGACTACAGTTACAGTAAAATAATACTCTATAATAAAGCTTGTTCTTAGTTTTTTCTCCGTTAGTTTTATTTCATGTGCCAACTAGAGTGTATTCCCTGTATTCCACTGCCTCCTTGCATTGGGCGCAACATGCTTCGAGATTTATGAGAGGTATAACTGTAACCACTGAGAGAGTAATTATAGGAGGACAGAATAATTAAAGGATGCACTCATCATCAATCATACCATGCCATTAAGATAAAATGTTACGGTTCACGTGTGCAGCTTGTGGTGGTGTGTGCTATATGTGCCGAGGCGAGGGTGCTTATGAAAGATTTATATCTCTATAAGGGGTGAAGGATGTATGGTGTGCACACAGACAAGCCAGCAAATAGACAATTTCACAAGTGTATACACCTGCTCACACAGACACACACAGAAAATTCCCATCGCCCAAAACATTTGAATATCCAGAACAAACCCAAAATCAAAGTTGCCAACCTCAGCAGCATCCATTATCAAAAGGTGACACAAAATCACTAAGGATTTATATTATTCCATCATTTGGCTTTCTACTTCCTTCCACCAAATTTATTTTTTGCTTCACTTGAAGGATTTGTTCTTTTGCTTGCTTGCCGGAGCATTGTCAGCGCATGAAAAGAACAAACTAGATCCATCCAGTTAGGAGTAGGCACACTTAAATCTGCTTTATGATTACGAATAGAGGACATTTAAATTGCATCTCTTGTTTCTATTTGTAAACCTCAGCACTTTCCAACAGTCATAGGAATTCAAGAATTATGTAAACTGAAAATAGGGTTGAATGTCAAATGCATCAGAATACAAATAGTCATTTGACGTGTGCAGACATTACTGCTAAACATCTCTCTGCTATTGCACAGTCCTGTCGTCCTGCATTGTATAAGTGCTCTAAAACACAAGTTTAGAAATGCAGAAAAAAGGCTTGTGTTCTTTGAAGAAATACAGTGAGCTGTTCAGGCCAGTTTGTCTACAAGATGAGGAATATGAAGACAAAGGAGGAGCTGCTGGTAACAAAACAAAACATCTAAGTATCATCTAAGTACATTTTAATTATTTAATCTCATTCAATCTTAAAGCACACATATTATGCTCATTTTCAGGTTCAAATTGTATTTTGAGGTTGTACCAAAATAGGTTTACATGGTTTAATTTTCAAAAAACACCAGAATTTTCTTGTACTGTTCCTCTTTTCACCCTGTGTGTTTAGGTCTCTGTCTTAGCTACAGATCGAGACATCTCACTTCTATACTATCTTTGTTGGGAGTTGCACATGCGCAGTAGCTAGGTAAGATCACATCAGCTAGATAACTTTCTCCAACTTTGGTCAGTACAAGGCCGGATTAGCTGGGGGACTTCTTCTAAACGAGGACATACGTGTGGAATACCTGCAGAACACTCACTCACTGAAAACAGCACAGGTGTTTTTTTTCTCCAAGTTTGTATGCGTGCACCAGAGAGACAAAATAACACTCCAAATCCCAGAAAAAGGGATTTTTTTCACAATACAAGCGCTTTATTAGTGTATAGATTTTTTTCAAAGCAGCTGGAGTAGTGGTGTTTGCAGCAATTTGCCAGATCTTAACTAGAGGAAGGATTGCAGCAGAAAACTTTATTTATGCATGGATACTATTTTTGTCGGAATACCCAGCTAAGGAAAGTCAGCACAAGCATTAGAGAAGAGCTTTTGTAAAGACAAAATGAGCATGTGCTGTTTTTGGCCCAGTAAACAATACATTTACATAGACTTGTCTCTGATTGTTTCATTGTTTGGGACCCATGATTACCTGTACAAAACTTCATGGCAATCCATCCAGTGATTGTTGAGATATTTCGGACTGGACCAAAGTGCTGAACCGACTGACGTTGCCATCCCTAGCGCGGCCAAAAATATATATTTGTTTTTCTTTTTTGTAACCACAGTGCAATCTCTGCACCGATGACAAGTATTTTCTTGTATCGCTATGGCAATTTTGCATTGTGATGGTTCAATCACTGTCAGGGGTTAAAACCTTCCATAGTGGGGCCATCAATCTTTATAGTGGGACTTGGGGAAAAAATTCATGCTCTGCGATCTCTGACACCCACCCACACACAAACACACACACACACACACACACACAAACACAGGCTCTCCCACCTGAGCCAGAATAATGAGCAGCGCCCCTCCTCTCTGTCTCACTAATATGGATGAAGGAGCTACTTGGCAACTTGACGACCCTCATTTTCACATCAATGGAGAGCGTCCGATACAGCTGTAGATGATGAAAAACATTACTAGGAGATGCAACTCTCACTCCACAGATGATACCACCCGTAGAACAAAGGCTGTCAGCGATGAAAGGACAGTGGTAAGAACACCTGTTTCTGCTGTAATGTGCATCCAGAAAACCACCACAAGAAATTATTCAGCTGCCGTAAAGAACTGCAACACTTGAGTATGTGTTGTAAGATCAAGTCATTTAGTGAAGTTCAGTAACAGTTTTTAACATCACAAAGTCCTATTTACATAATATAGAGAATTATGATTACAACATATTGTAAGTAAGTGAAATTACAGTTTACAGTCATGATTCTAAGTGACCAATAAAAATATATAATATATATATATATTAATATATATTATACAGTACCAGTTAGCAACCAAGCTAAGCTAACATGCTCAGTAGCACGGAGAGCTTAATTTCCCCTTTTTTAATTCAATTAAATAGTGTGCAATGGGGAACAAAATGCCATGCTACAAAAACAGTAGAGAGAATTTAAAATGACGCTCTGGGAGCTATTGTTACTGACCGAGATTGGCAGCTACATCAGTTAGTCACTACATCACCAAGCGTTTGGCCCCAACGTGACCGAGCATATGTGATTATGTCCTTGTTTTCTTTTTAAAGCCACATGCAATACATACTTAAAAGACAAGTCTGCTGATATTCTATATTTTTGTAGTCAACAAATACTTACAAAAACGTACAAAGCCTTTCATTTAAAAAAACAGGCTAAATAATTTCCTAAAACAGCTGGGTACTGTAGTAGTTACCAAATGTTACACAACAAGAGTAAATAGTGTGTTTGGTTGGGACTATTTTCAGCAGCGGATTAATACATATTTAGTGAGGATTTATGGCCCCAGGATAATGTACGTGGAATTCACTCAAAATAAACTACAGTGTTGTTGTTTGTGTTGTTGTTTATAATGTTTATAGTAATAATGAACAGTCAGACACCAAGTGCAACAGTGTGGTTCATTGGTATGTTTTTGGTTTTGAGTTTTTGGACAAGAATGGAGCTCCATGGCACAGATGATTAAGTTCTACCAGGCTTTGGATGCACAGACAATGGTTGCTAGTAGTTGGTTTAGGTCTTTAAATGTTTGTTTTTTGACAATAAGAAAAATTTAAAATATGACCAGAAGCAATTGCATTAAAAATAATGAAAATTACTTCATTACAATTACGAAATCTTTACTATTTTAAATGTGACTTCATCCTTATGCTATAATGTGGTAATATGCACTTATCTTTACACATGTCTGTATGTACTTGTATGTTATTATATTTGTGTGTTGGCTCCTTAGCTTCACTGATTTGTTGAGCGCATATGGTCGGCACGTTGGATAGTCCCGGATCAGTCCATTATGTGGTGATTTGGCAGCGCACGCAACACTACCTTGTGTGTGTGTGTGTGTGTGTGTGTGTGTGTGTGTGTGTGTGTGTGTGTGTGTGGGTGGGTGTACACCGAAGAGTCCAATGTGTGGGAGAGTGTCCTGCCAGGAGAATGTGTGTCCTCGGAACAAGCATATGGATATAGAGACTGTCATCAGCCAGCCTGGCTCAGGTTGCTGCTTCCTCCAGGCCCACAGCAGGTGCCACATCGGCACGGACGGAGAAAAACACATATGCATTATGCATGATACAAGGCAGCCAGGGTCATACTCTCACTCAGGCTTTACATTTGTACACGTACAGTTACAATATGGTGATCTACCTCAGTTTTTCTAATACAATGTAAGCTCCTGGACACAATAAACTATGTAATTTTGAAGCCACCATTTATTTTTTCTGCTGCAGGTCAATGCACTCAGACATGGAACAAAACACTGTCCTTTTTCCACGATTGTGCTGAATAATCATTTTCAAGTACTCATATTTTAATCGTATTTCTGCTTTATGAGACTTTTGCTCCAATACATTAGAGAGTCAAATTAACTTTTACTTTTTTATTTATCTGATGGCTTTAGTTAGTATATTTAAAACACCCTTTCTTTAGAAGAGTATCTTTTGCAAAGCTGTGGCACATGTCACTGAGTACTACAGAAAAGCAGAAGATCACAATTGCATGTAGCAAAATAATAACACTTTTGAAGAAGTTATAATTCTATTTTCCTTAGAAACAAGCTGAACCCCTGTATAGCTGTATTCAAAATGGTTCGGACAGGCTGCAGACTGCTGACACACAGGCTAGCAGTCCTTTTACAGCCACACAGAAATAATCATGTACTCATGCACACACAAAATCATATACTGTACATACATACATACAAGGTACATGATAACCTCATGAATATTACAGATAAGTGTGTGCAGTAAACACACTCAACACCAACACACTCACCACCGCACACATGCACACGTACAGAAAAGCTACAAAAGTTCACAATGATTTGCAAATGGTGAGATGATAGTCCCACTAATAAGGAGGAGACTGACTGTGTCTGGATTTATGTGTCTCAACAATCTACGACACACAAACACACTGTGAAATATCCATGTTGAGCTCACACTACCAAACAACCATCCAAGTGTGCTTCAACAGACATACAGACTGAACCGTGGAAGTGGGTCATCTCTCTATGGGACAGGAGAATAACAACAGAAATAAATAAATATAACTCCGTCCTATCAGAATCCTTCCACTGTCTGTATGCACAAATGTAATTACACAGTGACGGGCTTGGAGTACACATCGCTGTTTTCAGGGCATGAACATCCATTTTCTCTTCTTATTACATGGAAGAGTTAAGTAGGCGTTGGCAAGAAATATTTTGCTTTGTGCGTGTTTGTGTGTGTGTGTGTGTGAGCATGGGGGTTGGGAAGGTGAATAGGTTGAGATGTTGTCTCAGCTTTTTAGCCTTCTGGCAATGCCCGGTTGCATTACATTTCAGACAAATATGCACACGCTAATCTTTATACGCACACACTCAGGCATGCACGCATGCAGTGCGATATCCCCCTATTTGACCTAGCCATTGGCCATTAACTGTCTACATGTAATGTGCGTGGCCATGACCTATGCCGTCAATGCAAATCAAAAACCAGACAAGTTGTTATACTAAGCAGGAGATATATTGAATTGGTTACATCCAATAACTCCAAGATGCTCTTATTGGTCACCTGACTGAATTAATTATGTGCACACATACAAACAGAGACTCACATGCACCCCCACCACAGCAAGCTCCATCTCTTCCACGCTGGTGTCCTTTGTGACGCAGCCTTTCCCTTTGTTGTTGGTACTGAGTGGATATGCATGCTGGACTTTAAAGAACTAGAGGTTTTCCAATGACGCGCCCACCTGCCCTTTACACCCTCACAGGACCAAACATGGCTTGAAAGGCACAAAAGCGGGGCTGAGATTAAACTGCACGACACCGAATTTGAGAATATTCTTTTTATAAACGCTTATTATGCTACGCATTAGGAAACACCAAACTCAAAATAACAAGGAGGCTTACTTGATGTATAACATGTGACATTACAATAAGACCCTTGATTCAGATAAGTACTTCAACAAAGGAAGTGTAAGCAGTAGTATAATCACAAATACAATATACCCAAGACCTAAAAAGTAAAAAGCAACAGAGTATCAAAGAACATCAAGAAATGAAATGAAATGCATACATTTACGTTTTGCAAAGAAGCTTTGAGGTAGTTTAGAGTTTACAGACTACAGAGTGATTAGCGAGGACACATGCAGCTTGTCTCTGCATGTTACTTTACTAATATAGTCTATAAGTGATGTTGAAATGGCCCTCAAGACAATGGTAATCTCTAAATTAGAGAAAACTTACTGGGCTACAATGTTTACAATGAGCCAAACAGTTTAAAAAAAGTGCACAGTACAATCAATCAGTACAGGCCAAAAATGTGTATCACTGTGGATCTCTTAGGCGTTTGGGGCTTTCCCTATGGTAATTAAAAGGCTGTTTACTAGAGCCCCAGACAGAGACCGGGCTACTATGGTTGAGTGGATGTGCAGAGAGAAGACGTGAGGGCTGTCCAAAATGCAGCCAGTGCCAAAACACTCTCGATGGGCCGCTGTTAGCACAGCAACCCTACTCAGTAGCTCAGTGGTGCCAAAGCCACACAATCACAGACGCAGACCAGCACTCGGCCAGTTGGCTGTGCCAAAATCACCCCTGGGGTGGAGGGTACATTAACTAATTGCTCAGCCCAGCTTAGAGAGCACAAGCATATCCGAAAAGTCGGATATAAAGACTGAGGAGAAGGAAAGATAGAGAGTGGCATAATAAAGTGAAAAGAGTGATCACTGTGACATGAATGGATGCAGAAAGACAGACAGACTGACAAGCAGACAGGAAGCCTGTTTACATGGGCATGAGTCTAATATAGCATTAGGGTAGGGCAGCAGAGGCAGGACAATGGAGCAGGCTGCAAGACAGACAGTTAATGGCCAATGGTTAGGTCAAATAGGGGGATATAGCAGTGTGTGTGTGTGTGTGTGTGTCTGTGTGTGTGTGTTATTTAGTTTGTCTGGGACAATGGGCTTGTGGGGTATTGAAGGATAGGGGGATTATAGGTCAGCTCAAAGAGAGGAAGACATGGGATTGGATTTAGAGGAAAAACGAGAGGTTCAAAATGAAAGAACAGGCTCTGATTATGAACCCAGATAAACGTGTACAGACAGAGATATGCCGAGACGCATGCACCCACCCACCCACACGCTTTAGGCCTCTTTCTGGCTGAGCTTCAGATTTGCCCCTCCATTTTTGCCCACGCGGCCCCGAGAAAGAGTCCAAACGCAGCATAGAAAACACCCCAGACCCCCTTGAATCCCGTCTCAGCCCTACGCTCCCTTTTCATGCTAATACACAAAGGAGACCTACAAAACGAATCTGCCAAACAAGTGTATGTATTGTTGCCGGCAGTTACGCGGAATGGTAAAGACTGGCTACTCTGTGGGTTGCAAGGGCCCTTTGGAGAACTTCAACTGAGTATCTATGGTGATAAAAGAGAACATTTTTCTTCACAGTAGTGTGTGTTTCTGTGTGTGTAGGAGGCGGGGTACTTTCCAAAGGTTCAGAAACGCAGGTGTTTGTATCATCCCTCACACTATTACTTCTCTTTTGTCATTGTTTTGCTGTCTTCTCTCTTTGACAGACTAAAAACGTTGTGTCTGAAGCCAAACTTGAGAAAAACAAATCTGCCTCTCACATTAACATGCACACGTGTCTCATCAACAGCATTCAATTGTGTGGTGCCAGCCTCAATTAAAATAGCTGAAATGAGTGGGGAAGGTTAGTGAGTATAAAAGTACATCTGCTTCTCTTTAGCACCCTCTCTTCTTCAGGTGTTTTAGATGTTACTGTATAAAGGTAACTGGTGTTCAAACACGGTTCATACACTGTACTGTGTGTTGTACAGTATTTCTCACAGTCATCTATATATTTTAAGAGTCTAAAGCCATGCTAGCAGCTCTGTGAGGCTGCACTTAGGCACAGTGCTGCTTCAAACTAACAGCAACAGCAATTACAATGCTAGCATGCTGATGTTTAGCATATATCATGTTTACAATGTTCATTCTCTTAGTTTAGCATTTGCTAATCAGCACTAAACACAAAGTAAAACACAAATACGTTTAGCAGGTATTACACAAACTACATTTTTACCTGATGATGGTGCTAGAGGTAAAGTCAGAGGATCACCAAAGTGATTACAATTCATCCTGAGGGGAACATGAAAGCCTGAATCAAATGTCATCCAAACGTTATTGAGAGATTGAGAGTTTGGGCCAAAGTGGTGTACCGACTGACCGCCAAACTGACATTGTCATCCACACAGCAACCTATGTGCACATCCAAACTTAGCAAAACTAGTAAAAATATATAATAATATCAAAATATGTTAAGGACTATTTCTCATCAGCAATCAACCGAACCAAATATAACCATCAGCGTTTCAAATGTCCACCTCTGAACCCAATATATCCATCACAAATTGGCCCGTTTTCCACAGAATAAAATATGTAATATTGTGTCCATTAGGCGTCATCTCCATTCAAGCACACATAATGACACTTCAATGTGTCTGGGAAGCTGGCCTCGCACAGGAACACAGAGGTGGACAGCAACTTCTTTGATGGTAATTGCGCAGCACTTTTCAATGAAAGCTCTCCTGCTGTGACGCCCTTGAGTGATGGGCACTGCGGTGCCCTACTTTGGACAGCTGGAACTCCAGTTTCCACATTATTGTGTGTTTGCGTGTGTGTATAATCTGTTTCTGACTGACAAGCAAGACGATTCAAGTTGTAACAGGCATACAGAGCTTTGTGAGTTGCTTGTGTTCAGCCTGTGTAGGGCCTGTGTGAATGTATAATCCTTTCACAGCATATCTGTGTGTGTGTGTGTGTGTGTGTGTGTGTGTGTGTGTGTGTGTGTGTGTGTGTGTGTGTGTGTGGGAGTGTATTGTGCATTTCCTCCAATTCTTTTCAGAGAATCTATTTTCCTGCAATAGCTAGAGCTCAGGACTAGGTTGCATTAACACTGACTCACACACACACACACACACACACACACAAATCTTGCTTCTTAACCCTCTTTCATCAGGCTAGGCCCAACTGTCACATCTGCATTGACACCGGCAGTCTGAACACATTTAGACATGTGTCAAGTGTCTGCCTACTTTTTGTAGCCTAAATTTTTTATCTTTGTCCTGAAACCTAATGCCCAGCCTTCTGATTGGCCCGCTGTTAACTGGCTTGGAAAGCGAGACAAGAGAAAGAGCCATTTACCCTCCTCCTCCATTCTTTTTTTCGATAAGCAACAAGAAAGCAAGTCCATGACCTTAAGAACTAATTGGGCCTGATGCATATTTCTTCTGGGGCTGTAATGAACGATAATCACCCTGGAAATTGTAAAGAGAAAGAAAAATACAGTGGCGAAGAAATGTTGGCGACGTACTCCAAATGGTCAGCGATTATAGGTGAACCGTGATTACAAGTAATGGAGAAGCTGCTGAATTATTGGGTCAGTTGCACAATATCTGTCACTAAGAAACATTTTAAAGCTATCATTAGGTGTTCATTATAGAGTGGGAAGTGCACTGATTACTGAGGAAGAATGAGGAGGAATTTGTGTGAGTATGTGTGTCCCATGGTAGATCCAATCTATGGCTACCATTGGGTGAGGCCACTTTAACTTCCCTTACTTCCAGGAAGCCTCTCTCTTGCTAAACACACATTTACACACATACAGACACTGACATTCTCTCCTTACTCTCTTACCCTCTGGTTATTTGCCTTTTTCATTCCAGGGAGTGCCCTGCTTCGCTGTCAGAATTGATTTGTAGAGCACTTCTACTGCAGTATTAGCTGTAAAAACAGAAACTCTCCTGAAATGCTCCAAACCTGTTCCACAACTTTTCTGGGAGGCCTCATCTCACATCTAATATTGCTAAGCTGCAAAGTATTGACTTGAGAACTGAAGTGAAATTGATCTTTATTACAAAAATAATGCTGCTTTTCTTCGTACAACTGTAATAAAGGTTTTCAAAATTGTGTTCAATCTCCTGAAGCCAAAAAAACACCTAAAACTAATAGCAATTGGAGCAGATGAAGAAAGAGGTTCAGGTATAAGCTCATATTAGAGCTCATTGCAGCCATGAGCGAAATCTGAAATGAGCATCTGGAACTTGCTAAATTCAAGTAAATTGTTGGCAGTGGCGGGTAAAATCGTCAGGCCATTTGCCACTTTGGTGAACAGTGAGCTATTTCAAAAGTTGAAAAGATACGTTATTGCCCTTCTCCGGATAAATAAAGCTGTCTAAATCTGAATCCGTTAGACACAAAACATTTTTCATTTTGATTGACAGTGACTCTCCACCCCTGATAACTTGCATGGCATGCGGCCGAAGAAAAAAACAACGCACATAACAGAAGGTATGCAGCTAATGACATAGAATAATGCTAGCTCACCGGTAGCCGGCAGCCACACTTTTCCAGACACCATGGCCACTACCAGAGTCAGAGATGATAGAGAAACAACAGAACAGGCAACATTTGGCCTTCCTTGTGAGTTATGTAAGCAAGAAAGAAAGGAATGATAACAGTGTTTTGTTTTATAATTCATTCAGGTGCACCTTGTAAACTTATGGTGCTTTCAGAACGAACTCTCTGAGAAACTCAAACTGTTCTAGTTATGTACCCTTCACTGTGAATTAACAATGCATGTAATGCTTTTTGTGTCCATATTTATATATTTAGAACAAAAAGTTAAGTTAATTAAGTGGAAAAGTTAATTTCAGACCCTGGTCATGACACAATGATACACTAGGGGAGCTTTTTATGTTACTACACGGCCTACCAGTTGTTTGAGTAAAATAATGACTATAGCTACACAATAAAACTTAATAAAATGTGACTAAAAATAAATCTATTGAGAAATCTGAAACAAGGTAGCCCATATATGGGGATACGGCAATATTCCAATATATGGCCAACACCATTGGCTCTATTTTTATGGCAGTATATCATGGAAATACATGATTAGAGTTCTACCGGAGAACATACTCACAAGCACATCAACACAGAAGTAGACACTGTCACACATACAAGCACCTGTTGCTGTGGGGAGGCCATTTTAGGGCACGCTGGGAAACCTCACTATCATCGTTAACTTTCGATTACACAACATAGTACAGGATACAGATGTTGCATCATGCATAACCATTCAGCTACACACCCCAAATATACATACAAAATGTAATGAACAGGTGTTTGGTGGGTTGTGTCAGAATTTAGTCATCTGCATTTAGATTCAAACATTTTCCAAGACCAAACTGCAGGTGTAAAATAAATCTAAAGTGTGTACAAATTATATAAAATACATTGTGTTCCAGACCTACAACAACTGACTACACTGTAAGTTGTTGTCAGCAGGATATGACTGGACATTAGTCACATCCAATGTGATGGCTGCATGATGACAGCAGGTTGGATGTGAAATCAGTTGTCATGACAATAAATAGAAGGAACAAACAGAAAACTTAAAATGACGTCAAATGTACGTATGTACTGCACATGCCGCAATACTCTGACAAAATAATCTTAACGCATGGTCCACTTTTTAGGGAGATTTTAACCACATTTTACACTTTATTTTCAATTTCTGGAGTTCTGAGTACTTCCACAGGGAGGGTTGAAATCTGTGGAAAATGCTACTTAGTGAACCTGAATGGACTTCAAGATTATTTTGTGAAACTACTATTTCCAAGGTGAACTGTCACTCATTCTGAAAACTATTTATATTTTTTAATGTAAAAGTTACTTATTTTCTTCCGGGTTTTTTTGATTTGAAAACATGTTATTAATTTAAATAGTTAGAAAAAATAACAAAACCATGTAGACCAGACCATAATCTATAATATTTGTGTCCAAAGTGTACTATTCCTCAGTTGTGTCCTTATTTTTATTGTAAATACCCCTCCATTCATTTCCCATGGGACATTATTCTGTTGTTTCTGTTGTGTCATTTTTGCAACACACTGATGCAGCTGCTTTTTCCACTGGTAAACTGGCAGGTCAGAGGTCACAGTTATATATTAAGCCCTCATTCTTTCTCTGCTCTGGGAGCACTGTTCTATTCATGTGGAATGGTAGCATGTGGGCTTCCTGTCTGCTCACCAACTTATCCTCAAAGAATCACTGTGTGTGTGTGTGTGTGTGTGTGTGTGTGTGTGTGTGTGTGTGTGTGTGTGTGTGTGACCTTTCCACAGATGTGGCAGTGTTCTCATTCTCACATGGTTGTAGATGTGCACGTTCATGCTTCCTGCATGTGTTACAAAACACTGCCTGAGAGATGATTGCACATGATTATGAGATTCTAAATTGCTCTGGGTGTGTTTTGGAAATCACTTGCCATTGTCTTGTTGGATTGTTATTGCAGTATGTTCTTTTTTTATTATTATTAATTATTTGAATGAAGTTCTCAGTAAACACAGCCAAATTAACCTCACAAACACTGGGAAGCAAAGAACAATGTATCACTTATCTGCAGTCCTGTCACGCATTTGTTTTGATTGATTGAAAGGAGCAAACATTTTAAAGCTCATTCCAGGGGGATAAAAGTAATCTGGCGAGTTGTTATGTAACTGCAACCCACAAATACAATTATTCTGCTGGGATTTAATAAGAAAGGGGTGTAACAATTGTTTGTCGGCAAATCCTGTCCATGTTCGTGCAGATGTCTAAACTAAAATGTTCTTCAAAGAGGTGTTCAAAAGCCACTGAGGCCTTAACAGAGAACAAACTGATGAAAGCCGACCTTTCTTTGTGATCGCGGGCCGTGAGAGATGGATGAGAGACGGATGGAAGGAGACAGAGAGCTTCATGACTCTCTGACAGCTGAGGTTGTTTGTGGAAACCCGAGAAACAGGAGATGGGATCAGCTTTCCAAACAAGGGGTTTTAGCACAACAGGTGACAGCTACGCCTGGCCGTACTATCTATAACCCCCACCCCACCCCCGTGCAGCTGTATGGAGGTTTCCTCTTATCAGATCAGGGAACAATAAAGAAGAAGAGAGGAAAAGGAGGAGGACCAAACAGAAAGAGGAAGAAAGTTTGATTTGTCTGCGTGTGGAAAAAAAACTTCCTCGTGGCAAAAATGTAGAACTACTTGCAAAATATGCTATTTTTGATCAACCTTAAGCTGCGAAATGGAGAAAAACAAACAAAAGCGAGAATGTTAAGAAACTTTGGCACATGGAGAGAAATAAAGGAGTGGCAAGTTTGAAGGAGGCCGAGGGGTGTTGTTGACATGGGTTGGTGGGTGTCTATGCCTCATTGTCTGCCCCATCTGTCTGGGTTTATCTCTGCTTACCAACCCCCTCAGCCTCACCACCTCCTCCTTCTCTTCCTCCGCCTCCTCCTGTGCTTCCCTCCCCCCCACCACCTTGGTCAGCTCACACCCTCCTTTGTACCGTGGTCAGTCCCTCCCTGCACGCTGGCAGACGACCAGGGAGCTTATTCACCCCACAGCAACTGGTGGCATTGTTCACATGCACGACCCACATATGTACACAGTTGCCTGCTCGTCTGCAATGTATACACTCATGCATAATGTGAACATCTGCTGGCACTGGAGGCATAAATTGGAAACACATGTTGTTTGCGGCCTTAATGTCCTTATTTGGTGTTTAAAGAAATATCTGAATAATATAGATAGACTACTGGTTAAAACACACATCAATTTAGACAGTATTATTTGCTGTTGTCTGCTCTCTCCTCCCTTCCCTGTAGCCCACACCCAGCAACAACACACAGACACCTATTAGCGTATAGGGATAACACATGCACAAAGCTGTGGTACACAGAGGCAAGATAAACATTGTTTTGGATTACATCAAAGATGTCCTTGGTGAGGTGTGGGGATGCAGGATTCAGGGGGAAGGTTTAGTATTTCTCTTTGAACAGGTTTTATTTTTGGCAGGAACCATGTGGGCCTTCCTTTGTTTGGCTCTCATATTGAAATACGGGGGAAAAAAACAATCTTGTAAAAACATCCTTCTAACTCGGATGAAATTAGTTGAGCAGGTTTGTTCCATGCTGGCAAATGCTTGGTTAACTGCAGACTCTGGTTCCCAGGAGAAGGAGATGTGCGCACATACCCAAACACATCAAACGTGACGCTTGGCATGAGTACACAAACTCTCTCTTAGTCACACAAGCTCATTGTGAAGGACACAGGGCATTGAACATTTGAAGAGAATCATGCTCTTGGTCACGTTACATCTCTCTTGACAGACAGGTCGGTCTGAATGAAGGCATGAGTAGCTGTTGATGATCTTATTTTCCAACACAAAAAGGTTTCAGTTCTTCAGTCTTATTAATCATGAAAGGGGAAAACTTCAACCAGTTCCACAACACAAACCAACTGTTCATGACATTTCTATTTTACTGTTACTCATCTTCCTCTTCATTTCCAGACACAACTAAGAAATGATTACAATGATTTTTCTATTTTTGTTATTGCCACTCTTCATTCTAACCCCAACCGGTCGTCAGACACCGCCTACCAAGAGCCTGGGTCTGTCCGAGGTTTCTGCCTAAAAGGAAGTTTTTCCTCACCACTGTCGCACTGTTGCTTGCTCTGGAGGAAACTACTAGAACTGTTGGGTCCTTAGTAAATTCTGGAGTGTAGTCTAGACCTACTCTATCTGTAAAGTGTCTCGAGATAACTCTTGTTATGAATTGATACTATAAATAAAATTGAATTGAAATTGAATTAAATTACATTTCATTTTGTAATCTTCAAAAATGTGCCTTTAAGTGATGATATAAGGGCTTTTTTACTTATTCACATACGCCACAACAAGAATTATTTTGGATATTTATGTTGCATCTGTTTTGGTAAATGTGTCACAACAAGAGAGTTTTTAACATTACATATCCCTGAATTTTAAGGTTCCAGGTGGAGTTTTAGACCTGAGTAGTGCTGAGGAAGGAAATGCACTCAACACATTTGTAAGACCTCATGCATACGCACACTGCGTTTCAGTGAGAAACTGAAAGCATAACTTTTTTACCTTTAAGGTATCCTTGCAAAGAAGCACAGTGGTCCACAACCGAAGGCAGTGAAAAAGAAGACTGTAAACTCTAAGCAAACGTGGATGTGTTATGAGGAAGGAAATGCATTTACACTTTTAGAAGGATAAACACAATGTGTTTTGACAACAAAACACTGAATGTAAACATCATTTTTACAAAAAATAAATGGAGCAAATATTCAGCATTTTTTAAACCAAACCTTTGAGTGTTTTTTATAAAATAAAACAAGTAATCCATCAGTTAGCCTATAGCCAGTGGCTAACAAGCCACTGATTCTTCTCTTCTGATTTCAACATGCAACATGTCCTGTTGGCGTACCGGCAGAAATGTGCAAATAAAGGAGTGCTCGCAGATTGTAAATACACTGAATGGCTATTGCCACAAAGAGCAAAATCAAACAACAACGCTGCAGAGTCCACAGTCACTGGCACTCGCTCTATCCTGACATGTTGCCGCAGGTTTCACCGCTTCAAATAACTTATCTTGATTCTTTTTCATGCTTTACTCAATTTTGTTTATCACATAGTGATGAATGTGGATGGTTTGGAAACAAGCAAGTACTACATGAAATAACCATGATAAATACATATTATGCTATTGCACACACACACAGAGTCCTGTAATCAAGCATGTGCAAGACACACACACACATACACACTATATATATATATATATATATATATATATATATATATATATACACATATACACCATCTGAAATCCAGTTTGCAAATACTTAAAAGATAGGGCAACGTTTGCTCCCACCCACCCAATAATTTAATGGAATCAAAAAAGTAGGCCAAGCATATGCAACCACAGTCAAAGACTGCTTCATGTCGCAGCATGCCACATGGTGGATCCACACAGTGTAACGTTTTTATTTTAATCCTTAGAAAGGAAGGAGGAAGAATAGGGAATGGAGACAAACATAAATGAAGTATCAACTGTAAGAAGAGCTTTTATATTTTGCCTCAAATGGGGGACTAAGCCAGTGTGCACAGTTATTTTTATTGGATAATTTAATAATTGTCATTGATCCAGAATGTCCTTCATGGTCGAAATAATGAGTAGATAGAAAAGAAAACAGAAAAGGCATTTGATTAGTATATAAATCTATGTAAAAAATCTGAACAAAAAGAAATTCTTTGTAACCTTATTTTGTCATTTTTCTAGTAGCGTGTTGTCTATGTCAGCTCTGTCTTCCAAGAAAACTAAAATCTGTTGTGTTCATTCTGGGGTCATTTGGGTGCGCCCTGGAGTTCTGTGTTTTGGCAAAGTGAGCTGTGGGAGGATGTGGCATGTGAACAACAGCTGTTTAAGCCCATTGTCAATGCAGTACCATTAGTCATGTAGAAATAGAAATATGTGGGGAAGAAACAGAGAGAAACAAGAAGAGAGGTCAGCACTTCTTTGCAGGGAGTGGAGTGGCTTTTTACAGAAATGCGGGTCAGTTGTTGTCGGGCGCTGATGCACTCAACGGTTCAAAAACAACAAGCTGTGGCGGGGAGTCATCGAGGAGCTGAAAGCTGTTGGCATGCTGAGAGAGAGGACAGAGAAAAAAGGAAAGAGATGAGAGGAAAGGAGAGCACAGGAGAGATAGAGATAGAGATTTTAAAAAAGAAGAGAGGACTTGAATACAAAGTGTACCAGATGTTTCCCTTATGAGGTGATGAGTTGAATCCCACTACCCACACACTCTAAATCATGTTCCTTCTGTGACACAGAGCAGTGGCGCACACTGTGAACTGGGTTTACTTACATTACAGGAGCATGCATGTGTGCAAATCAGCATATATTTATCTCAGTGTGTGTGATCTATCCACATGAACCTGCATGTACAAATCAACACACAAAGCTTCTTTAGCCTTTTAAGAATAAAGCAGCATGTGAGTGCATGTGATGTGGGCATGCCCACATGCATGCGCTCGCCTACGTGTATCTTCACCATGTGCTCTTCTCAAGTCTTTATTTACTGTCTGAGCAAGAAATAACAAGATGGCTTCCTCCTTCGCCGTGAAATTGTGTGAGATTCAGTATGTGGGTGTACTGTACGTGCTTTCCCCCGACACAAGTATAGGCCAACAGTTGGCACTGGAATGCGTGGTATGGGTCCAACCCTTCCAGCCGAACCTGCACTAAATCCTACTAGAACTGGTTCAAGTGCAGGCGGAGGGGTTTTAACACGTATATCTCCTTCCATCACGCCCAAACAGCTGCTGGGTGGGTGTGTGTGTGTGTGTGTGTGTGTGTGTGTGTGTGTGTGTGTGTGTGTGTGTGTGTGTGTGTCCTCCTCAGCCCTCTAATGACTGATAAATTGTCTATATCTTTGTGTCTCTGTCTATCACCCACTTTCCTTTCATTTTGCCACTCTCTCTTTTTTGGATTGAATTAAAAGTTAGAAGACACATTAGGTGAGCTGCGGTTCCACATATTACTTGTTTCTAACCTTACAGTATTAATCCTATTCTACTTTCTCTTCTCTTTGTCTGCATCTCCCCCATCTGGTATATCATTTTAATAAGTAAAACCAATAAGAGCTATGGATTCACCTCATCAGTGCACATCAGTAAAACGAGTGGGTCTTTCCAATATTTCCTACTGTTATAATGAATAACGACAAAACCCGTTTCCTGTGGCTTCTCCCTGTCTTACTTTATCATCGTTTATTCCCACACTGTCTTTCTTTTTCTCTCTGCCAGGCTCTGATTTGCAGCCAGTGTCCTCCAGCTGCTCTGTCTGTCTCATACCTCTGAAAAGCTCAATAACTCTAAACTGGCAACCCCTCAAATGGTTTACGGTCCTTGGTGAAAGTCCAAAGTAGCAGGAGGAGCTGATAATGAATACAGCAACATGAAATATACCTTTTTCTATTTGACCATGGCACACTTAAACCTTTCCTTTCTTAACTCACTCTCTGCATCCTTCATGCTGTCCCATATAGAACTGGACAATATCCCAGATATATTCTCCACATAGGCAATATCACCCACGCAGGCTGTACCCAGTGGGTTAGCTTCCGTTCCACTGGCTTTCATTGCTCTATGTCATTTCTCATAAATGTATATGACTTTTTTGCTGAAAAGCTTAAAACCCAACACCGGGGGATCCCCCATCCATGTTCTAAGCTGCAGTGGGTAATATTCGAGAATAAAAGGATAAACAACTGATTGTTTTCATAAACTATACAAGGCTTTGCCAGTGCTTCTGTGGCTAAAGCCACATTCAAACTGATAGGAACTCTGCATGAAAAAAATGCAGCCTCATTCATTTCAATGAGAGTGACGTCATCCAGCAAAATGCTGCGGTGGCCAATCAAATACATGCAAGTGCACACTCATGGTGGATTCAACATCATATTTTAACTGTTTACCTGTTAACAGTAGGTACAATTATTGCAGTGATTAATCTAAAATAAACTCAAATCTGTTTAGGCGTCTGAAGAGCTTTCAAGTACATGGATCTGTTACTCAAACTGGACTTCCTGGATAGAATTTCATTGTCTCAATGGTGCCTGAAGCAACACGCCACCCCACCAATGCAGCCCTTGTGTTGCTTTAACTCAGGGCTGTTTAAGGTAGGGACAAGACGACAGTCCAAAAGAGAACCATCACCAGCGAAAAGTTGACAGTACAGCTATACTAACAAGGGTGCTAGCCACACCGTCTTGCCGATTGTGTGAGATGTGGGGATGTATTACATTAAATTGACACTCAAAGCTGCGGATCTTTTCTGAAGACCAATGAAAGAGTCCTTCTTTATGAGGAAAAAAACGTTGAATGTTTGTATGCTAGTAATGCAGAGGCTATTTTAAAAGATGAGACATGAATTGGACAGCATCAGTAGCCAATGGTGTAGACAAGATTATACCCTCGGCAAAAAGGGGGAAAAAGAACATCCTGATTGGCTTAAAAAGTGCATACAAAGTTCAGAGCTCTAAACAGGGCTCCCCTTGTGCTCATAGAATCAGGTTTACCATGCATAACTATAATTAATAATCCAATTCCATGTTGTGTATCTTTCATGGTGAAGTGTTTTATGTGTAATGAGTAACATATTAGTCCCTTAGGGAAATTAGTCTGATACAGTTACTCATTAAGCTTTTGGTCTTATGTAGGTCATGGCTGTTTTTGCACGTTAAATGTTTTGCTGCTGCTTTATCATCCATATCTCACTGCCACAGCAGTCAGTGTATCACCCGCAGACACAAGCCTACTCAGTGTGTACTGGTTAAACTTAGTAATGTTTGGAGTAAACAAATTAGTCCGGTTTCTGGCATCACTTCTGGAAACAGTTTCTATTTTAAGCCTCATGCTCATAAAGGCTTATCATTATTTGGTAAAAAATCCCACTTTAAAAATGGAATAATATGATACGATGTTATCAGTGTGTGAGTTCTTATGTGAGTTATGAGTGTTTTGACTAAAGGTCTCTTCATAAGCTCAAGTGTGATTTGATTGTGTCCTTGTTGTGGTAGAGCTGCAAGGCCAGTGTGTCTGTGTGTGGTTACCCTAATTGGTGTGTACGTGCCTTTGTGCATCCTTATGATTTGTGCCAAATTACGTTTTGTTCGTTTTTTCACCTGAACACAGTACGATCTGTAGGCCTACATTTTATGCCTGTGTGTTTGCGCTAACACGTGGATGCCGCTGACTGTTTAGTCTTTACTGTGGGTGTTTTGATGCCATTTGACAACGTGTGTGTGTGTGTGTGTGTGTGTGTGTGTGTGTGTGTATGTGTGTGTGTTCTCACACAGCTGTGTTCATAGTGGTGAAGATAAGAGGGACAGATCTTCCTGTCAGCTGTTTTCTTTCTTGCAGTCTCAGTATATTTCCACTCAGTTCTCAATCAAACTCTTTCTCTTTAAACAAATAATAATATTCTCTTTCGCACACTCTTTCTGTTATTCACGCCATATTTTTATCCATCTTGTGCTCCACGTTCGCCCCATGGTTTCTCGATCTTCCAATTTATTTCTGTCTAATCTCTAATTCACTCTTAATTCCTGATCTCATCCTTCCCAATTCCCTCTGCTAAACCACCAGCTTTATCTCCTCATTCTATTGCCTGTTCTCTTGGTGTTGCCTCTTGCAAACAAATTAGATCTTACCATTAACATAAACAGGAAACAGCTGAGGCGTTGCTTTCTCTTGTCTTTTTCCTGTCAGTTTCTGAGGAAACTAAACCAAACCAACAGAACACACAGCAGGCTGGTCGTGTGGTCGGAGGTTAGCCGGCTGCGTCGTGTTTACAAGCAGCAGAGGCTTTAAATGAACACGTGCTGTCAAGTAAAAGACGCAAAACTGTGTTGTTGTTGTTGTTTTTCTCATTGTATTATGTTTTGGTTGGGCTGAGAAATCATTTAAGTGATTAAGCTGAATTCTGAAGATTACATCAGAATTGCAGTCTTCAAAAATGGATCTCTGCTTTGTAGTTTTAGTTTAATTTTATTTCTGTGTCATGCCAAACATTTTGGCCCATCCCACTGTAGTGCAGAAGTAGCTTGATGCCAAAAATTGTTTAGAATTTGAGGATGTGAACCGCGTGTTCTGGTGTTCTGTGAAACGGCTGCTATCCCAGCCTCTCACTGTCGGATTTTCTGCTCGTCAGAAGAAAGCCAATGACCAATGATACAAGTGACCTTCAATCCAGACCTGTGTGTTTGAATTAACTGTGTACACACTATAAAGAGCATGTGATTGATAGTGAGTGCCACTGTCACCTTAACACAGGCTTTAAGTGAAATAAATCAAGTCGGGCATGTGTGTGTTGTACGTGCGTGCGTGTGCATGTATACATACTTGTACCTCTGTGTGTGTGTGTGTGTGTGTGTGTGTGTGTGTGTGTGTGTGTGTGTGTGTGTGTGGCCAGACCTCATGCAGAGGGCCTCTTGCTGAGCCCCAATGCTCTGCTATATTTAGCTGGCTGGGTTTCTCTCTCTTTCTCTCCCACTGAGAGCGTTGCCTACTGGTTGGGAGAGGCCGACCACAGGAATATGTTGCCTCCATGTCTGACCGCTGACTTTCAGATAACCATATGTGGAAGAATACAAATGCATGAAGACATCAGTGGTGGTCAGCCTGTTGGTTTATCATTAGGACGCAGAGCTTGTTGATAACACTGCTCCTGGTTAGACACATAATGTGGGACAGACTCTAAAAACATAAACACAGTTTCAATTTGTTTCTCTAAAAGAGTTGGGAAGTGGGAGTAGCTGCTGGTTCAAGATGTACGATTTACCGCTGTTAATTGCCCTTTCTTTCAATGGTATTATCAATGTTAATCTACACAGAAACATAGGTGTCTCTTGGATCATTTAAAGCTACCCTAATCAATATTTGTTTTACTAACCAGTGATTAAATTACTAAATATAACATGAGAGGGATCCGTCGCAGTGATGAACCCACAGAGAATCAAGGCCCAACTCTGCAGTTCTCCTCAGATCTATGAAGCATTTTAGCATCTTTAATCTAATTGTTTTGATTTTATGGCCCTCAAGTTCCAGATATTTCCCTGAGGAGTTAGTGGAGACCAAAGCAGAGATAAAAGAAAAGTGAATATTGGACTTGCATTCATCTGGAGACCATAAACACCACTAAAAAATGAATGTTAATGTTGCTCTGTGTGTGCTGGATGTGTAAAAAAAAAAAAGCCAGTACTTGCTAATATGTTAGACGTAACAACTTTAAAGTTTGAGAACATAATTTGTTGTGTTCACTGATTGTTCTGCAGCCTCCAAGCACCCAAAAGAAAGAATACTGCTTTAACAAAACAACAGATTTGAGTTGGTGTGCGTTGGAATTATTTCAGCTTGATTTCTGAGAAATCATGTTTGGTATGGGTGATGGTTTTAACCACTACGATTCCCTTAAGCCTCAGCTGCAGCTGCTATGGAGAAAGAAGCCAATCAAAAGTGTGAATCAGAGCTGTAACATGAAAATGTCTTTTTGCAATTTGGCACAAAACTGCTCACCATTGTCACTAAATTCCTCCAAAATTGACCCAGAATCTGAAAGTGAATTGACTTAAATTGCGTTTTAATGTTTTATTCGGTTTGTACAGAGCAGCTAGTTTCTTACCAAAATGCTCTTAAAGGCATGTGGGAGCCATGGTGACTTCTGGGGCAGTGAGAAAGTGTTCAGTGCTATATTCACAGATGGGAAGTCACCTTATTTAAACTTCCCATGCTGTAAAATACAATGGAAAATTACAATGTTGTCTGTGTATTGTTATCCTTTTTTTATTGGAATACATGAATGTATTACATTATTCTTAAAGTTATACTGTTATAAAGGGATATAAACAATGTTTATATCAACACATTATTTTGTTGTTGTTATTTCTTCTATCAAATAATTTGGCAATGGCTTGAATGTAACGGACATTCATTAATTTAAAAAAGTTATGCACTAAAGCTTCACCTTTACATTCTCATTTTAGACATGACTCCAGAAACACATAATTTGTTTACTAATGATTTTTAGCAATGACTACTTATGTAAACTTGATTTGTCTACTGCGTCATACTTAATTATTACTTCTGTGTTAATAATGGTTTAAGGCAACAGTTTACAGAGCTATTTTTTAGTAAGGTCAACTAATTCGGGATAACAGTGTGGAAGTGCTCCATCAATCATTCACTTATGTAACACTGTCTATGCAGAAAACAAACAAAACTACTACATAACTTTCTCAAAGAAACACTAACATATAAGCCATGAAAAGGGTTCTGTCCATACAGAGACACACTCTACCACATGATTCTCACTGAGACCCCTCACCTTACCCCAAAAAGGCCCGATGCCAGAGTCTGGAATGAATTCCTCTGATGTAAGTGCGCTGATAGGTGACACCAGCAGCTTGGAGAAGGAGGTATAAAGATAGACACAGGGTGGGGTGGTGGAGAGGGTATGAAGGAGGGAAGGAATGGAGAGGGTGAAGATATGAGAAGAATCTGGGGAGAAGATATAACCCAAGAGGGAGATAAAGAGGGTTAGTAATGAGATGATCTATTTTTGTTGAAAGAAAGGCGAGAGCATGAGGAAGTTTCCTGAAGATAGACCTTGCAGCGTCACAAATCAAATCACATGCTCTACCTTTACTTCTTTCTCTTTAGTTCTCTCAAAATACATCTCTACTCTAAATACAAGGCAGCAAAAGACAATACATATTTTGCATGCATTATGCAAAACATAATTCAGAGAGGAAACTTGCAACGCACACAGCATCTTTCTCTCCAGAGATCAGAGTCATTCAAATTTCCTTTAAACTGGCTTTTTCTGTTGATAGTGTTTGTTTCTACCGGTGGTCACAACAATTACCCAGTTGTGTTACAAACCAAACCAGGGCCAGCATTTTTCAATCTACTCAAAGTGCCGTTTTAGTTTAAAGTGCTGAGAATTCATGAAATTTACTTCAAACTTAAGTATATTAGCAAATTATCAAGTTTCTAAAAGCTAAGAATCCTTTCTCTCCCAGACAGCTCCAGAGGTCTTCCAAGTGGTTAAGAGTTAACCAGTAGGGGCTTGTGATGGCACTGAGGTATCATTTGGACAGAGCAGGCATAAAATATAAAATCTAGGCGGTCAGTTAACAGCACACCGGTTTAAAATGTATGATTAAGACATGGTGGAAAATGTGTTTATCTTTCATTTCCAAGTTGTATATCATAATGTACTCTCTTATAAATACTTTATTGTCAAATGTGTGTTGAATGTAAACTCATCATATGAATTTCACGATTCAACGTGAATTTATCTGAGAATATTCTTAAATAAGGAAATCTATTCAGTGATTGGTACATGCCTATGTCATCATCCAAAATCCCGTTTGTGGCACAGAAAACTGTCCTGAATCATCTCTAAGACTGACTCTTAAAGGCCCTGAACACACCAACACAGGTGTTTGTAGTTAATGTGGCTGATTGGACCTTTTACAGGACTGTGTGGGTGGGATTAGACTGAGTGATTGACATCTTCCTGAGTACACTGTGCCTCCACCAGGAAGTTAACGTTAGTTAGTTAACGGCTAATTCGGCTAACCGCTAGCTGACAGCTTGATTCAGTCTAAAATTACGTTAACTTAAACTAAACACTGGCAGCAGGCTACAGCTAAATTAAGGCTACAGTAATAACTATAAAGACAAGTTTTGAAATGTACATGCGCATGACGTATCATGCAGGCAGCACAGATCGGGTACCGACACCCACCTTTGACCTGAACAGAGGCTAATAATAACTGAAATCACGTGTGGGTGTTCAGAGGTTTTAAGATATAGTCCTACACTTCACTTAAATTATGACTGAGATGCTTGATATCTAACTTTTAAGCGCCGCTTTGAGTCAAGAATTTTTGTCAATTCTTAGCAGTTTTGTTCACAATTCTTGTGAGTTATTCTCAGAGGCTTGATATAGGTGGGCCCAGAAATGCAGATTGTATCACTTTCTGTGCAATGTGTCAAGGTTTAGTGAAGTAGGAATTACTCAAATGTCTAGTTGGTGACTTTATGTACTATTGTGTAATTTAAATTGTGTATTCTCATTATATATTGTTTTCTTAGTTTTCTACTGCATGGTTAGCACTGTGACCTCACAGCAAAATGTTACCAGGGCTTTATGTGCGGAGTTTGCGTGTGCATGGGTTTTCTCCAGGTCCTCAGGTTATGCACCATACTATTATACACTAAAGAATATGTGAACGTCTGGCATCTTTAGGCTGCTGTGCATCACCCAGGTGGGCGTTACACATTGGTGGTGTTAGAGCATATTCCCCCCCTGAAGCACTTTGAGTGTTTATGATGAAGCGCTATTTAAATGTAATTAATTATTTACTTTATAAACATATAGAGCTGTTATCTTCTATTATTTCTGCCTTGTATTTTGTGTTATGCCCTGTAAAGCACTTTGTGACTTATGTCTGTGAAAAATGTAATAATAATTTAGAATAAATTTAACTTACTTATAGACTCCTGTCTGTAAACATCTGTCAACCATGCCCCTTTTGTGGAGCTGTTTGTACTCCAGCAGAGCAGGGTGGATGGTGCAACACAGGTGGTGATGATAATAATTCAATAACTTCCTCCCCATTTTGGACTCTCAGATCTCCATTCCCAGATTTCTTGCACCGTCACACTATAGTAACCTCTTCCCTAAAGACCCCTCCCTCCGTCAATCCACCCATCATTAGTGACCGGCCCAAGCTGGACGTCTTTGTCCCCACTGTCTTCTATTTTCTTCATTGTCTCTGTATGGATGCTGGAGGGAAGGGCGTGAGCAGCGGGGTATTGCAGATGTCAGGGCTGAGGATGAATAGTGCCCTGAGGGGAAGAAGAGAGCTGGTACAACCTCTATACTCTGGAGACCCACAAAGGCAGGGCAGGGATCTGTTTCAGAGAGGAATCAACTTGTCCTTGGCTTTCTGAATGACACACACACTATCAAGGATACTAATAAAGTGGAAACCAAGTGAAAAAACACATTGGAGTACTGCACAGCTGTGGTTTTCAGCAGATCATACAATATTTGGCCACATCAGCTCCACCCAACTCTCTCTGTATTCCTCATTATGATTATGTTCAGAAACTGGTGTCGTCGGGCAACTTTCACGTGCAGAAAATCAAGTGAAGATAGTTATCATGTTTTTTTAGTCCTTCATGTCCTCCTTGGCTACTTGGAGGAGGGGTGGCGGTGGTGCGCAATCACAGAAGGCTTGTAGCATGTGACTGCGCTGACAGTTTTGTTGTATGGCCACACATTTGAGTCTGTACCAGATACCAGAAAAAAGTCTGGCGTTGATTTTTGTGTTTCTGCATTCAATAGTTTATGATGTAAACCCTCTTCAGCCCTACACATGACATTGAGAAGTAGTGAAGTAATTACACACAAAGTCCACAGTGTGAGGTGGATTCACAAAAAGGGCTGTGTGACTTATGCAGCTGTGGCATAGCTTTTGTCCTTTAGACAGAGGAGCATAAACACACACACACACATACACACACACTCTGCAGGAGGGCTACCCTGTCATCTTGCTGGCAATAAAGCGGGTCCCAGATGTCTGCCTCCCCTTGTTAGCAGACACACCAAGCTCACACTGTCACTTACCAGGCCTTTGTTCTCAGACAGCAACATATTGCTTGTGCATAACGTTTAGACCAAGTGTAAATAAATGTTGCCACAGACTCAGAGGACAGAACTTTGGTACAGGACAGAGTACGGAGGTAGCTGACATGTTGGTGCGTTATTAAATGATTAAGGGAAAAATCAGTAAATCTTGAATTCAGTAACTTTACACAGACTAAGGTGGCCTGGTTTATTTATCATTCAATGCCATTGCTGTAGCATCAGACTACAATCATCTCTGTACACTGAAAAAAATGATTTTGTGGTGTAGTAATATTTATTAGGCTAACTGTCACAATTTTTATTTTCTAATTGTAAGTATCGGTGAGAACTGGAATCATTCAAGTAAAAACTATATATGTCATTCATGTAATAAATAAACTGTATGTGACGAGTACGTTTTATTATGTTTTTTCACATAATATTCAAAGGTTTCATAGTCATTGAACATGAACTTAGAAATACCAAGTAAGTTTTGGTAGTGTTGGGTGTTTTGAATCCGCGCATGCGCTTGTGACGCGCATACGGACGCATGCGCTTCGTTGTCCGCCAAAACACAAGAAGACGACGACGGCGGTCAGGTTTAATGGAGGCACGAGCAGCTCAATCATCTTGAAGGTAAGTCATTCAGGTTTTTCCTGCATATGTAACGGAGTTAAAATATAATATGAACCCACATCACGTATCACTAGCTTAATTTTACTACGGTCCCTAAACGCAACGTACTTGTGGAGTTGGGTCGCACCCGAGGGTACAGCAGTCACACCTTGCTGTCCCTTTGGTAAGTGCACAAGTTATCAGCTCCACCATCGTTTTTATTAATTATCTTAGTTCTATACAATTACTTTGTTTATGAAACGTATAGCTCCCGAACAGTCGAGCACGTTCTTTCAATGTAAAGTTGACGGTGGTTTTCTTTGTTTATATAATGTGTCGCTAGCTAACCAGCTAACCTCTTTTTATTTTGTACTTGCAGTGAGACGTAACATTATGTATGTGTGTGTGTGTGTAAACCGGGACTGACTATGATTAATCCTTCGCTAGATGCTGTGAATAAATGGCGGGTTTGCAAAAATGATTAGAGTTTTCTTCGCACAATTAACACAAGGCAACGACAGAGTACACAAACGCTACACATAGGAGCGGGCAAGGGAGGAGAAAAAAACGTTCAAATATCTGCAGCGTCTCTAGGTCGGTTGGAGAGGCCGAGCTTCACAGCAGCCTCTGCCAGACCTCACCACAACCCTGATGCTAATTATTATAAATAAGCTAAAGAGGAAGCTATCGTTTTTGTTATTTTGCAGTGTACTCTTAGTTTGCCACAAATCTAAAATCTTACTGAGACAGTCTATGCATCTGCAGAGCAAACAGAGGACAGGAAAGACTTTTCACATTTATCATGTTAAATATGATTTAATTTATTGGCATTTCAGATTTGATTCTTACTGTGGCTGTATATTTTTATTCCATATATGAAAATGCTTTGTATGTGTCATATTTCAACTAAAAGAACCACCACTTGTTGAAATGATGCAGTTTCCATTTTTTTAGTTGTTGTAGAGCTACTGATTAGCCTTAAGTATCTGAAATTCAGATTAATTTATGGGAATTTGAAAAAATCAAAATGATCTATCCAAAAACATTTGGTGTGATAATTTGCTTCCACATGCTTCCTAAGGACCATCACCTTTGGATCCCTTTATTTCTAATTCCCTGTCTATATTTTGCTTATAATTTGACATGAAGCCTCATTGTTCTCTATTCTGATTCCGTTTACACTGTTTAAATTTTGATTCTGCATTATTCTTGATACATATGACACAGCTCTCTCTCAACAACGTGAATCTAGACCAGCAATGCTCTACTGCTTTTTTGAGGAGAGGAACAGAATCACAGCGGCAAAAATGCAGGATTTTCTTAATTTAAGATTTAACATATGTGGAAATGGTTCCGATTCTGTATGAAAGATGTGTAATTTTTAAGATCAGAGCGATATTTTCAAATATTTTGACAGCATATTATAAAAAATACATTGGTTTGACAGTGGCACAGTTATTTTGGTTACATGATTCTGTAGTTTTAATGTATTATTTTTCTTTGTGTTTTCGTCCTTAAGCCCAAAGCAACAACTTTCTACAGTTGACACAATGCCCTCTCAAGCAGCAACTACAGCAAGCTGTGTCACAAGCAAAGCCATCTGGCTATTCAGGTAAAAAAAATTACATAAAATGTAATGTATACAAAAGTTGAAAGGACAATCTGATGTTATATCTATTCTAGTGATATGAATATAGCCCAAGAAATGCTGCTTCTCCATTATCCCTGGCATTAAAGTAACTTTGAGTATGATGCATTAATAGATTTCTTTGTATTTTACAGCCTCCACCGGAAAAGTTCTCCTGCTACAGTATTTGATTTGAACGGCTAATGTAAGGTAAATCTAAAAACCTAGGTACCTCTCATTCTTAGTTTTAAGTTAACTTTTATACTGACATGAAAATCTAGTTCAGATGAAGTTTGATTTATTTCTGTCTGTATTTTCAGATTTAAAAAAGATGAAATGGCCTTGTAAAACATGTAGATTTGAAGCTGACACACGGACAGAACTGTTGAAACACTACAGACTAAGACATGGAATGGTTAGCCGTGGCCAGACAGTGCCTTGCCTTTATAAGGATTGCCCATGTTCATTTAAGACGTTCAATGCCCTTAATATTCATTTATCCAGGCAGCACCCTGAGGCAGTGACATCAAAAGAGATTCTATCTTTTAGTTGTGTCCTGTGCAGTTCCGCTTGTTTTGATTCAGAGAGGCAATATTTTGAACATCTTGTAAGCCATTTGAGGAGATTTGAAGTAGTTGCATGTGTATTCAAAACTGCACCTTCAGCTCAAACATACAGGTAAAAGCCAGTAAATTAGAATATTTTGAAAAACTTGATTTATTTCAGTAATTGCATTCAAAAGATGTAACTTGTACATTATATTTATTCATTGCACACAGACTGATGCATTCAAATGTTTATTTCATTTAATTTTGATGATTTGAAGTGGCAACAAATGAAAATCCAAAATTCCGTGTGTCACAAAATTAGAATATTACTTAAGGCTAATACAAAAAGGGAGTTTTTAGAAATGTTGGCCAACTGAAAAGTAAGAAAATGAAAAATATGAGCATGTACAATACTCAATACTTGGTTGGAGCTCCTTTTGCCTCAATTACTGCATTAATGCGGCGTGGCATGGAGTCGATGAGTTTCTGGCACTGCTCAGGTGTTATGAGAGCCCAGGTTGCTCTGATAGTGGCCTTCAACTCTTCTGCGTTTTGGGTCTGGCATTCTGCATCTTCCTTTTCACAATACCCCACAGATTTTCTATGGGGCTAAGGTCAGGGAGTTGGCTGGCCAATTTAGAACAGAAATACCATGGTCCGTAAACCAGGCACGGTAGATTTTGCGCTGTGTGCAGGCGCCAAGTCCTGTTGGAACCTGAAATCTCCATCTCCATAGAGCAGGTCAGCAGCAGGAAGCATGAAGTGCTCTAAAACTTGCTGGTAGACGGCTGCGTTGACCCTGGATCTCAGGAAACAGAGTGGACCGACACCAGCAGATGACATGGCACCCCAAACCATCACTGATGGTGGAAACTTTACACTAGACTTCAGGCAACGTGGATCCTGTGCCTCCTGTCTTCCTCCAGACTCTGGGACCTCGATTTCCAAAGGAAATGCAAATTTTGTTCGTCAGAAAACATGACTTTGGACTTACCAGGTGAGACGCTTTTCTCGCTGTTTCTTGGTCAACAGTGGCTTGACACGAGGTATGCGGCAGTTGAAACCCATGTCTTTCAAGCGTCTCTTGGTGGTGGATCTTGAAGCACTGACTCCAGCAGCTGTCCACTCCTTGTGAATCTCCCCACATTTTTGAATGGGTTTTTTTCACAATCTTGACTAGGCGCGGTGATCCCTATCGCTTGTACACTTTTTCTGACCACAGTTTTTCCTTCCCTTTGCCTCTCTATTAATGTGTTTGGACACAGAGCTCTGAGAACAGCCAGCCTCTTCAGCAATAACCTTTTGTGTCTTTCCTCCTTGTGCAATGTGTCGATGGTCGCCTTTTGGACAGCTGTCAAATCTGAAGTCTTCCCCATGTTTGTGTAGGCTTCAGAACTGGACTGAGAGACCATTTAAAGCCCTTTGCAGGTGTTTTGAGTTAATCAGCTGATTACTTTGTGGCACCAGGTGTCTTCAAAATGTAACCCTTACACAATATTCTAATTTTAGACACACGGAATTTTGGATTTTCATTTGTTGCCACTTCAAATCATCAAAATTAAATGAAATAAACATTTGAATGCATCAGTCTGTGTGCAATGAATAAATATAATGTACAAGTTACACCTTTTGAATGCAATTACTGAAATAAATCAAGTTTTTCAAAATATTCTAATTTACTGGCTTTTACCTGTATATTCAACCTTCGCTCGCACAGACATAGGAAACCTTCTCCACATGGCCTTGAAGACTTTAAAGATGAAGTATTGAAAAAATACTCGGATCCAGTTGTTGCTCAGGATGAGCCATTGTTTGACACTGAGGAGGAGGAGGATCCTCAACCTTTGATTGAGGAAGACAAGGATCTATCTCGGCTCATAAAGGAGAAGTTTGGCAGCCTTTTTCTTAAGTTAGAGAGCACCTTTAATGTGTCAAACAAGTGCATTGATGAAATTGTGGATGAGCTTCAATTCTTATCATCCACAGCATCAGTTCCTGTTATAAGAGAGTTGATCGAGTCTACTCTAAGGACCCATTGCTGTGAGTTGGACACAGCTGTAATCTCAGATTTGGTTAAAATTCTCAGCGAGGCACACCCAATCAGCTTAGCTTTGGCAAGCAACGGTCCCTTTTCAACATCCTACAAGAGAAGAGAATTCATGAAGGAACATTTTTCAGTTGTTGAACCAAAAGAGTATATACTGATAAAAAGAGGGCAAAACATTCCAGTATATGCCAATAGTGCAATCTCTATCACAGGTTCTAAACAACAAACGCAATCAAGAAGAACTATTGGATACTGATAGAAATTCGGTAAGAGCCTTACAGTACCAATCTTTTAATGATGGATCCAACTTCCAGAAGAATGATTTTTTTTCCAGTAGTTTAGTTAGTTAGTTAGATCATAGTTTTGTATGAATTTTGATGTTGTTTCTATTGACAACATGTATAGATTAGTGAATTCATATAGTACTTCTTACACAAGTATCTTCTGTCTGTTAAAACAGCGACACATTGAAGCGAGACGGGAGGCCATTATTCGCGCCTGATGGAATTCCTGGGGAGTCTACAGGGAACTCATCAAGGACTACAAGGTAAATTCAAACATTTTCAGAGTAATGGACTCAAGTTCACTTGAGTACATTATATTGAATTCTTATTCACTTCCCTTTAAATACAACTTGCTTGAACCATCAATAATTGTCAGAATTTTTTTTTAAATGGAGCCTTTATTGGTCCCTTTATTTTATTTTGCATGCTGGTTGGCCTGAAAACAGTTCCTGTCCTTGTTCAGGCAAAAACAAACAAATGTTGAGAATTCTTGTGTGATGTCAAAAAAAGTCATCACAGAACCAAATTTTAATCTTAATTTACCAAATTATGTATTTAAACAATCAATAAGTTTACCTAAATGATAAAAATTGTATATTGCTTGATGAAAGTTTGTATAATGCATGAAAAGCAAAAATGAAAATTGACAGAATTAACTGAAGTATTGGATTCCTAAGGCTGATCATTGCCTTTTATAACAACTCAATAAAAGAATCAAAATGCATCCTTTCAATAAGTAGTCTTTATTGTAAGTGCATTCAGGTGGTTCTTCCAGTTGGAGATGACAAAAATATATTTTCATAGATGTAATTAAACTATATGGCCTATTACACAGTGTGTGAGTGGGAATGCATTCCTAAAAGTCTCTAAATTAACTCAATATCTCATAAGAAATAAATCTAAAATGTCAATGAATTAAATCATATTCCTGACATGAAAAATTTGGGATAATTATTCCTCGCTTTTCTTTTCTCCTCTCTCCTACCTTTTCCTGTGTTATTTTCTCTCTCCTCCTATCCTTTCTCCTCTTCTCTCCCCTCCTCTTTCTTCCACTCTCCTCTCCTTGTTTTCTCTTCTCCTCTGTCCTCTTTCCTCCCCCCTTCTCTCTTCCCCTCTCCTCTGTCCTCTCCTCTCGGCGTGCTACATGCACATCTGTATTATTCAGTGTTTCCAATAATGAGAGACAGGAAATAAAGTTTAGGAATCACTAGAGTTGTGCATAAGGTCCATAAGGCCTGATTTACTACAGGTTGTTTGTGTGTGTGTAAAAGCGAGTGCAAACTTCAGCTGTTATCGGTACTGTGGAACAGGAATATTTTCAGAATCAGAAAAATTTATTTCAAACTGAATATTCACAAGACACCAAATTCCGCAGCAGACAGTACACAGTACTATAAGAGTTTGAAAAGGGGTTGGATTAAGCAAAGCTTATGTTTCCAGACCCTAACAACACCTCCTCCTTTTGTATGATTCAAAGACTAAATTTCTAAACTTCCTAATATAATAATTTTAGTGAAATTATTTTAAATGTTTAGGATCGATAAGTATTGAAATATTGATATTTTTGACACTAGTCTATAACTTGAATAAAAAATTAAGCTGTACTATGCACCTGAACATGGGTTCGCATATATTTTACAGGATATCAGCAGAGAGGAAGCTCAAGAGGACCAGGCTGAGCAAGTCCTGAGGATCTGTGTCTTCCACACAAGTGAAGAAGATGAAGGTGCATCCAACACTGATGTGTCGATTGTTATTGAAGGGACTGAGGTACTTGACAACTGTGAAGTGTTGCAAAAGCCTGTCTCCTGCTCATGGGCATCATTTATGCCATGAACTTAAGTTACCCCCCAAAAACAAAGTACACTTTTGAAGTTTTTCAAAAGCTTCTTCTAGAACTTGATGTCCTTAAGCTGTCCCCGAAAATCCTGTCTCTGCGAAACAAGCTTGTAGCTTGAATGCACATGTTTGACCCCTGAGTTGTCCTTTCAAAGAGGGCGCTAAAAGACAAATATGGCACAGTTGTTTCTGTGGCTATTTGTCTTTTTTCTTATTTTTCTCTCATTTTAATGATGTAATTTTTATTTTAACTTGTTGAACTGTATTAAACATGTGGCCATGTAGAGTGGCTAAGTTCTGGGGACAAAAGAAAATAAGTTAGATCAGCATTTTCAAGTTAAACCAGAGGTTCTCAACTGGTGGGTCGTGCAGCCGTTTTCAATGGGTCATTTTAGCCACCCTAAGATGAAATTTCTGTCATCATCTACTCACCCCCGTTTTGTCAACATTCATGCTCTTCTGGGAGTTTGCCGAGATGTTTGTTTCTCACAAAACTACAGTGAACGGCAACTTGGCTTCAAACATCCAAAAAATGAATCAAAAAAATGTCTCCATACTGCTCATCTGAAGTAATCCAGAGCAAACAAAGCTGAAAACACAAGTTTGTAATGTTTTTTACAAACGTCTTGGCATGTGTGAGCTACAGGACACTTGGATTACCTCAGACAAGCAGTAAGGAGACATTTTATTGATTATTGATTTATTTTTGGATGTTGAGTGGAAAACGTCTCTCAAACTCGCAGAACACGGATGTTAACAAAACTTCACCAATCCTTCTATAGACAAAGGGGTAAGTAAATAATAACAAAAATCATCTTAGGGTGAACTATACCTTGTTGTTGCTTTGCCATGCGAACTTGCTGGAAAATGTTTATTGAGAAAATTATTTTTCACTTGAGAAAATAAATGGGTTGTTAAATTAAACAGTTGCATCATTTTTTTATAAAGTCATTGTTTAAATAAACAAAACATTAAGAACAAATTTAGGCAATTTAAACTGCATAAAAATTATGTAAAATGTTGTGTAAATGTTACCTTGAAAAGCCATTGGTTTTAGGTGAGATTTTTCAGTTTGAATCAGTCAGTTTAAGTAAAATTTACAAAGAATGAGAGTAAAATTCAATAACCATATTAATAAACATCAGTAAATTACCTGAGGTTTGCTAGTAAAAGAAACTTATATCTGCAAGTAAAGTTTACTTGATGATTGCCCATGTAGGATTTACTTACAATTTCTAAGTGCAAAAACTTTCCTACATTTTCTTAAGTAAATAATACTCCACATTTTTTTCAGTGTACACTCGTAATCTTTGCGTGGTAATCAACCACACCTTCCAGAACGTACTACCTCTAACCTCTGTTGCTAAGTGAGTGTGAGGGGAAGGCAGACATTATTTCACTGATGTTTCATCAGTGCCAAGCTAAAACTCCAATGCAATTTGATGACATTCTGACATATACTGCGATAGAATTTGAATAAAGTGACAGCAATTTCTTTCAGATTCATGCTGATGTCTATTCATTTATTTGTTAAAAATCACCTCACATGTTGCAACAGCTATCAAATATTTATTATATCAAAATGATACGTTTCGACACAAGCACACCCACTGCAGTCCACTTCTGTTTTTTCAGAGATGAATAACATGTCAAAACATCTTGCTCAAATGAGTCATTACAAAATCATGTCCGGGGAGGATTGCAAAATCCTGTTAAATCTGGATCTTGGATCTGGTGCTTTGTGTTAATGTCGGATAGTTCTTTATTCACTTCCTCCACGCAGATGATATTTTTCTACAAAAAAAACATACCAGACCATACAGGGAATCTTTGACCTGCTTCCACAAAGATCAAAGAGGGAAGTTTAGCAGCAAGCAGCAGAGAATTTGCACCAAAACATGATTTAATATCTCTCAACACCCACACTCCCCAGCTGCTGAGGCCTAATGTGTATCAGTGTTTGAAGAGTTAAAACCCAACTAAAACACAAGCCCAGCCACCCTCCCTCTCTGAGCCCTCCGCCCCCTACACCGTCGCCTCCTGCTAAACCAGCTCTTCTCGTTCCCTCCTTTGTCTGTGTGGCAAAATGAGCCAAATGTTTTTTTTTCCCCTGATGCTTGGCACCCTGGGGGACTCAAAGTGCTGCAAAGGATTGTAGTCTAAATCCATACTGCATTTTGCAGAGTCAGCTGGTTTGGGTGCAGCGTTATTGTGCATATCTGTGCCCTGGCAGAGTTAGCACTTTTTTCACTGAGTTTTTTGAGAAAACCTTGCCAACAGTACCATCTGTCACATCCTATTATTGAAGAGGGGGAATCTCTGTCAGGTCCATTTGGACAGAATAGAGGGCTGAGAAACTGTCTGAAAACATGTGCATTTGGACATGAAGTGATTGGATTTGCTGATCAGGACAAGCAACAGTCCTTTTAAAGGTAACTATTAAAGTTACTTCCAAAATATGGAGCTATAGTCATCCAGTTCAATCAGATTTTCTTGTTTAAACAAATGATGGCACAATTTGAGCCTTACTTTATTTTTAATAAAAACTGAGCCAGTATCGGCTGTGTAGTAGGTTAATGTGCTTATAGAATGTGTGACCTAAAATCTCTTAATACAAAGTGCAGTTTACGGTCCCAATAGAGGGACAAATGTACGCGAGGAAGAGTTTAAGATCCTCCAGATAAAACCATAAATTGCAAAGTACAAGCATCTACCATTTAATTGAATGTTTAATGCATGCCTTTAATTTCAATTCTAATGTAATTTAATAATACCAAGTAAATAATGACACAGCTCACAGGGGATATGATGCCAAGATAGGAAATCTTTTATTACAGAGAAAAAAAAACTTTTCTTCCAAAATATAGAAATCTGTACAACTTCCGCACAATCAATTTACATGAACTGTACAAATTTACAGCAGTTCATCACAACATACCCAAGGAAAAGAAACCGAACACGATAAAGATGTACTGACATGAGATCACAAGATAGACCGCTTTTCTTCTTGGGTAAGCTCGGATTTTTTTGTCTATTTTCTGGTTTTGTACGTAAATAGAAAAAAAAAAGAGGGAAAAAAATTAAAAGAAAAACAAAGGATACGTCTACAATTACAGATCATGGAAACTAATATTTTTTTACCAAAACAACTTTGGTCCTTTCCAACACTTCCCATCACAAATGGCTTCACTTACGAAAAGCGTTATCCATGTTAAAAGATGAAATACAAAAAAGGAATAAATCTACAAAATAAAAATAAAAACACCTCAGGATAGCAATTATTGGCACTTCCCATGTGTAATGTTATGTACTCTACCATATGTTGTACAGTTACAATACATTCTACAATATGTAAAACACCTCAAATGTGAAAGTGGCAATAATTTAACTAATCCATGACAATTTTGACGACAACAAATACAACGAAACTGCTGTTCCCTTCCTGTTTCATGTCTTAACATGCACAACTTCTCCACAAGGGTATTTATTGAATGTCCGAGGCCTGAGTTTGGCAATACATTCCAGGAGAGACTCCTCGCGTCTCAAAGAAAATGTCACACAACTTCAACTTGACATATTTAGTGCATTTTATGTGCTATTTTACCTCTGACTACTCAAAGCACTCTCACAACAATTCTGTAACCTATGTGCGCACAAGCTGAATGGGTGCCATTGAAATAATCATTACCTAGGACTTAAAACCATTTTTGGGGGTGGTAGTACAGTTGAGAAGGTGTCCAAGGGGATTTGGGTTCTTTTTTTTTTTTGCTTGTTTTGTAGCTCTAAAAAAACAAGGTCTGTTAAAATAAGGTTAGATAACCAGACTAAAAATCCTCTTAAAAAAGATAAAGAGGAGAAAATGGGGATGTAGAGTGGAAAGATGGGGAAAAAAATAAATAACTACCAGCGTGACCATAAAATACATCTAGAGAAAAAGTGAAGACGAGACGATCATCTCGTGTTCGAAATATAGACCAATCTCATAACACCTTGTCACATGACATAGCTAAAAAAAGCTATAATGGAGCAGTGCGAATTTAAAGCTGGTGTCCATCATGGAAACCAAAGCTGTGGGCAAGCTCCTCTCCCATCTGGCCAACATGGAATCACTGCTTTTTCAGATTGCTGAAGGGAGGTTCAGCAGAGAGCAGGGGAATGGGGGGTTAGGGGGTTGCAGTGCGTCAAAGGCTATAGCCCATGATCCTCTCGGGCTTATGGGAGCTTAAACACCCGTCGGTCTGGTGATGAGCGGTGGAACCAGCCTGCTGTGACAGATTCGGCCAGCAGCTAAAGCCCAAACGCAGCTTGTAGCCGCCCCCAGCATCTGTTCCAGCTTGCCGTTAACCGTTCAGCCCCACAACCAGGAGTGAGGTGGGAGTACGTCAGACAGCCATCACACTCTTTCATATGCATGTAAACAAAGTTGCTACTCAAACTCAGTAATCGAGTGCAGCACAATCCAGTGAGATGAAAACAGAAAACAATGGCCTAGTACCCTCAATTCTTCATCTTTGATCCATGTTTCCACTCTCACTAGCCCCCCCCTTGTGCAGCTTAAGCACGGCAAGCGCGTGTGCTGGTTATTTTTATCCATCACTGCTGAGGGAGAGTCAAGGGCTTGGCAGGGGGATGTTGAAGAAGTCCAGAGAGGGGGCTGGAGGGATTTTAGCTGCCCTGAACAAAAAGAGTCCGGCCCTGGCCCCCCCTCTCTCACACCAGCTCCCCATCCCTGCCTTTCATACGCAGCTCCTTGCAGTGATGGATGATGATATGTGTCACATTAAGTCTACCTGCATCCATAGGGGGGTCAGCTAGCAGCTTGCTCTTGGCTGAACAGGAGGTCTGAGCTGAGGGGTGATATGTGGCAATTGAGGCACTCTAACCCCCAAACCAGGAGGAGTGGGGGAGGTTTGAAGCAACCAGGCTGGAATATGGACTCCTCCAGTGAGGGTCCAGGCAGCATATGAGCCAGGCTGGCTCAAATAAGCCTGATATTAGGTTTTTTTTAAAATGGCTCATAATTCATGACAATGAGGTCTTTGTAAGGCAATGCACCTTCAATGCACACATATGGATAAGTCTCTCCTTTTTACAAGACCTTGGAATAGCTAATTTAAATAAAAAATAGAAGGCTGACAAAACCAGTTTTAAACTGAAGTTGAAAAAAATTCTCAAAACAGTCGGTGCTCCAGACCTCCCTTTGGCCAAAATCTCACACAGTCATCACTTAGTCCAGACCTTTCAGACTAACATTTTATTCCATTAGCAACACAAATCACCATCTGTGTGTGTCGGGGGGGAAAACAGCTTATGTGCTGAGAGCGAACAGTGCCATATGAACGGATGACAGAATGTTTCTAATATACCACCCAAAATACTCTCCACCTAAAATCAACAGCTCTGAAATGTTCACAAGTACAGTGTAAAGAACGTTTTTGAAATCCAGAGTTGCATCCTCCCATTTAATAGACAGTCTATCCCAACGTGACAGCTAGAGTATGAACAAATGGCTAAAAATGGGGAGAGCAATAAAAAGGTTGTGAAAAGATGACATTCGAATGGATGGAATGCAGGCGATTTTCTCTACAAAGTACACATCCCACACAATCTCACGTCAAAGTGCATTCAACGTCAATTCCAACAGGGCCACATGACCAAAATGTGGGTAAAATAGGCCCCTTATTTGCTACACTTTGAATTTTGGCGATGCAGGCGATGACAAAGTGGTGGAAGGAAAGGGAGCGAAATTAACACAGGAACTTGATTGTGATTTTCAACAACATTCATTAACTAGGGGGGGAAGGGGGAGGAGACGGATCCCCAGCCTTCCCCCGGAAAGCTACACAAACGTGGGTGTTGGGAGGGCGACAGTGCAACAGGACACACTGGTAGCCACAGGTAGCAGGGGTCACAACACATTTCACTTGCACTTACATACAGGCCGAGAGAAACGCTGAGATCTAGGACTTCTGAGGCTTGGTGCTGATGGTAGAAGGGGGAGGAGGCAAAATTAATACCCAAAGCCTTTTCGCCCAGCTACAAGATAAAGAAAACTAATTCCCTGTGGTCCAAAAAAGGGGGTCTTATATAAAATAGAGATGCTCTCATTGGGTGTTTCTTTACCTTGAGCTTGGATTGTGAAAGGCTCAGTCTCAACCTCAACATCCTCCCGCCCAGGAAAAAAATAAGTGACAACAGCAAATCGAATAGCATCTGGATTTTTTTTCTTTTTTTTTTTTTTAAATTCAAGGGGGTAGTCCCTAATAAATAAAAAAAAAAAAATCCTTACAATTTGGGTTTTGGTGTTTTGTGGTGGTGTGTTGAACATGTACCCATAGTAATCTCAAGTAAGAAAGTGCAAAGTCAATGAAGACCACCATGTTGTTTACAGGTGGGTGGGGGAGGGGGTGGAGAGTCTGGTTGGTTGGTTTAGCTGCCCCAAAAGTTCCATTTCCACAAAGCCTCTCCAAATGAGTGCCCTGCTGTTTCAGTGACACAACAGAAAAGATGATAATGGGGGGGGGCTAAAAAATATTAAACCTAAAAAAGGTTTCCATCACCTGGACGATAGGCCACATCCTCTGTTTTTTTTTTTTTTTTCTTCCTTATTTCACTATTTCATTTCATATTCTTAGCTTCAAAAAGGCACACCCTGATCTGGTCATATGACCCAACCAGCCACGGTGTGACCCTGAACAAAAGCAGGCCGGGGTGACGGCGTGCCTCTTTAACTGGACACAGTCATCATATTGTAGGCTTTGGAGGGACTGGATCTGCCCAGTACCATCAGTTCCTCCTTGCAGCTGATGTGACTGTCCACCATGGGGCCCCCTGACCCGATGTTTCCTGAGGGGGAACTGGTGGTGGCCATTGATGGCATTCCTACGGGGCAGGGCTGCGACTCGTACAGAACGCAGATGGAGCCATCCTCGCCGATACGGTAGGACACCTCGAAGGGGTCCACCCAAAGTGTGAGCTCACTGGGCAGCAGCAGGTAGAGTTGCTGGATGGTCAGGCCGATGCGCTGGCCTGCCTGGCCCACCAGTGGGTCCATCTTGTGGTTGATACGGATGCATCTGTAACCTGAACCCTTGCATGGCCTGTCTGGGAACCAGTGGTGCTTATATTGCTCTGCAAGGAAAAAGGAGAGACAACGAGGATGAAGAGAACGTTTCGCTTTGGAGCAAGTACCATCAGGCTGCTTGTAAAAACATGTAATGTGGGCAAAAAGCAGGTCATATGCTCAGAAAAAATGGCCCAGAAGAGGGGGGCAAAATAGGAAAGAATTACGTGCTGTGTAGCTTTGCTGTTGCTGTTTGCTGACTACAGACGTCAATCATGGCTGTGAAGCTGAGATCTGCAGTGAACTGAGGTTGAACAAAAGGTCGAAAAAGAAAGTAGACAGACTAAACTTAGATCAAATAAGTCCATGTGATTTCATAAACATATCATGGCTGGAAAACGGTTTATGTAGAAACTGGCTAACCTTTCAAATAAATAAACTATTTGGAGGGTCTATATGTCATAGATTCATATTATATAATATCAATATGCCTTAACTAAAATCTTTCTAGGAGGTTAACATGAAATTCTGTTTATGAGGCACAATTAAATGCACCACGGGTTTAAAGCTTTAGTGTATACCCATTTGATGTTAATGAACGTCTGTTACATTCAAGCCACTGCCAAATGAGTTGTGTGGTCACGGTAGGCTTGTATCATGTGGATATGTCGACAGTTTGGTTGTCATTTGTTAGAATTTGTCATGGGGGCGGCAGAAACTACGCACTATAGCTTTAAGTAGATGCACATAAACGCACCAAGAAGTCCCGTCAGCGGCTCCAGCCTTTACCATTACGTGTTTGTTTACAGAACTCAGGGGAAGGCTAAATGTTGCTATGCCTGTGACTTTAGGAAAGCGGGAGGGTTTTCCAGTTCTGTTGTTTCTCCATCATCTCTGAATATGGCAGTGGCAATGCTGTTTGGAAAAGTGTAGCTGTTAGCCACTGGTTTGATAACATTATGCTGCTTCTTTAGCTGCATGCAGTTTTTTTCCCTTTGGACATGCGCAAGTAGGCAGAGATGGAGACAGGGAAATAGCGGGTGAAATCGCAGATCCTGCTTTTGATAACGAAAGTTCATTTTGATCAATTTAATTGTGACACCTCTACTCTTGTTCAGTGTATACATTTGGGTAGTTTCCAAATCAAATGTGTTATACAAAACCCAGCTTAATGATTAAGAGGACTAGATCTCATGTGTTGTTTTTTGGGTTATAAAAAGATTATAAAATATATTAAGCAACAGGCATGAACTGAAACTAAGAATTATAATTACTGTAATCCATTTTATGTTACCATGTAAAACATCCACAGGAACAAAAAAGGGAAAAGTGTCAGATTTAGTATATATATATATATATAAAAAGTTCTTATCTACAATAAAGTACAGGGCGTAGTTCAATGTGGTAAAAGAAGAAAGGAAAGAAAAAACCGCCACCTGTTACAGGCCTGATAAGCAGCCATAAACAGGCTGCCAAAAGCACCCTGGGCCTACGTGACAAAAAGAGGGCCATTGAATTGCACAATCCCTCCCATGGCTGTCGTCAGTGTCACAAAGTCTCCCATGACTGGCTGAACAAAAACACCAAAAGTGTCTAAGTCCCAGCCAGCCATCTGGGACACTGGGCCCCACCTCTTAAAGGGAGAGAACCTCACCCCCCCTTCTCCTCAACTGTGCTGAAGTCATTTTAGTGGTCAATATGAGAAGCAAATTAGACGGTTGACTGTCTGGTTTGGGGTGTTTGAGGAAGTAAAATCTGGCTCACTTTTGGCATATGAAAAGGATTTCCAAATTCTCTTTCTAGGATAGTTTTAAATCTTTTTTGTTCAGATTTTTTTCTCTACCTCCACTTTAGGGAACAAACCTAACCCCCATTTACTCTAAACATTGCTCATCCATATTGAATTCCCATTGATGCTAACTTCATTGTGGCCAAAGAAAAACAGGGTAAGTGAAGTAGGCCAGCATTCAAGCCGGGGCCTCGGAGGCCACCTGTATGCATCCAGGGGATAATAACCCCCCCTCAGTGTCTTATCACAGAAGGCTGTATACTGCTGAACTAATGGAGTGGCTGGCACTCGTGAAAGAGCACAAGGAGCTGGATGATCTTTCAACCTCGACAGAGCCACAAAAGCAGCAACCTTCAAACCCTGGAGCAGCTGGGAAAGTAGCTCAGCTTCTTAAAAACCAGACCACATGGGAGGAAGAGGATATGATGAACAGAAAAGTAATAAGACAATGTGCGCTTTGCCTAAAGAGTTAACGAAGGTGGGTTGTTTATTCATTTTAGCCGACCTCAAACACAAGAAAAACATCAGGAGATTCTGTGTTTTGGCCTGCTCTTCTAGCTTGTTGGGAATTTGCCCACTCAAAGCCATTCTGTGTGAACATCAAATCACACTGCTGCTGACAAACAAGAAAATTAAAAGAAATTGAAGTTCTTCTGACTACAATTATACAACTGTCGTGATTTCAATCGAGTCATTTTGGACTAAGTTCCCTTACTTCCCTTTGCTCAGCACAAACAGCGCTAGGCACCCAGCTTTCCTGCATGCAGACACAATAGTGAGTGATTGTGATGCTTCCAGGCACAAAAGAGCTCTGGCTGGCCTAGTTTAGTAGCAATGAGCCACAACAGGATACTACCACACACTCACACACTTTTGTTTCTGCCTCATGCTCAAAAGGAGACGGTGAAAAAAAATTCTATTAATTAGATCATCATCATCATTTACATTTGAAAAACAGCAGTTTAAAAAAAAAAAGACTAAAATTGTATGAGTCTCCCATTTGACAGATTAAACCTTGTAATTTACATCATTTTGGAATAGTTCGTGTTTTTGAGATGTAAATGTTGTCTTACACAAGATTATCTCTCCATTTCCTTGCTGATTACGCTGTGCTGCCTCTGCCTTTAATGTCTTCCTATAGGCACCCACCAGAAAAACACACCTCCCCCACACATAGGCACCACAGACTCCATTCAACTCCAACTTTTGTCTTGTTTACAAACAAAATGTTGCTCAAGATTTGGTTCAGCCAGTTCCTCAAAAAAAAAAATAAAAAGACCATAATTTTGAACACAGGCAATTGTATGGCCCCCTACAATGCATTGCAGTTTGGCACTAAATGGTATTGTTCCTTTTTTGAGAAAATCAGTTATATCTGTATTATAGAAATGTTCCTATTTAGTTCAAACAATGATATTACTGCTATTAAGTGTTTTTAATCACTTCATTTTCATCTTTGCTATGAAGTGCTTTTATTTTGCTAGTGAAAACTATTATTCCTGTTATTTGGTGCTTTTGATAAGGACTTTATACATGTTAATAACAACCCGCAAAGTAAGATGTGTTTTTATACACGCGAGGTCCTTATGTAGGTCATCTGCTTAGTACATGAGTGAGGCAGATACAGCAGCTTTAGATCTGGAATGTGTTTACACGAGGAAACGAGACACAATCCCCACGCAGCACGGTAAAAATCACTCATTACTCAGAGCAAGCATGTACGTAAAAAAGCTAAGAGGACGTTACTGGACAATTTCCTGCTAAATAAATCGAAAAAGGGTGATTTTAGTTCACTGTAAATAGTGGATATGTTGTGTTAAAGACATTGAAATCAATCTGAGAAAAATAAAATATAATCTGTTCCACCATGTAACTGCATGGTCAAAATGTATATCCTAAAAAAAAAAAAAGAGTGTCACGAGATCACTAGCTTAGGTACTACTGAAACGCACAACAGTAGCAAACGGATTTGTTGGTATTAAATATATCGTGTAATATCAGTAGGCTAACTATATATATTAAAATATTCTTTTATTTGTTCCAGTACTCGATTGAAGGTTTGACATTGGACGTGTTTACCTTATAAACCCATTTCGTCGAACGCATTACGTAATGGAGCAGCCTCAGTGGGGGCTGTTTTGCTCAGTTCTCTTCGAGGCGCACTTCCTTGTTCGAGACTCTTTCCATCCCCCTTCTTTTTTCCCCCCTCCTTCATAACAAAGTAACTAAGCCAACTGCCTCGTTATGTATCTTTGTGGGTGAAAATTCAATTGTATCAATTTAATCGTCGACAAACCATCCTACTATCACTCGTGTGTTTATACTCGATTGTTTTTCCCTCTCCGAGCTGCGCAAACAGTGGTGCGCGGTGGTAGTGCCGATAGTGATACTCGCGAGAACAAAGAAAGGCTTCTTCTGAATCATTCTTGAACCAATAAAAAGCCTAATTTAAGCATTTAATGCTATAACAAAACAAAAAAACCGTTTGATGTTGTACTTTAAAATATAAAGGATATTAAAGTGGTGTTTTTGTGGTCTCGAATGGATCATTTTCTGATTTCCTTACCTGACAAAATGTCCTGTAAGCTTTGGTTGAATGTTTGGACCTGTCGATCGTTTACGTGTCCTTTTACCCGCAGAAACCTCGAGAGAAATCCGACGGCGGCGTTGATCTCTGGTTTCATCGTTCCCCGGGCACAAAGGGTATGCATTGAGAAAGGCAACGGCGACGATCCTTTCGCTTTTGCGGTTTTTCTCTACGTGTTTGTCCGACTGTTGGTCTTTCGCTCCACTTCTTCAGAGCTACGTTATCTGCTGGCGCTCGTGTGGTTTCTCTTGGCATTTATTTGTCGAGGTAGAGGAGAGATTTTCTCTGAGCGAGTCCGTGTGTTAGGACGGTACAGTGTTGGGAAGTAGACGCCTGTTGTTGGTAAATACAGGGGGGGTTGGGTCCCTTGGTGCCACGTCGACCAACCCTCCGTGCTCACTTTCCACCTCTAGAGTGAAGCTCTTGGAGTGGGGGAGCGGGTTTTTATAGCGCCCCCTCCATCTCCACAGTGCCGACACAAGCTGCTACAGCAACAACAGCTCACCAATCCTGGGCCTGCCACCGTCTGACGAGCCACATATAGGAGGAGTGCAGCATCCGCGTCACCGCTCTGAAAATAAACAGAGGTACACAGCATGAAACCGCGCTGCGTTCACAGGCTGTCGGAAAAACGGGAGGAAGAAAGAAAAAAACAGAAAAGGAAACAAAAGCAGACGGAAACAAAGAAAGTTGGAAGCTGGAGCAGTAACTACAACTATGCTACTTTATTGTTCTACTAAAATGCCATCTGTAACCAAAAAATGAAAATGTGAGACCGAAAATGTAGTTTAGGTCTATGCTAATATTTAATTTGCCTATCCAAAAATCCATTACCCCCCCCCAAAGGTTTAGGAACATCTCTGATTGTTTTTTCGCCCGTGATTGTGAGTCTGCTAACTAACAATTAACTAACAAACTAAAAATGGAGAAACGACATATATAGTTATTAGCACCTCAGAGCTTGAATAACTTCCAGAATGTAAGACTTTCCCCAATATTGAGTTTACTTGACTTTATACATGTAAGAAGGGTTTTGGTTGCAGTAGCCTTCCTTCACCTAGCTGCATTCCAACACGTCGCCTGGTGGCCTATAGGAGTTTAACATGCTGACCAGCTGCCTTTGTTTCATGCCATCCCCCATACCATTTCTCTTCTCCTTTTCATCTCAGCTCTCCACTGTGTCTTATAAAGGACAATGAAGCCAAAATAGAAACACATTGCACTGTTTAGCTCATGTAGTGCTTCAGTATGTTGTCTGAGTTATCCAGTTGAGGGGCATGTGAGTATAAAATCAAATATATATAGCCTTCCTTGTCATTGCTGACATTGAAAAAAAACATGAAACTTAAAACTGTCAACCGTTCATGAGCTAAGAAAGACCTATTTTAAGCTTTGTGATGCATTAATTTTCAAATAGTCCAATGGGGTTTATTTAGCTAAGGAAGTGTTTCATTTTCACCCACAAAGGATCATTAAATCCTTCTATATGGAGACACATAGTTTTCCCTTTTCCCTTTCACTTGTCCATAATCAGAAGGCATTGATAATAACACTGTCTGGGTGAAAACATTCAGTATTTACTGAGGAAATAAAAATAGTATACATTTACACTGTAAGATCTCAATTTGGATCATATTCATGATTTTATTGCTGCTTATTTTACGGTCAGGCCATGGTAGGCAGGCTAGAGAACGTGTGTGTGTGTGTGTGTGTGTGTGTGTGTGTGTGCGCGCGTGTAAGACAGAGATAGGAAGCAAGAGAGAAACCATTTACATTACCTTAGTTCATATCACCTCATTGCCAGGTTCTTTCTTTCTGGCTCTCTGTCTCAGTGTGTGTGTATACATGTGTCTATGGGTGTTTAGCCACATATGAAACAGGAAGAGTCTCCATAAACTGAAAAAGCACATCTTGTGTGATCAACGCCAAACACAGAGGAGGCAACATTGTGCCAGGAAGCAGTGCAATCTCCTTACTTTTGAGAGGCCAGTCCCTACATGCTCATTATAATCTGTGGAAAAGTATAGGCCTGTGTGCTTTGGTTGTTGCAGACACAGTCACAATGACCTGCTGAGCGCTCCAATCATGACGCAATCAAACAGACATGGACCACATTGATTGGCTCAATTACTGACCTAAAGGTGTAAAGAAACACACACGTCATATGTGTGTGTGTATATGCAACACACATAATAACCATTAGTGTGATAGTGATATAATCACGCTGCCAACTCTAATATTGTCCAGTAGGCCTATTTACCTGCTGTCACTTTTCTGACCACTCAACTGTCGTGAGAGTGTTTTGAGTCTTGATCTCTTTAGTAAAGTGACATGTTGCATAAGAGTGTGCCGTTTGATTGCTACTTCACTGTAGGTTTTTCTATGGAAAATATGGCAATAATTAATGACCAACTAGCAGTTGGAATTTATGAATTAATGTTGTTACTATAACATTTATTTGGATTAAACCGTCAACAGACAATAGTAAAATATTCAATATTCAGTGCATGTTTATTTCCAACAAAGTGCATTCACATAATATAAAAGGAAATATACCACACAGTTCTTAGATATAGGAGCAATATTGTAACATTTAAAAGGTTTGTTCATTGCTTAGGTTCAGTTTGTTTTATCCCATACAGAAAAATAATATATGGTTCTTTAAAATAGGATTATTGTTTTGTAATTCAGCAAAACACTAGTAACATTTGGCGTTCGTGTCCCACCCTTCACTGGCCTCTACATAACCGCTGCCACAAAAACTGACTCACTTGCTGGTCATGTTTAATAAAGGTCCTCTCATGTGCACAGGAAAATCCTCAAATCACAAGCAAGTTCACACATGTGTTAACCCCCACACCAAACATTCACAGTCACAGTTTCACCCACAGTTACGCACCACCGTGCTATTTTCTGAAATAATGGAGAGTTTCAGTGTGCTACAGAAGGCTTGGACATTTCTGCTTTACTGATGTAAATTTAAAAACAAATACCTCAGTTGTTTCATTTGCACATGTGGGTTAATACAGTTGAGAATTTCATTTTCTACAAATCCCATCTGTTTAGGTTAATGTAGAGATGTTCACATGTAAGCTGTGACTTTTCACATTACTCCTCACACATTCCTCTTCTAATATTTACAGCAGTGGAGTGAAATATTTTCAAGCCCGGGCAAAGTATCACTGAACCAATGCAGTGTAACGTCAAGTGAGTAGTAGTCTGACATATGAAGTAATAGCATTGGTTTAGTCATGTGTTGGTCAACACAGACTAATATTGTTTTCTTTATTTTATTTAGTTATTTCTTCTTCTCTCTTTTGTTCTGTTTCCTGCTTGTGCTGTTAAGCACTTTGGATCAATGCTGTTGTGTTCAATGAATCAAGTTGAGTCAACTTGAGAATGTCAGAAAGGTGTTCTTTTGTATCATGTTTTTTTGTTATTACAACTTGAGGGAAAAAGGCTTCAGGAGTTAATTTACTAACATTCTTGTAAACCAAAAATAAAGTTTCACAATAGATAAAGTTTCAAAACAACAACAAACGTCTTAGTAACTCAAGAATCCCCTTCTATGCTCCATCAGTATGTTGTTGCATGCTCCAAACATTGATAGTTTGTGCTAAAATATGGCTACAGTAATTGCACATATATCATTATCTTCACATGCAACTCTTTAAGCTCTTTAGTGTCTTGTATTGTTTATAGGTTTTCTTAAATGGAATGCAATCAAGACAGAATTATTAACGATAGGGCCAGAAGTGCATTTTCAGGATGTTGATGGAAGTGATGCCTTTGTGCATATTTTAAAATGAGTTGAGTGTTTAATTCTCAAAAAACAGGTTTTTAATATCACTTCAAACGTAATATGTTCAAGTGACACAAGTTGGCAGCAGTGTGTGGAGATGTTTCAGAAACATCAAACAGTTGAAGGAAGTCAGCTTCTGTCCCCATTTCTCCTGCAGTATTTCCCTCCTGGGAGTGCAGCAGCAGTGAGCAGGAGATTTGCAAGCAAGCACGATAGCACACATCTGTACCACACACACACAACAGGCAAATGCCTCATTACTGACAGAGTGTAGGGGTGTGTGGTTGAGTTTTGGCAGCTCGGCAGAGGAGATAAAAGTCAAATAGCATAAAAGAGAAAGAGAAAAAAAAAAGTACATGCAAGAACAGAGCAAGCATGTGAAGGGTAATTAAACCTGGAAACCCCCCAGCCTTCCTGGTGTTTTTGATACTGAAAGTACAAGACAAACTGTGGACACAGACTACAGTGCACCTAAAACAGACACACACACACACACACACACTGCAGAAAATGTCTTGCACCACTGGTTGTTTTTAATGTGAGGGCCACCAGCAGCGGATAAAATATGGCTCTGGTTGTTGCCAGACAAGGGTGGGGTATCCTGTCGTTAGGTTGGGCCCTCAGTCAGACTAATGAATGGAGGCCTTTATCTTGAAACCGCACGTGAACTACAGTGGAGGAAAGAATGTCAGGTCGGGAGTGAAGAGAGAGACATGGGCAGAGTTTTCCAAACATGGTGGTGAACACACACAGTGTATACGTTGATGCAAAGACACCAACATCTGGGGGTCGTACAAAAGCTAAACCAACATAGGCTGCATTCATCCAGACATTAGACAAAACAACGCTCTGACATTCCCAATACATACAGTACATGAACACATATAAGAGATCTGAATAACATTCCCTTCACATTCACACATAATTATCTGTCTCTTTGGGCAGGACCATTTTCTGTGTCAGCAAAATGTGTCCCTTTGTGCTGTAAAATAGTTGGGATTTCTCACTACCTGAACCCACTTTGCATGTTTGCATTGACTGCACTAAAACCTGATTATACCTCAACCATCAATTATATAGTGCCAGTGGTGGAAACTATAATCATTTATATTTAAGTAGTTAAGTGCAGTTTTGAGGCATTTGTGCTTTACTTGAGCATTTCTATATTATTATACTTTATAAAGTATAAATACTAATATTATTATTATATCTCCACATGTTCAGAGAGCAGCTTATTACCAACATAACTCACTCTCACACAGAACTAGTGAAATGTCACTCCAAGAATGTAAAACAACATACTATATGGAAACGTAGGTCTGAAACACGAGTGATGTCACTGTGCTGTGAGTGTATGGGAGTGGCTCGGATGGGGTAATCACCTTTCTCTAAAACAGGTTGGGGAAACTCTCTACGCCCTTCTCACTTTAATGACCAGTCACCAGGAAGAGACTCATCTGAGAAAACCACAAACTTTCCATGATTCATTCATTCTCTCTCTCGCTCTCTCTCGCTCTCTCTCTCTCTCTCTCTCTCTGATGATGTTAATTCAGGCAGGAAGCTGTCCCAGCCTCCCTTACCGCTGGACGGTTGCTCGGTGTGCTGTGGCTTGGCCTTGACTCGTTCACAAAAATGGAGCAACATACACACTGAATGCCTTAGGAAGCCTTTTTTCCCTACAATGACTTCCATGTAATATATTTTTTCCTATGTCTGATTCAGCATAACATCCTTTATTTACCTAATTCCTTTTGAGGTTAAGAATAAATGGATCTGCCAAGCGAAGCTGCCCTGAGTTTTTTTTTTCTGTAGCTACTATATTCTATTATTTCTTTCTCACACTCATAGCTCTCCAGGACATCTTGGGTTATTCATGGTCTCTGCTTGGCAAGACAAAATGTTCAGCATGCACCAGATTTAAGTTGGAAGGATTAAACTTGTCTGTAGCTGTACATATTATTCTATTCCTTTTTCCACTCATACATGAAGCTTTCCATACCAAGTGACTTAGTTCTTCAGGATGTTAAAGCCACAAACAAGAAGAGAGGACTCATACACTTTGTGTCTTTACATGTCTATGAGTTTAACAATAACCCTGTATAGTGTGGGTGTGTGTGTGTGTTTGTGTATTTATAGCAGTGACATTTGAGATAGCGAAGGGCCTGCCATGGCCAGTCGCGTCCAGTTTTAAAAGCTGAGTCCCAAATGTTCCTTTCAACACTTATGTGTTTGCGAGTCACAGGTAACAGGAACTGAACAGCTCGAGCGATACATTTGATTTTAAAATCCAACCAATTCAACTCCTCTACCTTCAAATATGTGTGTGTGTGTCATTGTGTCATGATTTTCACATTGTAATAAGTATCCTACCAGAAGTTAAACGTTCAGACCTTGCCATGATCCAGTCGCGTGGGCTCCAAACTGTAAGATCATGATGTAAGATACACCTTAGCTGCATATAACTTATTAGCTGATGATCTGCATTGCCTTTAAAGGATGTTCAGCTTGTGCCATTGCATAATGATAAAAGTTGATCTAATGAGGATTTAATAGTCACTGCTTGTAGCCTTAAAAGGTGTCTCTGAAAGGTTTGTAGTCAAATGTTACAACACATTCAAATGACATGAAGTATACGCTATGAAATTTGGGACAGGTATTCATATTTTCCTTAACTTTGGTGATCCCCTGACTTTCCAAATCTATCTGTGATAATTTTACTTACTTTACTTACTTATTTACTTACTTACATATAGCACCATCATCTGGTCTACATTTTTATTTATTACTTCGGTTTATTACCAAATACTAGCAGCCAATGACATTTACATCAGCTGTTAGCAAATGCTAGCATGCTAACATGCTAAACTTAGATTGGGAACATGGTAAACGTTATACCTGCTAAGCTTCAGCCTTTTAGCATTGTTATTGGGAGCAGTGGTGGCATGTAACTAAATACATTTACTGAAGTACTGCACTTAAGTACAAATTTGAAGTACTTTTACTTTACTTGAGTCTTTTCTTCTCATGCCACTTTCTACTTCTACTCCACTACATTTCAGAGAAATACTGTACAGTACTTTATAATCCACTACATCCATCTGACAGCGTTAGACACTAGTTACTTTACAAATTCAGATTTTTGTACATAAAACATGTAGTTTATAAAATACAATGTTTTATTTTCAAATTAAACTGCCCAACAATATATAGGCCTACAAGTACAGCTGAAATAGTTAGACGATTAAACACTTTGTTGATTGACAGTACTGTTTTGATCATTTCCAATTCCTAAAATGTGAGGACTTTTTCAGCATTAAGGACTTTTACTTCTTCAAGTACATTTTCCTGATGATACATACATACTTTTCCTAGGTAACATTTTACTTGTAACAGAGTATTTCTACAGTGTGGTATTAGTACTTTTACTTAAGTAAAGGATCTGAATATTTCACTGATTGGGAGTATGTTAGCATGCCGACTGTGACGACCCCTGCGGTGTCTTGTGTTTGCTGTGTGAGTCTCTCTGCTGACTCTGCAGGTGGATTGTTAGTGTTACCTGGAACACCTGAGTGTTCCTGGGTTATTTTAGTCTGGCTGCCATGCTGCTCTGATCTCACTCTGCATGTCTGGTGGTTGCTGCTGTTTCAGTTCTCTCTTTTATCTTCTGATTTGGTTATGTTGTTTTAGTTTTGATTTATGCTTTGTCTGTACTTTACACTCACACATCCATCACTAATGCAGACTTATACCACTTATTATACTGACAAACCCAACACCACACTTAATGGTCTAATTTGATTTGATTTGGTTTAATAAACTATATTTTTGTAAAACTTTATCATGGTGTGTGTCTAAAAGCCAAATCATAAAAATGACATTAGCATTTAGCTCAAAGCACCACTGTGCCTCTCTGAGCTGCTTGCAAGACTTGATACTCAAAAACCAATTTGTGAAGGTGCATTCCCTTAAGATTGTTTGAACAGCTTCATGTTTTCCTGGCAGGATGTGGTGGTGTTTGTTAGCACCATAGTCTGTGACTTCTTCAGTCCTCTTCCCCAACATTTGAGCCTTAAAACAGATGTAACCCTATTTAAAGGGTGTATAATATCTGTAAATGTTGTATGTTGTGTGTGGATGATCAGTGCAGAGAGAGCACACACATGCCAACTAGCTTGATGTGCATGTGGCACGTTGCATGTGGCATGTTGCTGGTCTCGTGCAGTAACTTACTGACTTTTCCTGGTGGAATGGTAAAGTTTCAATGCCCTACAGCTGAGCCATTATACGCTCGCACGCACACACACACAGCCCCACATCACAGCAGCACATTTGTGTAAGATATAAATATGTAGCATTTCGATGAATATTACATACATGGTCTTCTCACTTTATCTGGGACAGAGTCTTCACACATACTGAATTTAAGTCTGCTGTGTGAGGAACTAGACTGTAGCATTCTGTGTGCCGCAGCTCAGTTTAGATTGCTACATTATATTATGCCATAAAAATGTATATTTAATTCTGATTGGTTGAAGAGAGGCTGTTTTTTTGGTTACTAACAAAGGAAGTATTTAAGTGCCATTCCATAGTGAGTGAGGAAAGTTTAAGTTTTTCCAGCATATTGTAACCATGATTTACACTGGCTTGACTAAATCTGTTTAAAGGTTCCCATGCTCAAACTTACAACCAATGCAACAGAAACCAAGGTTTCCACAAATGTCTACAGCAGCTAAATCGAATCACATATTGATTTTTAAGAATAGTTTAACATTTTGGGAAATGCGCTTATACGAGTATACTGTGTAAACAAGTCAGTGTAAAATAAATTCGGAGGCCCTTAATTAAGCATTCAAAACACACAATGTGTTGTTTTTTTTCAACTGATAAAAAAATGAGATAAAACATGTTAATTAGTGAACATTAGGGGTGCTGGTAGGCAGATTTTGTACAGAGCCAGGCTAGCTGTTTCCTACCATTTCCCTTCTTTATACTAAGCTAAGCTAACTGGTTGCAGCTTAATGTTTACAGTACAGACGTGAGAGTAATGTCAATCTTCTTATTTAAGTCGCATTTCCCCAAATGATGCACGTGTCTTTAAACACTCTTCATTTAGCTTTTTTCCCAAGAAACTTTACTTTTTTTCAGAATAACCCTATAACCATATGATCTCAACAAAACAAAGTCAACTTCATTCATAGTTACCGTGTTCATTTTTTACTGCTATGTGTTCTCAGAAAGAGCAATAGAAAGTTTATGATAACCCTATAATTCGGTAGATAAGAAGGAACACATGCAGACAGGTTTTTTATCATTGACTCCCATCAGTATACTGTGTCTTAACTTGCCAACCTGGATCCACCCTGCCTCAGAGCTACAATTGAGAGAGACCGAGAGAGAGAGAGAGAGAGAGAGAGAGAGAGAGAGAGAGAGAGAGAGAGAGAGAGAGCAAGAGTGGTGGAGCTATACCACTCAACATGACTCACGCTTTAAACAGCCTCAAACAGCTTGGGATCAAATCCAGTCTGGGCCCACGCAAGCTGTCATTTCATCGGCAGCTGCTATTCATGACACAAGCTATAGTTACACAGGGCACGGCCATAAGTGCAGACAGGCTGAACCCCAAGCGTACAGTTCTCTCCTTCAGATCTGGAGTGGTGTAGTAAAGACACAGACTCCAAACATGCAATAGGGGCTGTCGTGTCTAGAAGCCAAGATTAATTAGGTTTGGATTTATTGGATTTTCCATGCTGTATCTCTGCTGCTACCATCACAAAGGTCAAATTTGTCCGTAAGGGTTAGAGGCTCTCATACACTTGTAGACGATATCAGTCATGCATGTTTACCATGGTAATATCAAACACAGTAAAGGTTTCTATTATTTATAATAAGATTTTGAAAAATGTGAAGTGGACTCTTTTGCGTCACATTGCACTAATTGTTAAGAAAAAAGGCAATGGTCTTTATGATTATTCTTATATTTACTTGATAAAAAAAAGAGACTTCCAAGTAACAAGCTGTTTCATGAATGCATGGGAGAAAGAAAAGGATTATCACTGTGATTTAGTACTTTTCTTTTGGCATAATGACTGATTTATGACAGTTAGAAGCTGTAACCTGTATCATAACTGTAAACACTGATGTTTTATTAAGGTGTTTTATAATCCCATGCATTTGAATTAGAATTTATTGAAAGGATAGCCCCTTGAGATGTAGCATCTCATTTTCGAGGTTGTTGCTCATGGCCTCATCCATGAGGGATGTGCCATGAGATAGGATGAATAAAAATACAATTCAAACAATTTATTTACTAAATGATAGATTATACACCAGGTTGGTTCAAATAAAGTGAGTCATTTCACGCACCTACACACCGTGAAAGCTAGAAGTGTAGCTTTCCTTCACCTACAATTATTGACAGCATATAATTAAAGCTGCATTCAGTAGGCTTCCCTTAGACCTTTTTTACCCTTTTGCGGGCTGTTAAGCCAGCAGCTACCTTTCACAGCATATCAGCATATCAGTGAACACTTGAGAATGACGTGTGGGAAAAAAAATAGTTATTGATTGCGGTATTAGCCTCTTGGCTGAGACAGGCAAACGTTAACTTGGATCAAGGTAGTGAAAGCAAAGACGTCAGCAAAGAGGCATCATAAGAGGGAGCTATACCTGATTTAAAAGGAACTCCACATTGTTCAGCTAAATGCAGTGTTGTGGACGATACAGTATCCATGCATAAAAATCTGTCTGGTGGTTTGTCAAAGCCTCTTATCAGGAAAAGATAATCAGAATTGACTGCTACTCCTTACACACTTAAAGGATAAGGGTTTTTAAACCATATTTTTCTTACTGTCAACAAGTCCTCCGAAAAAAACATATGTTGAAATCATCCTCAAACCCAGTACTGTATGGGTAGCTAAATCCTGAAATTGCTTATTTCTATGTGCCTCCATTGTTGGTGGAAATAACTACATTAATGAACCAAAGTGTTGCAATTTGGAGTCAGTCCCACACACACTGTCCTTCTGCTGTAAATACTAGTACACCAAATGTGTATTAATACACAGCTTAAAATGGTCCCCAATAAATACACAATTATTCTTTGTGTTTTAGCAAAGTTTTGCTACAGAGTCCATATAGGAACCTACTTACCGAATAAATAAATAAAAATAAAAGCATATATTTGTTGTTATTATAGCTTTACATCTTCACTTGAGGATGTCAGAAACACAGATAAAAGGGTTTGTGATGTAATGTAATGGATGCTGATGTTGTTGACGATGGTCATTGTTGATTATATTGTGCCAACTTTGTAGGCTGATATGCACTTTTTCCTATCCTATGTAGGTTACTTTGACACTGTTATCAATACATCTTGTACTATTTACTTGTCCTTGTACTGTTACGGTTCCAGTCGTGTGGTTTTAGTGTAGAACTTGTTTGTATTTATGTGTCTTGTATGTGTTTATACTTGCTGCACACCTAATCGCCCTTCAGGGACACAAATAAAGACAGACTAACACATTTTCCGTGTAGGTCTTTTCCTGAGAAAACAATAACAAAAATAAAAAATATCACCAGCTGTTTCCTTTAAACTTATATAACAACTAGACAAGCCGTCATAAGTTGGGAGTTCTTAACCACGTAAAAATAAACCCCTTTGGCGATCATTTACCATATGAAAATTTAAAGTTATTTCTGGTTGACTCAGAGTCAGGAGGCATGCCATGACATGTAGACGACCTGCCAGACCGATGGTTAATCTGTGTGACTGCTGGGGTTGAAGTGGGTGAGAAATGAGAATAAAGCAATTCAGGTCAGATTTCCATTTCAACTTCAGTGGTCGTGACCATACTGTTATATTAGCAACTTAAAGGAGAGATAGGAGGATTTTGGAAGATATAAAAATATGTCCAAATATATTCTCATATCCTTCAGTTGTAAGTAGACTTACATGCATGTGTATGAAGAAGTGTTACTGAACTCAACCCAAGTTTAAGCTGTGATCTTGGTAGATAACAGGATGCTATGTTGAGGAGTTATGTCAGGACATGTTGAGCTTAATCTGGGACTTGGACGTGTGTGTGTGTGTGTGTGTGTGTGTGTGTGTAGAGTGTTAGCTCTACTGAAGAGGCATTACTGACTCAACCTGTCTATTTTCTCAGAGCAACAGGCATGAAACATCAATGACACAATATTGTGAAGACTTGACGGGCTGGATCCAACCCTAACAAGGTAAACAGGCCACTGTGGTGTCAAAGAGTTCACAATAGAAAAAGACATACAGCAGAAGCTTAAGTTTCTATGTCAAACCACCGCTTAACATCAACATGCTTTTAAAACTAACTGTGTTGTATTTAAAATGTTTTTTTGGGGTTTTGGTTTTTTTAAAGAGGGAACAAACAGTTTTCAGTGTTTTCAAAGGGAGAACATGTGGTCTCAGTTGCTATGAAGAGCACAGATCGTGCTGCTGCCTTCCTGAGAGTGAGTTCAATCCAAACATCAGAAACAACTCTGCTCTCAAGTCATCATGGCTAAAACGCACGTGAACAGTCACAGAGAGCATTCAGAGAGCAATGAATGTCATCGCGCACAGACTCAACGTGATGTGGGGCTATAACTATGAATGTCATGTGGCTCCTGAGACTAAAACGTTGATTGAAAAATCCTAAAAAGCCCAACAACTGCTTTTTAATAACCTTCTCTCTGTGTAAAAAGATATAACTGGCATTGACATTTCTGTCCCCATTACTTACTTTCTCTTATTTCCTTTAAAATATGACAAATGTTATAATAAATGAGTTACATTATGAATTGAGGTCTTCTTTATCACATAAACACAGAACAATGTTCATTAAAATTACTTTTTTTTTCCTTTACTGACCTTTTTTAGTACATGTGCTCGATTCTATCATGCCCCCAGTGCAAAGTAATCAACAATACCAAATATTCTTTAATTGAGCCATGGTAAACTTTTATAGAGGACCTAATAGATTCAAACATGAAGTGAAGTTATTGAGATGAAGTTATTATTTATCTATTTAACTAAATTTGTTTTCATTTGGGTAAATTAGAGCCACATGGGGAATGAATTGCCTGCACATTTTGATGCTAATTTCTTGCACATGATGCACTGACACAAATTTCACTTCCTCTTTGACACCATTTTTAATCCCAGTAGATGCCCACAAAAATGGTCCAGGTGTGTGTGTGTGTGTGTGTGTGTGTGTGTGTGTGTGTGTGTGTGTGTGTGTGTGTGTGTGTGTGTGTGTGTGCTAAAACACAGAAAAAAACTCAAAGGTATTCATCCTGTATTCTGGCCATATGGCTGCCAAGCCTCTCAGGTCTGCAACAAAGAAAGGTAATCTGTAGTTGTCAGCTAAGGCCCATATAGTAGCTATAGAATATGACAGATACCACCTTCCCATCGTCATCCCCTAGGACAGCAGGGTTTGTGAGGGACCACACTGATTTGGGCTTAAGCTCTGACAGGCCCTGTCTCCTACCTCTGTCTCTGCAGTAATTAAATGAGTGCCAATGGTGAGCAGCACTCAGGAAATTGGTCCTGTGCAGCTTCTCTTCTGCTGTCAGTGTTTTCAGGAGGCTGGTACAGGTGATGGAGCCAGAGAGGACAACGTCTATGAGATAGAAAATAGAGCAAATGCAGGGAAGATTCGGCACTGAGAGAAAAGGAACGAAACAGAGCAAGGTGGCAGAAAGTGACAACAAAGAGATAATCAAAATCAAGAGACAAACAGCTCAAGTGAAATGTCCGTCACGATTAGAAAGGAAATTAACGGGGGAAGTGTGAATGTCACAGCATCTCTCCTCTCTCCCTCCCAAATATACACAAGGAGAATTTCAGAGTGATGTCATTTTCCCAGCAGGCGAGCACCTTGTGCGTTGTGTTTCCATGCTCCCGTCAATTTGTTATTTGAGGACAAGGGTGAGGTGAAGCTTGTGTAATGGTGAGAACAACCCGGTGTCATTGCAGAAGTAGTGAGACAACTGCAGAGGAGAAAGTGATATTGTGTCAGGGTGATAGCAGAGGAGACACAGATGGCATTTAGCTGCAGAGAAAGCTATAGTAAAAACATGCAATATAAATGCCATAATCGTTGGTCACCATGGATCTCATGTACGGCTAGTTACTTCACATGCTGTAACTAAAATTTCAACACAATAGGATATCCATTTTCCAATTGTGCGCCGTCTCTGCTGATTGCCTGGCAACAATTTGCCGGAACATGGATGTTAAAATGGCATCAAGGTTGCCATTTTCCTTAGGATTGTGAACACCACACTCAAAAATTTTGACTTGTCCAATAATTTGGTTTTATAAGCTGCAAAACTAAGGATATTCCCATCAGCCTAACCTGGACATTGTTTGGCGCTAATTAGCAATGTTGCTAACAATGTCAGACTGACATGCTAAACCAAGGTGGTAAACATGGTAACCACTAACCTGCTTAACATCAACATGTCAGCATTTTTATTGTAAGAATGTTAGCGTTTAGCTCAAAGCACCAGTAGCCTAAGTACAACCTCACAGAGCTGCTAGCATGGCTGGAGACATTTCTGTTTGTGGATGAATAACAAAAACACTATACAGCATCTGAATCAGTAAGCTTTTAGTAGACATATTGTTGAAGTTCGGAGAAAACCCGGCTAGCTGTTTTCTCTTGCTCCCAATCTTCATGTTGAGCTATGCTAATCACCTCTGTGCGCTAGCTTCATTCACAACACACACACATGGCAAGAAATTGAAAAAGCAAAGTTTCTTAAATGTTAAACAATTCTTTTGATGCATTTAGAAATATAGATATTTTTGTTGAGATATTTTTTGAGCAGCTTTTGTACTTGTTGGAACTATTTCTTGATCCACAACTAGTAAGTCCCGTCCTTGTATTGTGAACTCTCTTAACTCTACCATGACGTGTGAACAAATGTTCTCTATAAGCTAGTAGTAGTGTATTAGCTAACAAACCAGATGAGTTATGGAAATTAAAAGTCACAAGCTTTATATTTCATGGACCAACCTCTCTACTGTACTGGATGTATATCTTCCAAAATGTTAAAACGGCTGTTCCTGCTTTGTGTTGAGACTCCCTCCACCATCCACTGAGCGGCTGCCTAGCTTGCATCACTTTCATGGGCCAGGCTAAACACTGGGCAGCAAGTGCAAGTCATCATGTTTCTTCAGATTGGATTTTTTTGCAGTTCTCAAGGGCCTGAGATGTATGTTCATCTGAAATTAGATTCCTGGCTGCAATTTGTACACCCTTCAGCGATGGTTCCACTTAGCTGGAAGGTGACAGAGGAAGTTAATTGGCTTCTTTACTTGCAATGGCAAGGCTGTTGATCAAGCATTGGCATGTTGCACGCCCTGGGAGGCAAGACATAACCACCCTTTGTGAGGATTTTCTGATGGTATCCAAACAGGCCACCCTTTGCTATTGTTATTGGTGTTCAATTAGCAGATATACACAACACAAAAGATTCAGTGTTTATTTAATGTATTCCTTTTTTAATGGGATACATTTAAAAAGATGTTAGTGGGAAAATCAGTCAGTGGACAAAAGGATTAACTGCCAAGGTTGCTCCGTTATTGCTAATTATAAATAGTAAAAAAAAAAAAAAAAGATGGAAAGGGAATTAGAGCTGAAAGGGGATATGCACAGCAGTGCCAGCAAACAAATACAACAGTGTAAGTGGCTTGTTAAGGAGGAGAACAAAAAAGGTGAGATCAAAGGGAAAAGAAAATCTAATAGCCAGGTAATGAAGGCAGATAATAAAAGAAAACACAGGGCAGGTTTGGCACAAAATATCATGTACAGATCAATGTCTGTCAGTCAGTGTCATTCCACTCAGCTCTTGCTACAGCAGCTGTCCAACTTGTGTCTGCTCATATTCATGTCCAGCTCTACTCAACACGCATCATCTGATAATCTTTGACCCTGTAGGGAAACATTTTCAGCATTGACCTGGGAGACTGTCGTCATGTGTATATGGGTGTTCTGCATGTTTGCGGGTGCTGTAGTTTATTGTTCAATTGTACATATATATGTGATTATATGTACTGTACGTGCATGTACAGTATGCATGCTTTTGTGTGCATGTCTGTCTGTCCCTAGAGTCATTAAAATAGGGGTTGAACGTTGCTCTGTGTGAGTGTGTGAGGCTCAGGCTAATAACCCAGTAAGGCTGGGATCTAATTCAGGGAAGCTTTTTGTCTTAAAATGACCCCTGTCCTTCTAACACCCTTCCAAGTGTGACACACACTTGTGGTGCCAGGACTTGGGAGGTGACACACACCACAAGTGTATGTTGCATGAAGATGACCTGAAAAACAATGAGCTAAAGAGACATATTATCTCAGTAGCCACATAGTTATTGTGGTAATGTACATCTTGACACTGTAATACATGAGCCTGTGAGTGTCTAGCCATGGTTTAGTGGCTTATCAAATGGGTTTTGTTATTGTTCAGTGGTTGGTGGAGTTGGGGCAAAATTGCTGGTGAAAAGGGAGGACTGGTTAGTAATAAATACAACCTGCAACAACTTAATTTGTAAGCTTGCTGCATAAGAAATCTCATTTACACACACAGACACTGTTACATTCACAGCATAAACACACCTGCCACAGCAGCCAGACACAAACTCAGTCTAGACTAAAACTTTCTTTGCCCCACAACAACAGGGTTCCTTGTTCCTGCGTCCAGCCAGAGCTGAAACCTTTGTATTTATGAGGGTATTTCCTACCATGTGGTATTAAGTAAAGGCAGCGACAGGTTAGTGGAGCGTAAAATGTCCCCTTCATGTATAACAAAGCTGTTCTTTGAAGATTAGCATACTGTTTGCTTCTGGACTTGGATTTGGACTCAGTGAGTATGACTGGAATAATTAAAATTACACATTTTGCAGGCAAAGGTTCATGCTGTCCCTAATATGAGTGTGTGTTTGTGTCAGTGTGAGGGTGCACATGTGTGTATAGTTTAGCATGTGTCAAAAAGTGGAGAAAAAGAGAGCCAGCTGATAGTAATCGGCAGTGGCATTCCAGTGCATCGACTCAAGAAGCTCTTTGATTCTGGGAATTCAAGTGTGTTTAAATATTTCCAATCAGGCAAACACTGTTTCACTGGAGAGATAGTTTACAATCTGACTTCACGGTATTCTCCCACAAGGTCCTAAAACTTTAAAAGGATTGTCCTAAATATAAGTTCATTGTGTAATTAATTGTGTAACAGCTAATCAGCCCACACTTGACATAGTATCTAATACTTAGATAAGGAAACAAGAAAGTAAACAAAGAATTTGTTTTACTGGAAGACATCCAAGTGGAATATCTATGTTGTATAATACATAGGGTACACACAAGGAGTTCTCTATTAAATACACATTTTTGTCAAACTCTCTGTACTGTTTCCAAAATATGAAAACCTTTTTCTCTATCAGCAGCTCCATTGTTCGGCATTCCTAAGAAGAGAAGCATATCAGAGTTTATCATTGTACTTCTGACCCCTGTGGATTTATAAGTTGCAATAAAAGAATACATAAAATAAAATATTGCTGCCATTATGTGGTAATGGTTTAACTTTGGAGATAGGTTGGGAAAACAACCATCAAGCTGTCGTCTGGTTGCAATGAATGTTTAACTCCGAGATAGTTCCGTGTGGTCAACAGTCCAGCAATTACAAATAATGTAGTTTCACCATAATGTGACAATAGGATTGTGACACAAGTTAATAGTTGTGTTCAAAAGATCAAAAATAGTTTTACTTTTAAGAGATATAATTTTACAGTATGTACAAAGTGCCCTACAGACTCTTTAAATTGCAGGAATTATATGGGTATATGGGTCTGTGAAAGATAGCTGCTCTTTTATGGATTATATAATAAAAGGAACATGATAGTACCTGTACACATTAGCACACACACAAACACACAGCCCCTCATTAGTCTGGCCAGCCAAGAAAATCCAACCATATGGGGCAGTAGGAAAGAGAAACAACAGCATGTGTTTGTAGAAGATAAAGCTTAGTTTTGTTGTGCCGCAGCCTTCAGGGAACACTCTGCAATTTGTACTCACCATCAAAGAGAAGAAGAAAAAAAAATGTGTCACATTACCAATGGACCAAATGCAATAAATTATTTATTTTTTTTAAATTTCTTTATGGATATTTGAAATTTCTTGTGCGTCTGTTTCTAACTGTGACTCGTCAGTCTAAGTTAAACATTACAGTATAGCCTATTTCATACTGTATCACTTACAATGCCCTCAAGGGGTTTTTCTACCACAAAATCTGATGCCATCTTGGCACTCCTAAGACAGAGGCTCACAGGCTGATGTGTGCCACAGGGGTCTCTCCTGCCCACGGCTATTGCCATGGCAACAGGCCCAGTGAAGAGCATCACCTTGAAGTGACTGTTTTGCTTTTGTTCTTGGTAATTAAAATGTATTATCTGGTGCCTGAATGGGTTGTAGTCGCTATAACAACTGCCTCGCTCTACATTAACCCACTCATTACATGTCTACTTAAAAGCCACCAGTCCGGTAGCCGACTTGGGTCAGTTGGCAGAGCAGGCGCACATATACTTGTAGTTTTATGCCTCGATGCAGAGGTCTAGGGTTTGACTCTGAGCTGTGACAATTTCCTGCACATCTTCCTCCTCTCTTTCCCTATTCTCATCTAGCTGTCCTGTCCATTAAAGGCGGAAAAGCCCCAAAAAATTATCTTTAAAAAAATTTAAAAAATAGCCACCGATGCGGGCATGTATTTGATTCCCTATATGGGCTGTGGTAGTAGCTGTATGTTTTATGAGTTATGGGCTGCCTCCGTGCTATCACTAGCTATAGCTAGGTGGACAAATTACCCAGCTAGCGAGCTAGCGGCTTTTCTAATTAAAATTCTTTCCTTTTTGCACAGCCGCTGCAGTTGACACACCTGTAATGTTAAACATGTTGCAATGTAAGCTAACTAATTAGCGTTGTTGACCCTACTGCTGAAGTTACTGCATAGCGATCATAGTAGGCTATATAAAGTATATACCGTATGTAAAAATGTAACCAGATCTGCTATCATTGCTTTAATTGGAGGACAAAAGTTGATCCAAGTTCCCACTTTTTGCCACAGCTGATAAATTATCCAGATTGGATTCATAGCTGTCCTCCAGAGTGAACAGAACTGCGTCCATGGTAATGTTCTGCTATGTATGGCATTGGTGTGTTATATTTAGAAACTATCTTCTTTATCATCTAACTTTATCAAGAAATAACAGACTGCTGAATGCAGAATGCCTTTGAATTCAACTAAACCATGAAATAATCCACAGTATTGTAGGGGCCTGGGTTGTAATGAATGAGTAATTGCTGGACCTACTTGTTCCATACATTGTGTATCACTGGGAGTTTGTCACAAAGTGTATGGCATGGGAGGAAACATTGAATGTCTTATCTTGCCCTTGCTGTTGCTTAACCTTTTGACTTGGACACTCTTGCCAAAATGTGCAACCCAATGTAGCCTTGCAAGAGGGTCCCATCCAAGTCATTCCAACTCTTCTAATATAGTTCAAGTACGGAGAGGGACCATGATAACTTTCCATTTTTGGAAGGTTAACGTGTTTACTGGAGGCTAAGATAGAACAGAATCTGCTGGTGATTGACAGACAACAGGAGGGTCAACCCCAATAGTCTCATTTTCATCAGAGGAGTGTACCTCATAATCATGATCCTCCTCAACATTCCTTACTCTTAGACACATTCTCCTCCATGTTACTTTCCCTGTCGCAGAGCCGTGACAAAACCTCACGGGCAAAAAAAACAACAACAACTTTGCTTAGACGTATTTTTCAATGGTGAGAGTATAAAGAGAGAACCCAGAGAACACCACGAGAAATAGTTTGAAAAGGCAAACTTTTATGTTTGTCCCTCCCATGTGTTGGGTGGAGAATCAATGTCCTTGCAGGGATCTGTATTTGTAGAGACTTTTTTAGAGACCATAAACATTGATTGGGGTCATGTTGACCTCAAGGATAACAGGAGGGTTAAAGGAATGGTTTGACATTTTAAGAAAATAGGCATAATGGCTTTCTTGCCACACTCATGTCTGATTGATACTGTGAAGCTACACCAAACAGCCAGTTAGCTTTGTTTAGCACTAGAAAAGGGGAAACAGCTAGCTTGGTTGTCTTAAAGGAGTCTCCGCACTCCGCAGTGCATTACTGTAGTGTTTCTGCCCAAAACTGGCTTCGAAGGGGTCCTGGTCACTGTAAAGGTCACAAGATTCATCAAATTATACATACTAAAGAGCTATAGGATAAAAGGATGGCTGGGTGGTTAGAAACATAGTCCTATAACTAACTTTCAATTACTGCAACAGCCATCTGATCCTGTCAAAGTGTCCTTCAGAGGCCCATTAATAAGAGCATTAGTTAAACTGTCTGAACTGCTGTATAGGAGCTATCAGAGAGAAGTAGGTTGGGGTCAACCTTCATGTTTAATTTCAGTAGCTCTGGAACAGAGTGCCTTGACAGTGATGGATAGCCCAAGGACAGGAGGAAGAGAAGAAAAGACGGTCTAATGGATAGAGAAAGAGGGAAAAAAGGAAAGGTTTTAGGGAAATATGAAAAGCATAGCAGACATCAAGACGAGGACTGTGAAGAAAGCCACAAAGGGAAAGAAGAAATTAGCTTGAAGCGGAGTAAGTAGAATCAATGCACCAGAGTCTCATCTCACAGCATTTTTTTTTTTTCCAGACGCGCTTTGGATAGGGATTACATAGAGAACTGTGCAAGGGAGACAGAGAACGGTGGAGAGACTCAGTGAGAGAATGGGGAACAGAAAGAGAGAGAGGGCGCTGACCTACTTTGAATGGGAATTCTAATGCGGCATTTGAATCAGCGAAGGGGAGAAAAAAAAGGAAATGAAAAGAAGAACAAGAAGATTGAGGCTACTTGCTACCAGAGGCTCCTCCAGCACATTTAAACCAGGCAGTAAGTCTACCACACTGTCCTACACAGGCCTTGGTCTCAGTCACATTGGCTCTGGGAAGAAATCATCTGGATTCATGAAATTGCCAGTGACCGCTATTCAGACCAGAGCTAATCAATCTTTCTTCATAATTTGTCTGCATTAGGCTGTAATGGAAGCAACCTACACAGAGCTCATTTGTCTTGTGTCACGGACGGTATGTTTGATGCCCTTGATCTATTTTCTTTCCTCTTCTATACCCAATGGTCACAAGCTGAATTCATAATCCATTTATAATTAAATGTCATCTATTTTAAAGGACAGGAGATTAATAAATGGAGAGGTGAGAGATGGCAAACAGAGAAACAAATATTGACCAAACAGACATATAAGAAAGCCACAGAGACAGAGAGAAGGGATTGTGTGTCTTTGTTATATTTGATAGATATGACAGAGAGATGAATGTTCAGAGCATTTTAATCATTTCAGTATGAGTAAAGGCACATTGACATAAACACACCAGTCATACTGTCTGGCAGGCTCTTATAAAAGGGATTTCCACTTCAAATACCTACCTACCTACACACACACACACACACACACACACAACAATTGTCCTGAGTGCACACACATATGTTTCACAATTATTAACAACTGCCTTGTGCTATTGTTCACTTTGACAGTAAAAGATGCAACAACAAAAAAAAGAAAAGAACTGCAGTGGGTGTTAAGACCACAAATAGCTCTACACTGCTATAGTGTTTGTGTGTGGTTTACAGTAACTAATTAGAAACTTAAAGGACTAACTTGACATTTTGGGAAATGCACTTATTCACTTTCTTGCCAAGAGTTAGATGAGATGATTGATACCACTCTGATATCTGTCTGGTAAATATGAAACTAGGGCAAAATAGATCAATCGGCATCACTAATATTAATGCTGGATTCTTGTCAGTACTGTAAGATTGTCAGGCAACCAATGGGTACATCCACCATCGCTGATCTGTGCAATACATTTCTTTCTCACAAAACAAAACACCCCACCGAACAAGACTCTGATGATCTGATGTCTAGCAAGTCAAAACGTTGCTTTTTGTTGGTGTTTACAACACCTTAAACAATAACCCAAGGTGGTTTTTGAGTATTCTGCAGATCAAACCTTTGATGAGTACCTGCAGAGGGCAGGTGGTCATGCCCATTCTGGCAGAAGATCTCACCAGATCCCCTGGGACACGGAGAGTAGATGGGTCTTGGATTGATGGGAATAGAACAGGGCATGCGCCTCTTGGATGAGTTACCCAGCGCTCTGAACACACACACAGGGACAGAAATACAACTGCACAGAAAAGACAGAAATGGAACTACACTCAGTACTGGTGAGGGAAAGTGAGAATAGAGCAAGGGTGATCCAATCTACTGAAAAATCACTGGCAGTAGATTCTGACTTGCACACACTTTATTTAGCTTCTCTTTCTTATTACATGTGTGTCTCTTTTTTCCAAGGGTACTCAAATGTGTGATTTGGCATTTAAGCCTACTTTACATTTTCTTTATTGAGTTTCTTCATAAAAAAGAAACACACATTGGTGTTCCAATCCAAGCTTGAAGTGCAATGAAAATATTTTTAGCCTCCAATCAGCCAGAAAGCCCCACAACCTTTTACAACACCCTTCTTTCATTAGCGCTCAAAACCAATTAGCTCTAAATGTCCATATGTTGCAAAACTTCATATGGAACAAGAACATTTATAAGGTTGAAAATAAGCACAGCTGCACGCTCGCTCACCCTTAAACATCACTGCCAACCAACCTCTTTCCAAGATACACCCACAGGCACATATTCATTAGCTCGCCCTAAGTGTGTGAGAAGCTTTTCCACACGCTCTTGGCGCTCTAATGCAATTGTCTTATAGATTGTCTACTCTGTCTCTAGCAGACTAATATGGAAACTTCTATGCCAGAGCAAATCCCCCATCGAGCAGATGCTCCGTACATGGTTGTGTGAGGGGAGAAATGCAAGACAGGTGAAAACGATTATTGATGCCACCCCCTTTTCCTGAAAGAGGATCTCTCTTGCTTAAAGATTCTCTCTCCTACTTTGCCTTCACTGTCGGGGTAATAAAGGGCCGAGACGAGAGGGGGATGATGTCATTCTTACAATCGATGGAGCAGTGAGTCTACTTGATGCAATTTCTGCTAAATTTATTAGCATCATACACCACAGGAGCCTCTGGGGTGAAACCGAGTGGCAGCAGGGGGGATAACGTGACTGATTCTCCTCCCCACACACATCTGCACACTCTAATAGAAGCTATGGTACGTCAGCCAAGTGTCACTATACTGATGGTTTGTTACTTGCTATTGTTATGTGGCCATATTGAGAAGTCAACATAAGCCAATCACTTCCTAACAAAAGGTTATCAAAATAAAGTGTAAAATTCAAAAACGTTAAGGATGCTGCATCTTACTTCTTCCCTCATGGGAACTTAAGGGTTAAGGGTCTTTGTGTCTCACTGGTGCTGACCTCCAAGTCTTATAAATAAGAGATAAACCTATTAGATACTTCAGAGCAGGCAGGAGGTGGGGCAGCTATCAACAGCCTTGGGACCAGTGGGAGGATAGAATCCATGTGAGCTCATTGTTTGTGTGTGTCTTACTTTTTAACTTGTGCCGTGTGTGTTTGTGTGTGTGTGTGTGTGTGTGTGTGTGTGTGTGTGTGTGTGTGTGTGTGTGTGTGTGTGTGTGTGTGTGTGTGTGTGTGTGTGTGTGTGTGTGTGCATGGAATGATTTGTGAGCATATGGCTGTGTGTCAGTCCTGGCATACAGTGAATATGGTTATTAGCATCATTATTGTGTGCTATAGGAACAGTGCCTTTACAGAGTTTGGGAATGTGTTTAAACTTTGAGATCATGCTTATCAGCTTCCCTTCCCTGTTTTTAAGTAGTACCCACTATGATGTAACATGTGACTAAGCATCCTGTTCTTTCCATTTTTAAGGGTGGAAATGTCAGTCAGTTGGTCGGTCCAACACTTTAGTCAAGACTCAAAAATCTCAACAAGATTGGTATGAATATCCATGGTCTCCACATGATAAATCCTAATGACTTTTGATCTTTTACTTTCGTGCCAACAGCAGGTCCAATTTTTCCAATACTTTGGTTCATGACCTAATACTTGCTAAACTATTGACATTCACAGCAGATTCAGTTGAACTTTGTGTTTAGTTCTAATTAGCAAATGTTAGCATGCTTACATGCTAAACTAAGTTGGTAAAGCATGGTAAACATTATGCTTAATGAACACCAGCATGTTAGCATTGTCGTTGTGAGCATGTGTCCATGCTAGTGTTAGCATTTCAAGCTCAAAGCACTCACAAAGCTGCTAGCATGCCAGAAGACTGTTTTGTTTTGTTTACCTTCTCACAGAATCATAATTGCAGTTAAAAAAAATCAGCCCATAAAATTAACAAAATGTACTTTTTTCCAAACAAAAATAACAGAAAAAAAACTGTGAACACGTGTACATATGGCCATTATGTTATGATCATTTGATAGGCTTGCCTGGAACAGTGAAAGAAATAACAAAAGACAAAAGACAGGAGGGTGTAAGAGTCAGGGAGAGGAATGTTCTGATGTTGAATACATTATAAGAATATATTTTATTATACATAAATAACCATGCCCATCAAAAACTAGAAGAAAATGTATCCATTAAGGATGTGCGGAGGTTTTTACTGTATTAGCATTTTAAATGTGTGTTGGTGTACAGTATACTATAGGCACACTTGCTTCGGCTCTCTGCACTTATGTAACCATGTGGGAGAGGATAAAGTGAATTTTGATGATGAAGTCATGACTGGAGGCTGGCCAGGGTGTAAAAATGCCAAGAGATTACTGGGATTCAGAACTAACTGCATCCAAGTGTCTCTAAGATACAGGAATAATGGGCGTTCTGGTTCGAGGCATATGGGATTTACACTGATAGAGGAGACAGAAGGTGGCCTTGGCCTGCCATCAAAGACCAGCCGTGGACCTCCATGGCATAAAACTGACCGCATATCCTGTACGTGTATCCCCTTTTGTGTTGTTGTTATTCCTGATGCACAGAGGTCATCGTGTTTGTTGCTTTTACCTTGTTACACATTACCTTTCAGAGCATCGTGCGAAATGTGTCACACCTCATCAAACCTAATTGCACATGGGACAGCACTTCAGAAGCAAAAAAAAAAACAACCTTCATGGCACGATACAAGCTCCAGTCTCCTTGACCACAAGCACATGCAAATGTGCATGAAGTAGCATACATAAACAAACATACCCGATTTATGCATGCTGGTGTGTGAGCACACAAGTGGCCACTATGTTACAGTCCATAAATCTGTTTAGTGTTCTGCAGTACATGTTGATGGTAGCTTTTTAGAGAGGAAACACAGGGTACTTGGGGACAAACATCTCATTTGATTGTGTGGTATGTGCTAGTAGCAAACAGCTTTGTAAAGTGATGTAAGATAAGAAAAAAAATGTAGCTGTTATTGGTTACTCCTTTTTAGGTTGTATTTCACTTAATCCTGGGTGCTGACCAGAGTGGTCAACAACAGTGTAGTGTAGCCACAGGGCAGTACAATGAATGCTGCCTTTCTTTTTAGTCTGCCAGGAGACATCAACTGGACCGATTGTACTACAGGGATTGGTGACATCATTCATTCTCTCAGCACGGCAATACACACACACACACACACACACACACACACAAGCCACTCCTGGGTCGCCCTCTCCATAGGCCAGTGGCTCTAAATGGAGCTTCTTACAAAGCACTGGGTCAAAAAGTCCAGTGAGTAGGGTCGGGTGGAGAACTCCATTGACCTACATCACAGACATAATCAACAATGGTCATTTCATTCAGTCTCCACAACAACTCTTACACACACACACACACACACACACACACACACACACACACACACACACATATATACACTCACACACACACACACACACACACACACATACACACACATACAGGCCTACTATCACTATACACCACAACCTGCATCTGTCTCAGAGTCATAATAGGCAGTTTGTAATCAGCAAGCTGTCCCGACCCCCGCAGAACTGTCTGCAGAGGCCTCACCAGTTCAATGGGCCTCTTATATCTCCAGAGAGAAACAGCGCAGTGCCAAACAAGACTGGCACAGAGCGGGAACAGCGTGGGCACGTGGGAAACGCATGGGCGATCCACGGCTCGTCTCGTGATCCAACACAATAAACAGTTTTAAATGGGGAAGCTGGCAGACGGAAAACAAAACTGATAGATGAAGAGGAGCTAGATGGTCCCTTGTGACATGATGTTCATTTCGCAACAGAGAAAAAAATAGTTGGATGGATGAAAAATGGAGTGACAACTCAGCACTTACCATGAGCTGAACGCAAATATTATTGTGTAAACATTTGTGTTATGACTAAACAGTTTGTATGTTAACATGAATGGATTGCTGAATGGGCTTACTGGGCACAGGCCCAGGGCCTCCTCTGGATTTCACCTGCAAAATGTCACTTCTGAAAACACATACCGACCACAAAAAATGAACACAAAGAATAATAAATCAACTACAAAGAAACGCAAAACAATCGCAAAGAGACATGAAATGACTGCAAATACACGTAAGGATCACAAAGAGACAAAGTGACCATTGAGAGACAGAAAAACACCACAAAGAGACAAAAATACATAAAGAGACACAAAATGACTACAAAGAGACATAAAATGAACACAAAGAGACACAAAACGACTACAAAGAGACACAAAATTACTCAAAAGAGACAAAATGACCACAAAGCGAAGTATAATGACTACAGAGAGACACAAAATGAGTACAAAACGACTACAAAGAGACAAAACACAACTGCAAAGGGACACAAAAAGACCACAAAGAGACACAAAATGACCACATAGTAAGACAAACCAGCAAAGAGACACAAGACAACAAAAATGAGGAAAGAACATTGTATGTGTCTCGCTCCTATATGTGAAAGATGGTGGGACCCATTGTCTCGTAATCCATCCATGAACATGTTGCACCTAACATGTTTTCAGTGTAAAATAGGTAAACATTTAAAAGAAAGACACACCAAATGGAGGAGATATACAGGATATCATCCTATCATCTTCAGTCTGTATCCACACCAGCGTCACAAAATGGCCGACTGTTTGGGATGCAAATAATTGAGTCTCATTAGGATCCACAGAGATGCTGTGAGTGAAAGATAGTATCTGCTGTGTTTGCATGTCCTGGGGGGAGGGGGGCATGCTGTGGAACAAAACAGCCTAGGGACAGCGAGTCAGTTTGGGAAAAAACACACATTTGACAGTATCACCAAGGACTTGTCTGGAAATCAACAAAGGCACACTGATGACAGCAGATGATGTGTGGATTTGATGGCACGACTTTCAGTTTTTTATCTGTCAAACTTCTCTCTGGGTATCATGACACGTTTGTCCGATAATCCCTGCAGTACTGAAGACCAAGTGTGTGTGAATGTGTGTACAGAATGAGAGCAAAAGGTATATGAGTACAATACATGTGTGTGTGTGTGTGTGTGTGTGTGTGTGTGTGTGTGTGTGTGTGTTTGTGTGTGTGTGTGGCTGATAAGCGTAAACAGCCCACTCAGGCTTCAGCATTTGCCTACGCTGATTACATCTCCTTTGCCTTGTCCAAAACCAAATCAGTCTTGCCCCTTCTTGCTGCGACACACACACACACACACACACACACACACACACACACACACACACACACACACACACACACACATAAACACACAGATTAAACACTCGAGCAGCTCCCTGCACAGGCATGTGATACATAAACACTTTAAACAGAGCAGATCTGAACCAGTCCAAACTTCCCCTTAGACTGCACTGTCAACAAACAGGCCATTTTGCACATGCAAATTTAAAACCCCAAAGATAGTCAGATGGAAATCTCGGACAATGATGAACTCATACTTTCCTGTGCTCCTGTATGCTAATGAAAGGCTTCATGTGAATGAGTTGTCAGGGGATTTATAATTACAGGGATAAGGAGCAGCGTTAAAGAGCTGTAATGAGCCGTGCAGCCTGGTAGGTCTTCTGACTGGAGAGCTAGATGCTAAATGCCTCCTGTGGATCCTGGTTCAGTGTGTGTATGTGTGTGTGTGTGTGTGTGTGTGATACTTATGGGAGTGCTATTTGAGTGTTATCATGTCTGTTCACATTCACCAACTGTCTCACAGACGTGAAAAACGTTACTTGGATCAGTGAGACGTGGGTTTCATGCGCTGGCTTCAACATGACAACACAGAAAACCACCTGGAGCCTGTAGAGTTATTGTTTGACAGCAAAATAAACAAGTATAAGCTATTACTCAATGCAACATAAGATGAAGGTTTATGAGAGGTTCACTAAGATAAGCTTGATTAGCACGTAACCTTTTCCTCAAGGAGCAGCTTCAGTCCTAAATACAAATGCGATGGAAACAAACGGGACTCATGCTTTCACTAGAAAAGTTCATGCCATTTAAGAACAAATAAAGTGCTTAGTTTAGAAGAAGAATCATGTTGTTCTCCTGTGTAACTTATTAGTTTACTCTGCAGAATGAGAAGCCGTAACTCTGCCAGATTTCACTCAGAGCTTACCAAAACATAGCTGCTTACTGTTTTCTCCCATGTGATAAAATCATTGTTTATGAAGCTTAAAATGTGAGACACCAAGCATCTGGTGATGACCAGCTGTAAGCCTGGAGACCGTATTGTCCAAAACTTATTCTTCTTTTGTACCTACCACTGTGGCTACCTGACCTTTAGAGCCATAAAAAGCTCACCAGCAATGTATCGGTCGTGCAGTCCTGCCGAATCACATGAAACTACAGAAACTGCTGGTTAATGTTGTTGGTCCACATGTGAGTTGACCCAAATTCAGCTGAGACAGATGACAGACATGAAGGAACAGAGGAGCTCATTCACCCCGCTCACAGCCACTTGCGAGTTGGCCTTTTAACATCTGCTGCAAACTGACCGACCTTTGCACTGCAAGATAAATCCACAGAATGCTGCGTGTTACTGTTTGGCTGCCAAAAACATTTTCCCATTACATGAGTTTACTAGACTGAAAAAAAACTCTTTAGTAGAAGGCAATAATGTGGATTTGCAAAACACAAATAAAAGCATTATTTTGTGATTGTGTGGGCACCATGAAAAATTAACTGTTTCTACAAATTCATTATGCCTTTTCTGTTTCCCTTTTTTTTGTTTCATCATCAGTCTCTCTCAAACTCCCCTCTTCTTTCTATGGATGTATTTAGACCACAAACCATAGAGGGATTACTGAAACAAAAATGAAAGAGGAAACCAGTTCTGTTTTGACTGCTTTACTGCCAGCAGACAGAGACAGTAAAAATAACTAGGCCAAGGCCGTTTCTAATGCTTTTGAAAGAAAAAAGTGCATATTTTGATAAGTATGCAATATCCCTCTCATACTTCAGATAGGCTCTGCAAGTGCCTCCTTAAGGGCCTCTTAGAGATGAGAAATGACCACTGGGGGCATCGGAATTTGCCTCACAGTCAGTGACATTTACATGAGCAGTCATTTGGAAAATCGGCCCCTTAGATGGGACTATGCTATGTCTGTAAACCACACTGTCAATCTGACCACTAATTAGGCAGTGCAGAGGAAGAAGACCGGGATGTACGGGAGGGTTTGATGCGCTACTTGAATAGCTAAATAAAATCTTTTCTTTGATATATTGTCTTGTTTTGTTTTTATAAGTAACAGTGTGCAATATTGGAAACGACATGCAAAATAATAGCCCTTGATATTGAATAGTGAGAATTGAAAAGTGAGAATAGTGCAGAAAGTAGATAATCTGTCGGTGTCTGGCTAGATTTTTTTTATTTAAATGGCGCGGTTGTTCCGGACACACCCTCCGCACTCTTGTTTGCTAAAAACGCAGTCATAAGTGACGGTCCTCCGACCAACCAGTAGTCTGCAGGTTTTCACGTCACCTTTTGGTATCACCTCAGCTCGCTTGGAACCTCGACTGAGGTAATACTAAAAAAAGTACCTGGTAGCAGGTCCCAGGGACTTTTTTTCGTAATGGAAAACCAAAAAAGGCGAGTAGAGTAGAGTCGAGTCGAGTAGATACCACGCAGTGGAAAAACGCCATAAGGTTCTTGGCATAAAGGAACCATGAGTGCTCAAGCTTTATGACACCTTGCTTCTTGCCACAAATGATGACATGTTGAAACAGGAGATTGAACTGACACACCCAGAATTAACTGCACCTACTTGCAAAGCACATGCACACATACTAGAAATCACACTTGCAAATGGCGACGTGAGCCAGCGTGAGCCATAATCTGATTTAAGATATTCAGATCAGCTCTCTCGGCTCGCACCACATATGTCAAAAATTGTACTTGTGATCAATCTCCGCTCCTCTTCACTTGTACTTGACAATCAGCTCCATGATGCCCTCCACCACCCCCTCCCACCCCCCACCCCTCCAATCTCAATAATAACCTGATTTCATACAGACACATCGTAACACAATTCACACATCCTCACCTTGCTGCAAGGACACGTTCTGTATTACCCCAAAGGTTTTACATTCATTAGAATACAGAACACCTCATAGCTTAACATCTTTGGTTATAAAAGCAGTGGAAATGCGATCCTATGAGAACAGCGTGTCAGTCAAATGTATTGTCTATGATTGGGTGTGTTGTGTATTTCTTTGCTACACAATGCCATAGGGATTATATTTGCATGTGTCCCCTAAAGATACTATTCACGACAAAAAAAAGATAAACCCAGAAGGCTTTTTTGGGGGGATGGGAAAACATTTTTGAATATTGTGTTGCATATTTTTTGTGTTCCTGCATCAATATGAGAACCAAGTGGATTTTTTTCTTTTAGATCAGCAGTCTATTGAATGTTGGAATCTAATAAGTTCCCCTGTTTGATTTAACAGTAAACCCTTAGTGTCACTAAGATAGTGAAACATTTTTTTGTGTGATTTTATTTTCTACCGGCAATTAATCATGAAAAAACACCTCACTGCGAATATTTTGATGCAGCGCCAACATGAACATGGAAAATCTACAAAAGCCTGGTGTTTTTCCGCTAACTTTTGGGATTTCAAAATTCAGTATAATGTGCATGGACTGACAATGTTTTCTTCTAAACCTCATTTTGGCCCGGCAATGGTTGCCATCAATGTACTGTGACTTAGAGTTGTGGCATAATCATTTTGCAGCCAGTGTTTGTCATTTTCCTCACCTATGCCAAGGTAAACATCCAGGCTGCACTTAACATTGCTTCATAAGAATAAATGCCACACTGCTTCTTCCACAGTTTAAATGTTACAGCTGTTAAAATGCAGAAGCATCCAGAAGTCTTACAATGTGTGTTTTAACCATTTCACCCTTTGAAAAAGAAAAATGCATAGCTTACTGGCATGCCGGCTAACTAGCTTGTTACGTACAGAAGTAAAGCCAGAATTGTACTGTCCGCATCCGCGAGTGTACCATGAGGGTCCAGGTGAATGTAAATGTACGCGTAGGCTCTGTGCTCTCGTCTACACACCCGCAATTTGTTACGCTATAAGTGGTAGCGTAGCGATCTACTGAGCATGTGTGGAACACGTCCTCCAAGCGCATAGTACAGTACTATGCCTCCGTCGTGTCCATAGCTGTCCATAGTAGTAGTAGTACTAAGGCTGTGTATCTCCATTCCACAGTATGTTTCCAAAGAGCTGAAGGGGCACTAATGGGAAAAAGAAAACTACTTATATAACACATTTAGTAATTTTCAAGTTTTAACTATTCTTAAAACAATCCTCTTTTTACAGCAAAATGTTTTCTTTAGCTGTGGCCCCATCTTTCACCCAACAAAAGGCAGAGCTGTGAGCTGAATCCGAAGAAAATAACAAACCTCAAAAACATTAAGCATTGTATTTTAAAGTCTGCAAAGAATGAAGAAACAACAAAAACTAATTAACAACACTGAGTTCACTCCATTAAAGAGGCAGCGCCTGGTGTGTTATAGTAGGCAGGGAGGAGGAAGATAGATAACGGGGGACATTTTGGGAAAGGCAACGGAAGGAAAAGCAGACATCACCCATTACCTAATTACTATTACTCTTACTGACTCCGGAGTTGATGAATGAAAGGGTATGAGAGCATTTTCATTACAGGCAGCAAATCAGAATAGGAGCTGGATGAGGAAAAAGTTGGGATGAGATGGGGAAAAAGAAGATAAAAAGCAATGTATGAACAACAATCAAAAGCTATTATTTCCTGCTGAAAGTGTTCTTTTCACATACTGGTTTAATAAAACAGAAACAAATGTCACTATTTCTTCCTTTTATATCTTCCAATATTTTATATTGTCTCACACATTCAATCTACTGTATGTGCATTGAAGTGTAACTGCTCATGTCTAGACTTAAGACTCAGATCAAACAGTGAGAATAAGCCACCTGGAGTTTTCCACATCTCGCACAATACAAACACACTTTCCAGCAGGCCAGGCAATTTTCCTTAAGCAAATTACATATATTGTTTGTTCTGGTAACATAATAGCTGGGACCCAACCCCACCTGTTACACAAAGTAGGAGGTGGAGGGGTGTGGGATGTGGGTAGAGAAAAAGCAAATATGACCTGCAGAACCTGATAATCTACCTAGCAGCATGCTAGATTTTGTCAAATGTAATAATGATGCTTCTCAAAAGGACATGCACGTGGATTATAAAGGGGTAATTATGAATGAGTTTGTGAGAGAGGTGTTCGCTGTTTTGGAAAGTGTCACATGAGTAAAAGAATGTGATCAGCAAAAGGAGCTGGATGAGCAGTTGGCCTTTCCAAATCTAAAGCAGACACACAGTTGCCACAGCTGTGATAGCAGTGAGGGTTTCAAATAATCTGTGTGTGTTGAGTGAGTGACAAACAGAGGATCTGTGTTTAAGACTCCTGGATGAGTCGAAGTAGCCTGATAGCACAGGCGTATCTCTTTGGAAATGGAAACATGGGTCGGACAGAGCTGATAAACAAACAGCACCTTTTAGTGGTTATCCAAACTGCAGACAATTAAGGGGACAAAATTAGAAACCACTCTCAGCCAGGTCAAAGGTAAAGATCACTGATGGCAGTGCCACAGCTGCTCATCCACTACCATTTGTTCATGCATGCAACACCTTTTTATAGTAATTCTGGTCTTCAGAGGGTCACCTTCTTTGGTATGACGATTCAAATGAAATAATTGGCTTATTATGTTGTGACGCACTACAGTCAGAGCAGAAACAGGTGTTTTTACTGAAAATTATGTTGGCGGGAATAGAAAGCAAAAGCAATTCATATAGAAAAAAACAACTTGATCATCGGATAGATTTTTTCCACACATTTTTCTTCCTTATCAAGACCTGGCTCATAAATTACCCACAATGCAATTCAACTGCTGACGTTTTAGTCAGAGATTCGGGTTATTGTAGTAGCGGCAAAATTAGACTCGAGCCGCTAGCATAACTGCCTACACCAATCGATAGTATAGAAATATAATTTCTAGGAGTCGTGTCACATTTTTCTTTGCATCCTATTGTGTTCTTTTCTGTTGTCTTCTGTTTATGAGTTGTTCCTGTGAAGTCTGCTGTAATGTTGTGAGCCAGGATCTGAGGGTAGTAATAATGATCTCCTGCTGAGTTAGCTGAGCCTGGGCTTTTTATTTGGCCTGTAACGATGCAGTTCTGACTTGCGGACACCTGATATACTCCATTCATGATATGAGGCTCCTATAAATGAAGTCCTGTAAATTTTCTGTACTGTTCTTGTACATGTTGAGAAACACCTACTCACAAACTGAAACATAAACACAAAACCACAACCAAATATCCAAATGTATTAGCCCGAGTGCTGGTATAGGCACAGACTGAGATATGTTTATGATCATAGTGGAGCTTTTCATCTCTCTGCAGGGTCTATGTCAACAGTTGCAAAACACAAGTCAATAGTTTCTCTATAAACAAGGGAGGAGCACCTACTGTCTAACCACACAGGTCATAGGTCATAGCTTACTTTCTAACAGTTAAATTGGACATGGTTGGCAGCAAAACATTGTTTATTAGCTCTGTGGCACCGTCAGGAAGGTGTTTATTCATTTTTGAGCTAAAAAAGATGGATGATTATACCTGCAGAGCCCAACATTTCTGATTAAGTGCTTAAGAGCAAGGTATTGGACCACAAAGTCTACAACAGCAAAATAGGAATGCTTATGGATGTTTGTGATGTGATTAAGATGTTTCACATTGCCTCATGCACTAATGCTACTCACCACAGCCATAGTGTACTAATGTTTGCAATTAGGCAATCGGGGATTATATGTCTTGTTCAAGTGGATTTTAAGATTATTTACTGAAGGACAGGAGATAATTACACTTTCTTCCCCCACATCTTTTAAATTTATCCTGGAATGCCTCCCCTTAACCTTTAGGCTTCAGCCGCTCCCTTATGACAGAGAAATACTGTTATGAGCGTTTTCAGCCTTGTGCAAATAACAACAACAATTTACTTCCCTTCCTCTAAGGCAAGGAAAGCTGGAAAGTTAAAAATAGGAATATAGGGGAAGTGTGCAAACTGCAACCAAGAAAGCATAATGTGCAAAACATTAGGAAAACACTCACATACTTACATAAGGAGTATATCCCTATATAACCTCCACAACATCTGCATCTTCCCTACATGACTGAAGTGGAGTTTATGGTTTAAAGCAAGTAGATATTATAATTAAAAAAGACACAGGAATATACTGTAGCATATACTGTCCCATATACTGTCACAAGTGGAAGTACCATATGTACAAATCCACATGCCAATTGTCTTAAATTGATAAAGTGGTCTTCTAAGAGTAGGGCAAGAAGATATGATAAGGAAGAAGGGCTGTGTATGATTTTAAACTGCCAGACCTGGTTAGGTGAAGGCTTGTTATCTCTATGATTAAATGTCCCTCTAAGTAACAGTCCCGAGTAATGGAGATGTGTTCCTTTGTTGCTTCGTACAATTAATGTGTATACACTGTGTGCACCCATGCGACATGCTAGTGTGCAAATGTGTGTGCGTCTCATTCTTACCCGTGTCATCCATCCATCCCTGGTGAACTGTGTATGCCATTAAAGGATGGCAAGACTGCAGCCATTAGCGTAACAGGAGAATACCAATGAGAATCTCAGAGACTGACCACACAAATGCATGTATGTGCTGCAGACGGTACTCAGTGTGAAGAGGGGAGGCACACACACTCTACTGGAAACCATTATCACTGTTCCCTTCACAGCAGTTAAGTGGGCAGTTAGTTATTTTGTATGTGTGTGTGAGAGAGAGTGTATGAATGCCTGACTGTTTAAGTGAGAAAAAACAAAGGGGATACAATTATGACAGCAGCAAGCATCCACCCCTGAAGCTCACTTTCTTTGGGAGGAAGTGAAACCAAGAAAAGAGGAGAGAAGAGCAGCAATTGTATTGTTTTCACCCCATAGTCACCCACACAAAAAGTGGAAGTCTACTTGTGTTTGCTGCTGCTGCTTTTCCGACCCAAAAAGATAGCGCTCACAGCCAGCCACACCACTTCCAGTAAGCTATAATCATCACCAAACTGACGCAGATTACTGGAGGAGGGAGAGAGTGGGAGAAATAGCAGCGAGAGTTTTGAACAATGGCTGAGAAAATTATGGGTTTGATATTGAGGTCACATAATAAAGGCAAATAGAGCCTAAAGGAGTTGATTGTATGGCTCACAAAATATACCCCGTGCCTAGCCAATAGAGACAGAGAGAGGGTTTGTCCATGGCTGCTTTTAGCCTTTTGTACAATATGTGCCTTTGGTAATTACATTCTCCATTGAAAAACACTTGAATGGTTTGAAAAGACAGGGCAGAGAAAACAAGTTATCTGTCTCTGTTGTGCTCTTGTAATGAAATTGCTGTTGATTGAATCAGGAGCATGATGAACAATTTCTTTTGCTAGCCTTTGAGGAATGAGCAGGCATGACAAAAATGGGCAGCAGGCCATATTTGGACAGCTTTGGGCCAAATGGTGTTTTGTTTCCATGCGGCTCGTGTAACATGGGACGCCATTTGCAGCGAGGGGCAGAGATCAGAGATGTTATGAAAAATGATCTGAGAGGGCTTGTGTTGGTTCTGACATAAAACACATATGGCTCTTTGATGGAGGATATACACAGGCAATCATGCAGACAATGAAACCCAAACACATAATGTAGCTATATATATATATATATATATATATAAGTATCAAATCACATAATGCAACACATTTGGAACCAGTTTGACGCACCCCCTGTTATCTGTCCAATCACCATGAGTGTGTGTGTGTGTGTGTGTGTGTGTGTGTGTGTGTGTGTGTGTGTGTGTGTGTGTGTTTTCTCAATGATCTTATCAATCCTGGTAATTACCCTCCTCCCTTCGGCACACATTCTGTCACACAAAATAACAGTTGTTATGCCAGAACAAGCGTTGCGGCCACTCCCCTGCTATCCTATCACCAGGTATTTCTGGATTCTCATTGGTCACCTGAGGAAGTTCAGTGATCGCCGCACCCACTGTTACTGCAAAACATCTGACGGATGACTTAGAGTGAACTTAGTTGCATTGACTACCTTAATATTGTTTTTCTAGAAGACATATTTTTAGTACACCCGGAATGTACGTGTAGAAACACACACACACACACACACACACACACACACACGCACAAAGCATGCAGAAATTTCTGCATCTGTGAGTGTATTTTTGCTTGCATGTTGGACACTAACACCAACTTATTCCAATACAACAACTAGGAGGTGTGAAGCTCTGTTGACAGTCAAAGGCCCTCAGGGTTGAGAACAGCTTGAAGTTATTTTTACCAAAATTCTCCTGGGAGTGTGAGGTAACACAACTCTCATAGGATCTAATGCGTGTGTGTGTGTGTGTGTGTGTGTGTGTGTGTGTGTGTGTGTGTGTGTGTGTGTGTGGGGCATACCATGAGATGTAGGTGCAGGTTGTACCCACACACCTGCATCCTTTTTATGGAGGAAAAAATACACAGGAGACAGTCCTGCATTTGTAGAGTGGGGGAAACTGTGAAATCACCTGCAACATATACAGTCGGCTTGGCAGGATCTCAAAGCATGCACACACAAATGGTAAAGCAACATGGCTGCCGTTAGTGGACTTTGTTTGCTCGGTCTGCTCTCAACTCTAAGGTCTTTTCCAGTCAAAACAGTTCTTGTATGGAAACCATTTCATTTTGTGTGTTAGAAAATAGTTTTAAGAAAATGAAACCACCATGGAAGCAACACCACATTAAATATATACATAACACACAATATACCACAGTATGTAACAGTAGATTTATTACAGTCTATATTTTAACTCATCAGAACATTTAGAGGGCAGAAAGAGAATCAAAACTTCTCAAGAGTGGTCTCCCATAGCCACATGCTGTTTCTTATAACACTTTATAACACCTTGCATAATAATCTGATCCATGTATCTCCACCCATATGAACTATAGCAGAGAATTAGATGACAAAATCAGCTTCTATGTCACTCTATGAAGACAGGCAGTGGTACCATAAGAGAAAATCCTTGCAGCATGCTGATCAGCATGACTCACATTTCCTTAACTCGAGGCTCTGATATTCTTGGTTCTTATGCCATGTGAGTTATGTAACCTTTATGATGTTAAATGTACATTGTGTCTGAAGTTATGAATTCCAAATAGTTTCTTGTTGACCTCAGATACAGAACAGATAAAGATGGTCACAAGGTGTGATTTACTGCGCTTTGTTCCAGGAGTTACACTGTAAAAGAAAACCATGTCAAAAGCATTGCAGTACAGCGAGATATCAAAATTTTACAAGCCCACAGCCAACATGAGTCTACATGTTTATGATAGAAATCTGCTCTTTACTGTAGAAAACAAGTTCAAATTTAGTGTAAAACTGTTTTGTATCTGTCTTGTAACTGAAGGTTTATCAGTCTAATATTTTTACATTTACAACTATTAATGTTTCAATAAAAAATCTGCAAAAAGTGTGTCTTTTGGTAGTTCTAACTTACCAATGAGAGCTGTAAAAGGGTACGTAACGCAATATGCTGATGATAATGTTGCTAAGATACTGCTAAAGGGGCAATGGACAAAATATCCGGGGAAACAACAACTGTATGGATGATTGCTCTCGCTCCACATGTGGACATCACCTAACACACAAACCATGGCTGACACGTGGTAAAGGACCCCACCCTTGTATGGGGGCTCCCCTGCACACAACAGTCCACATGTTTCTGAGGTTGCGTGAAAGGCTTCTGGTGCAGAAACTGGTTCAAAGTTGAACAATATCCAGCTCTACATGCTTACAGACACACTCTGTAGAGAGTGTTTTAATCTTAAGGACTCCACTGGCTCTCATCTTTGATTGAGCAGTTTTCCATTCTTGTTATTTCCTGTTCCAATCACTACAGTAGACTGTTTATGAGGCGGGTTGGTAATTGTGCCATTCTTCCTTGAGTGAAACTATAATTCCACCCAAAGCCCACTGCAATTTTGCTTGAAAGGTTGTCTCTATCTACAACCTTATTTCCCCTGTGTTTTGTGTTAGTGATTATTTAATTCACTGATAAGTTATGTTAATTTTGTTTGGTGATTGTTTGGTTTTAGTGCTGTTATTTATGTGTTCTTGTTGTGCTTAAAAAATACACAAATATATAGGGCCGTGAAAAGGCTAGGGTCGGCCTTGCTACTTTGTGAGAGAAATTCATTTCTTGGCTTCAAACGCACCAAGAGTACACTGTGATGACATGAGCTCATTGAAATGACATTCAAGCTGCTTAGAGTAGTGCTGTTCTTTTTTTTTATGGTATGCTGTTCTTTAGTGTGTGTTGCAAAGTGAAGGGCATGCAAGATGCAAATTGATGCAATGAAATTCATGAGGTGGCTGTATTTACGAGGAAAAGGCTGCACTGGCTTGCCAGAAAATTATAGTGTGATCTTCTGCTCCCTCAACATCAGCTAGCATAGTTATGGCTGTGTGAGTAAGCATGTAATTATTCTGATACTTATGCCACATACAGTCTATACAGTGGATTATTCTTGTCAAAGTTATTGATTTGGTGACCAGAACAGACTCTCACATGCTACACATATCTACCTGAATGGGGTTGTTTACAGGGAAAAAAAAAAGTCATCTAGCTGTCCTTGGTGACGTTAATCTCTCATGCTTTCCTTTATAGCCTTGATAATAAGCAAATGAAATTAATGCATATTATCAATACAGCCCCTTAATACATGTGATGAAAGCAAGATAATCAAAGTGCATTGATGCCCTAAAATATTACTCTGGGAAGGAATCACAGGCTACGAGGTGATAGTGCTCAATCAGGGAAAGATGAGGAGTGTGTTGTCAGGACTGTAGACACACTGTTACATAATGAATGAAGCAGACGTTGTGGTCATGGGAGTGAAAGTCCATCAGACACATTAACAATACTACTCCAGACAACTTTTATATGCTCTAATGTGTGAATGCATGGCTTGAGTAGATACTGTAGCTATAAAAAAAACAAAATTCACAAGTCAGAATCAGATATTTTGGCCCATTATACTTACATACACAAGGAATTTGACTTTGGTATGTGATAACTCTTTATACATTCAACAAATAGAAATGTAGTAGTAAACATATACAAATACTGTACAATAGAGACAACAATATACTGTACATATAGGCACATATCAAACAAACACAAGCTATATATATATATATATATATATATATATATATATATATATATATATATATATATATATATATATATATATATATATATATATATATATATACTGTATATATATATATATACTGTATATACACGTGTGTGAGGATATTAAGAGAGTACTTGATATGCATCTACTCTTTAATCAGTCAATACATTTCTCACATGAAATCATAAAAATACAATCTCAGTGAAATGTAATCTGTCAGCTCATTCATGTGTATCTAATAAAGTCAGACAAATGACTGTTTTTCATGCGGTGGATTTTTGTTTGTTTTGCTTTTTGATTGTATTGCCTGGACTAGAATTGTATCTAAAAAAAGTTTTATTTTGTTCAAATAATCTTAAACACTTTAAAAAACATGAAGTAGAAAACATGCGTGAATACTACACAGCTGTTTAAAAACAGATAGTATTCATGTATTTTGCTTCTACACAATAAGGCAAAGCTATTGCTGTTGCAATGCCACAAATGTACTGTACAACAAAGTACAACAAAACTGCAGCTTCCTCTATTGCAGGAACATAATATTGCAGTTTGCACCTAACAAAAATACCAGTTAAAGTGGGGCAGTTGATCCAGTTGGAAGTGTATTAAAATATTTTTCACCAGCAGTGATCTGATCCCCCTTAACTTCTTGGACCCTGATCTAGAAGTAACAGAAAGTCAGAATGATGACTATGAAGGAGACCTTTGGGGGGGTTGTGTCTGTTTTTGTGTATGAGCCATGATAGCCATTAATGAAGGTAAAAGGATAAGGGCTGTTTCAGTGCTTAGCATGTCATTGGGTAAAAACTTGATAAGGTTTTCAGGTTTTCCAGAGAAAGTCTTGGTGGGAAAAACAACACATGCTTGTCATAACAAGAGAATTGACCTTCAGAGAAATAATGCCATGCAAACTAGTTCTTCTGTCTGATTCTTTGTGCAAATATTTCCATCAAGTCAATTCAGTCTGATTGTGTGTGTCCATTTAGTAATACTGTGTGAAAAGATGAAAAGATCCATGTGATCAGCTATCGATCCATTTAAGTGCCTGCGGCCTGTGTGGCATTTGCCTGTCTGAGCTGAGGTCAGCAGGAAGTTCCCACAGACCCACTGAGTCTAAACACAGCTGCCTCTGTGTGTGTGTGTGTGTGTGTGTGTGTGTGTGTGTGTGTGTGTGTGTGTGTGTGTGTGTGTGTGTGTGTGTGTGTGTGTGTGTGTGTGTGTGTGTGTGTGTGTTGGGGAGGCAATTAAAGGATTGGAGGTGTGTTACTGCTAGAATTGAATCACCTTTTCAGCTGATACAACACCGTGATGCTGCTTCCCATGGCACCATGTGATTCAATTTTCCATTTTAATCCATTCACTCTCCTTAATCTTTACTCTTTTACTTATTTAGAAGATTTATTATTACCTGAGCTGTTCTAAGTCCATATTATATGAGACTTTTTGTTGAATCCAATCTTTTAGCTTAGCCTCTGGTTACCCACAGCTAATGCAAAAGCCTGGAGTCCTGGCTCCTTCCACTGTACCAGTGACTTAAACACAGCCCTTACTAGTCTAATGGATTCAGTTGCACCTCTTTCTACCAAAACAAGATGGTCAGCTTGCTCTTTGCGCTGCCAAAGCAGCATATTTCTCTCAACTTAATCAGTCACAAAACCTGTTGTCTGTTGGTTGCGCCCCCTTTATGGCTCATGATTTTTTCAATTTCTTTTTTTGTGTGCAGAAAAGTAGATATGATTAAATACAAAATGACTTCCTCGTCTCCAGCTACTTCTGCTGAATTGGCAGTGCTACATTGACATGTTGATTCCCATATGGCTTCAGTTCTTAGACATGTATCTCTCTTGAAATAGTATCTAAGCTGCTACTGGACTACCTGGCTCTTTGACCCCCCCATACCAGCTAAACCTTTTTTAAAGACGTCTTGTCATTACTGGGACCAGCTGTCCTACATTGCTGAATATTGTGAATGTATCACTTACAAGTGGCATTGTCCCCACTGTCTTTAACTTTTGGATTTAAAAAGGATTTGGAGTTGGATTTTTCTAATTTTAAGGAACTCCAAGGGTCTAAGGATAGAGGCTGTATGCTAATTGTATAGCTCCTTGAAGCTAATTTGTCATATTGGGCTGTATGAATAAAACGTCTGACTGGACTTGACTCGAGTGTGGGGGTTGTGGAACCTGAAAGAAACAGATGTGGGAAAGGTTTTGAGGGAGGCAGGGGGGGTTAATGGGCAGAGCTGGGCGTTACCAAGAGGGCTGGGTTTTGGGGTTCAGTATCAGATAAGTAAGAGATTATGGGAGTGGCAACAGCCTACAGACACTATAGGAAGTCACAAGCAACTGTGCTTATGCTGGGAAAGCAGTAGCTCTGATCCATCATGGGAGATAAAGCATAAAGTAAATGTTGATGTGTTAAATTAGTGGACTTCACCTTTAAAGTGTGTGCAACAACATAAGAAGCTATCATGTGTATTCCTCTCTCAATGACTGGAGAGAGGAAGCAGCTGTGTGCTCAGTGCTGCCGCTGCCGTCCAGAAAGTATATTGCAAAAACACTCATGCAGTATGCAATATCACCTCTACTACCATCAGTGGTCATGATATGCATAATGTTTCTATGGCTCTTCATGAGTTTTAGAGTGCAAATAGAGAAACCTGAGAGACCCGACAGAGACAGATAAAGTGCTTCTTTGGTGTTAGGGTTGAGTGGGAGTCTGTAGGTGTGTGTATTTTGGTTTGTGGTAAGACGTGGTCAGCAGTGGGGGTAATAGTGTTTGCTTTACAGTCACTGTGAAAGATTATGAGGTTAGGGAGGCCATGTCATTAGGCTTTGAGTGTGTTTTAGTCACAGAAGTAGGGTGATAAAGTTAATAGAAAATGCATGCCCACAGTAAGTTGAGGAGAGTTGTTGTGAAGCCTGTTTTAGAGCAAACAGGGGCATTAGAGTGGCTTGGTCAGGGGGTGAAAGGGCAAAGGTGAGGGGTCAGAGGCCACACCGAGGCAAACGGGAATAAGAAAGTTGAGCTGCTGAAAAGTCCTTTGAGAGGCAAGCACTTTTGTTTAGCGGGCAGATTCATTTCGGGAAGCAAGCGGTGGGGGAGAACAAAAATAACTTGTTCTATACAACAAAAATCACCCTCCTTTCCTGTCTTGGTGAGAGCATGTTGTCTTCAAAGTCCTCCTGTGTTCATACAGCTTTGCCCTTAGGTTCCCACGGGGTGTCTCATCATTAAGAGGTTTATGTGATGGGAGATATTCTTCTTTCATACATAATGCATCATATAGCGTGTCTTATATAAGACAAGCTGGAGATTATTCACTCCCACACCTCATCTCTCAGTGTAGAAACATGGGAGCTCAGAGGAGGTTCAGCCTACACGAACACTGACAAACATACACTTTTGAAAGCCTCACAAGCACGAACCTCTCAAACAATAACATCACTTCATTTGCGAGACCTACATGCAAGAATCTATAATGTAAAGCATAAACAATATATGCACTGGAACAGCTGCCAAATAAATGCTCTCCCTTACATAAACACACACGGGGATATAAGATGCTGTGCACGGGGCTCAGAAGAGATCAGGGGGAGAGCACTGCAATGTTGTTTTCATTTAGTGGGAATATGTAGAGCTCAGTGTTGAGGGGAACTCAGAAGGTCACTCCAAAACCTTGAAATGAGTCATGTAACCATACGCGAGTGTGGATGTGTACATGAATGTGCGACTAGAAGTATAAGATAGTGAAAGTACGTCAAAGTTGTCAGACTACTGTATTACATGAGTGCACAGATAAATAGAAAAAGTATTGCTATGTTAATATATTTTCAGCAGGACAGAAAATTGTCATAACATCATGTGAGGTTGATGCGTAGGTCATGTTTATCCTGATACAGTATGTTACAGCAGAGAAAAAGTCAAATGTACAAACAGGGGCCTCAATAGAGCCTGAAGTCTCTCACGTTAACTCTCTCCATGCATGTGTTTTTGATAATTTTTCTCATGTCTGGGATATAAATTATGGATTAGGTAGATTTCAAATGTTACTTTAGACGAAATTCTTACTCAAAATAGGAAAACACACTTATAGGCTGATTTTCCACTTGTGAGATGGTGTATATACTGCTATTAAAATCTCCTACAGAGCACAAGCAGGTCGTTGACTATGTAATCAGACTTTAATGAGAAGAAGACATCTGCAGCCATCTGCATTACTGAAACACAACATAAATACTTCACATACTGCACTACGAACCATAGGACACCATTAAATGAGGATACGGCGCCCTCTGCCTGTCAACGTAAAGACAGCAAATCTTAAACAGCAGATGTTGCCACAAAACATTACTTTCTTGCACAATATGACAACATAGAGTGAAATTAGGAGACATGAAGCAATGAGTTTTTTTCTTTTGAAGAGTATTAAAACAAACACAGAAAGACCGAGAGGGTATATGATAAATGAAGGAAAATGGTGCTGTGAGACAAAGTCTTCAAAAGGTTGCCAGTTGCACTTATTGTAAGTCTACTGAAGCTGTAAAATGTAAAAATTTAAAAGAAATATCTGTAACTTGAACATCGTGTTGCACACAATGAATCAGACGTATAGCTGTCTACTACAGCACAGGTGTGTAACATTAAGTTGATTGCCAATTAGCAGTATGTGTCAGCCAGGCAGTTCTACCAACCTTAAAATGTTTATCAGTTTTAAAATTACATTTTGTGGTACTGGTTCCATAAAGTTACAGCACACTGTGAAGGCATAGAGTTGAGAGTGTGTTGGTGCGTGTGCATTTCAGTCTGTGGTAAGACGTGCTCAGCAGTGGGCGTAATAGTGTTTGATCTACAGTCACTGTGAGAGATTATGGGGTTAGCTGGGTATGTTTGTGTGTTTAAGTCACAGAAGTAGGGCGACAAAGTTAACAGGAAATGCATTTACATGAAGTCTCATAGTTAGAAGAATTTGTTTTTCAGCTAACAGGAGCATTAAGGGGTGGCTTGCAAACATCAGCATATGTTAGGGCTGTGCAATTAATCAAAATGTTATCGTAATTCTATATTTTTTTCCATAATAGAGCAGCACTAACAGGTGTGTAACATTAGGTTGATTGCCAATTAGCAGTATGTGTCAGCCAGAAGGATGTGGTTCTACCAATCTTAAAATGCTGCTTATCAGTGTTTTGTGGTATTTTTTTTTCACACAAACTTAGAACATCCCGCAATGGTATGTTTACATTGTTCTACTTTCACTTTTAGGCAAAGACAAATGTATACCTTGTTTTTACCTTGCAGAATTGCATCATAAATTACTGCTTTTGATAAAAGGACTTCAGTAGAAACTGAAGTGACAAGACAGAAAGTCACAGCTGGTTAGCAGAAACAGCATTACAAAAACTGATGATTGGTTATCACAAGACAGTGAGTGCATATTAGTTGTTTCCTTTCTAGTCAACCACATTAACATCTGTTTGAAGTGAAAAAGAAAACAGCCTATAACTTCTTTGGTTGTAAAAATGCAAAATGACTGTGCTCCAGAATAACACCTACGTTGATACTAAATGTTCAGTGTCCACAGTGACGTTCAGTTGATCCACAGCTGATAACGAATATGACGAATACTGTACAGTAGAATGCATATTTAAAAAAGAAAAATACCAGTACAACTCTTATTAGCACAAATTAACTACTTAGAACTGCTAGAAATAAAACACTTTTAATCCACTCACACATCACTAACAATATCATTTATTTTAAGAAATTATATAATTATTACAATGCTCATTAAATAAGGATCTTTGAAATTTTACCCTAAAAACAAATATTTACAAATTTCACAGTGAATTTGGTACATTTGGTTATAATTTCATGAAAAGAAGTATTTTCAAACCCTGTTAATACAAAGTTGTTTTTTTAAATAAATGTAACTCTGAAAGAAAAAAAAAGGAATCACAAAGTCTTGTTGGTTAAACACCAGGAATTCGATCATGACATTAAGGCAGGGAGCAAGTAATGGCCCCCAAAGAATCTGAGCTATGACATCCATTCACATCAGCAACAGTGCAATAATGTAACGTTCTATCACTGCGAAGTCTGTGGGCCTCACCAATAGAAAGCGTCATAGCATGCCAATAATCAAAAGGTAAGCCCTTTTAGTCAGTGTACTCTACTACTTCCAAACAAGCCCCAAAGGGCATCTACATAATGGTGTCCAAACGGAAGAAGTGAGAGAGAAAAGGTCCAAGTTTCACTTTCCTGCTCAGGGTACAGCAGTTTCTCTTTTCTTCTAATATCTTCTGGAGAGATTTAGTTCTGGTAGGTAAAATAACAAGCTTCTCAGTCCTGCCTCTGAGGCACGCAGCCTTCCATCTCCAACACCTCGGGCCATCCCTCAAATTTGTTAGTGTCTGCACTGTTCTTTATATGCTGAGGAGATAAACACAAAACACACACAGAGTGTTTATTACATAGTCTGCATTGGCCCAATCCCAAAATGAGCCCTGAGGACTAAGGACTAAAGACTCACAGACTTAATTGATCTCAGGTGCTAAGTGAGTGAGTGTGTGAGGCCACATGGGCTCAGATAAATATAAATGTGATTGGGACAGCACTTCATGAGATCATGTGTTTCCTTGGCAACGTTTAATAACAAAGATGTTGCTGGCACTTGCCGGTTTGGGTATTTTCATTTTAAGTTTGTTGCTTGCCACACGACCAAGGCACAGGAGACGGCTGCTTGTTTCCAATTTTTTTTTCCTTTATAGTACAGTATAGAGGACAATCCTATGCAGAATGATTGAATAAAAAAACACTTGATTTAAACTGCAGGAGATCTTAAAGTAAATTTGATGGGGAGCTCTTTATCAGTACACTGATTTAGAGGACAATTTTTCTTCAATTTAAAATTTTGAGTTGTTGAATCCAAAAACACTTAGATACGTAGATGTAATCATGTCGATGTCGGACATGTTACCTGCTCAAATGGACTCTTGGTCTTGATGCCTTTCCCTCCAACAAAGATCCAGTTATCGCGGAAGCCCAAATTACTGATAGCTGAGCTACCCAGATCAGCAATTAGCTTCCTGGCTTCATCATTGAGTCTACAGAACAAAGGAGACAGATTTTATTTCATGGCCACACCTGCTGCGACACAGCCACTATTAGAGATAACTAAAGCAATTTGCATTAATCGGGAGAATCTAAACTGTATCAGTAAGTGTGTGTGTGTGTGTGTGTGTGTGTGTGTGTGTGTGTTACTTTGTTGAGGGATCATCAAATGAGGCCATCATCACAACTGTCCCCTCATCAATTTCCTTCAGGAATTTGATAAAGGGAGCCACATCTACACACAAGGTTGCACATGGTCAGCACAATGTATCCATATGTAGGTATTAAATGTCTAAAAGAGAGATTCTGAAATATACTCACCTCCTGCCCACATATCAAAAAAGTTGGTCTTGATAGTGTCCCCAGTTCTCCCTGTGGGGGAGAAATATCCAATTTAAAACCACTTTGAATCTAACGTTACATTAAATCATCGTTGCACTTTGACTGCAACACTGCTGCAGTATCGTAGCGCTATCAGCAGTGGTCTGCCTATTTATCAAATTGACTTCAAGGTGTGAAACTCGAGCTGGTAACGTTACCATCAACCAGGGCAATGTTGATTCCTCTCCCAACGTTGTTCTTCACACCACTCATTAATCTTAAACAAAGGAGGACAATGGGACTAGAGCAGCACATATTTCACGTGTACATCTTAATGACTCTAGGTAGAGCTGGGCAATGTATCAATATTATATCAATATTGTGTTATGAGACTAGATATCGCCTTATTTTGGAAATCGTAATATGGCATAAGTGTTGGCTTTTCCAAGTTTTAAAGGCTGCATTAAAGTAATGTCATTTTCTGAACTTGCCAGACTGTTGTAACTGTTCTATTATTTGCCTTTACCCATTTAGTCATTATAGCCACATTACTGATTATTTATGAAAAATCTCATTGTGTAAATATATTTTGAAAGCACCAATAGTCAACACTACAAAATTGTTGCGGTATCGACAGAGGTATTTGGTAAAAAATATTGTGATAATTGAATTTCTCCACATCGCCCAGCCTTAACTAATGATTTAATCCATGAAATATTTAAAAATGTCTTATTTTGTCTGACCGACCACAACCCAGATATTCAATGTATAGTTTTAAAAAAACAGAAAAGCAGTAAATCCATAAAATGTTGCTTAATAAATGATGATTTTTAAAATGCATGAATAATCCTCTGTCGACTGACTTATCAGTGAATTGATTTCAGCCCTACAATCTGCATTTTAACCACAGAAGGCCGCTGCTGTTAAACTGAAGGTGACTGCTGCTATATGACTGTCTTGATTAGTAACTATGACAACCATGCATTTGTGAAGACTACAAAATGAGCCACACTGCTTTAAAGAGTTCTGTTTACATGTTCTTCTATTTAAAACTAATAGAATTTCACATGGGGGCAACAGAAACTATGCACTAAGTCATGACAAGAAAACTGTCGCCGCATCAACATGTTAAAAAGGTTTTCAGATGTCACTTCACTTACAATTTGTCCTCCAGACAGATTCTGGGCCCCACCACACTGGCCGCTCCACTCGTCATCTTGAAGGCGAAGTGTCCAAGTGGACATGACTTGGACAGCCCACACTTGTACCTAACTGGCTTTGCTGCTGTGAAGAGAGAGAAAGAACTCAATTTACACAACAAGAAGCAGGTAGCACACAGTATCGGGTAACATGTGGTCCGATTACATTAACCTATCCACAAATGGGTACAGACACAGAACAAAAAGCAACAAACTCTATCAAAAGGAATCTATTAACACTCTAAATGACGAGCATTAAGCAAATCACAACCCTTAAACTGTGTAGTTATTTTCTAATATCTGTGTGACACAGGCTAATTATTACCATTCTTGTGTTAACTGGTATAGAAAGATAATTAAAAAAGGGAGAAAATGTATCAGTCGTTGAGAGAAAAAAATGAAATATAGGCACACTTACAGACTTCATTCACTGGCATAGATCTTGCTGAAAAGCAAAAAAGAGTAGATGTTTAACAAGAGTTCAGTCAGACACTTCAATGGTAGTCATTTAAATGCAGCTATGTGGGTAAAATTCTTTCCTTAAACACTAGTGTAACCCTAAGGCAGAAACGAAGCATATTTGGTTAATGTAATGCCAACACTATCCACATACTACATAGGAATAGTTGTCATTGTTCCTTTAAAACTGACACTTGACCACTCCCTTTATGCAGCTGCTTAAGGCCAATACCTGACGTTATGAGGAGTTTCATCTTCCAAGAAATGTTACTCACAAATCACACTGCTCAGTTTGAAGTCCAGGTTGATCTCTAGCAGCTGAAAAGCCAGAAAGACAGCTAGGAGGAATGCAAAGATGAGCGTTGCAAACTTTAAAACACCTGCAAAAGTAATAGATAGGATATTAGCTAAGTGTTATAGCGTTACTATTGTGTATACCGTTACTGTATTTGTTAAAAGGGGACACACTTACCGCCAGCCCTGACCATCTTAGCCTCCAGCCAGTTTTTTCCACAACTAACAACCCGTGGTGTTAAAACAACTTGTCAATTTTAACGATTTATCTGTGGAGAAAGGGGGGAGGGTTGCATAATAGCAGTAGAGTGACGTTAACTTTAGCTAGCTGGCGACAGTACGCTGGCTGCTAGCTAGCTAATAGTCGAAATAATTTGGCTAATGCCACAGACAGTTCCGTATTTTGAAGCCACTTTAGCTTATCTGAATAAGTAATTAAAATGCACAAGCTAAGTTGTTATGATGCACTTTAATAGCGTTAGCTAGTTGACTGTTTCATACTGTAACGCTAGCTAGCTACATAGCGAGGAAGCTAGGTACATTTTGAAAAGCTAACTAGCGTGAACGGTTTAGCATTGAAGTGTAACTGTGTAACTTTCTACTCTCTGCTTACGTTTGCTATCTGACACCGAAATAACACAATCGGAAATTCAATTGTAATATTAATTTGGATGTAACTAACGTTTAAAAGTATATTTTGGGTGAATGCTCACACCTTGCTTAACGTTACCTGTTCAATTGCCACGGTAACCACGAAACCTTTGGTCTGATTTCCAAAACCCTACACAGAAAACATTCGTGTAATGACAGCTGAGCTGAGATGGTAGAGGGGCGAAGAGACGGGAGGATGCTTCACTCTGTCGAAAAAAACAAAGACGAACAAGCAAGCAGACCTGTGAAGTGGGATTTAATTTGTTTGGTTTTTAGTAGCCACAAAGCAGAAAAGTTGTGAAACGTCGTTTGACATGAAATATCAAGTTCCCAATGAACAGATCATTAATACAATTATAATAGAGCAATAATAAACAAACAGCACATTAACGAGTCTCAAGCAATTAGAGGTTATTTCATATAATTTTATATATATAAATAAAAACATGAACACATTTTCTTGACCAATATGACGAAATTTCTTTATTTAGTATCTCTTGAATTGACAAGGCTTATTATACATAGGCTATGTGGTTCTTAAAGCAATGATCCCTTTATGTAAAGCACATTAAAATGTATTTTATCCACACTGTAAATTAGCATTTGAGATTTGATAATTGCCTCGATCAAGCCTCGCAAATTCAACATTAGGTAGCCTATAGATATATGGTTGTGTTATTGTAATTGTTTAGCAATAGTTTGACTTCTACTTGGTACGTGGATAATCACAGTTTTGATATAAGAATGGAATAAATAGTGATCTCGGTGGCCAAATATTGCATGTAGCCCAGGCCTAGTTTATAAGCCATCTCGTTGCATTTTTCTTTCACTCAGCAAGAGTTGGCAGGTTTTATACGAGTGAGACATCAAGTTACTGACTTATCTTTGTTTCCATTACACATACTTCCTCCTTTATCTTCTTCTCTGTTCACTTTGAAAGAGAAGACGTTACAGCGCCCCCAGTGTCATGGACCGTTCGTTAGAGGTTTGTTTTTGATATTTTGATATTTTGATATATATATATATATATATATATATATATATATATATATATATATCTCTCAAAATATAAAAAACAAACCTCTCAGTGTCCATGACACTGGGGGCGCTATATATATATATATATATATATATATATAGTTTTTGTTGTCTGTTTTCACATTGTTTATTTAAAAAAAACTTTTCTTATTTGATTGGTAGCATGTTAATCATCGGTATAAAATACAAGATGTAGGCCTAAACATGCCAGTTTTCGCAAGAATGCTGATTTACATCCATAGTCCTTATGCAGGTAACAAAAACATTACAAGCAACAATATATAGATGCAAGTATACAATACACAAGTAGAATAGGACAACAGACATTATGTGAAATTAAAAGTTATCACAGTTCTTGTTTGCTTTAAGCCATTATTTAAAATGTGTCTTAAAAGTGGAATATACAGGGCATTCCCTTATTGCCCGTGGTAGGGATAGTCTAATATTTACATCCCTTTACTGACAGCAAAGCCAATGCCACTATCAGCACTCTTTTTTAATGAAGTCATTGATCAGATGATCAAGTACAAAGGTGAATAAAAAAAACAACTGTATAAATCAAAGAGCAAGCGAAGTGAAGGAATGAAATTAAGCACGCTCAATAAATTTTATGACATTCTCAGGCTTTCAGATCCTCAAAACTTGCCACGAAGGGTGCTCCCATCAAAACATCAAGAATAAGTTCATCAAAATGCCTTTGGCAGTCTTTTTCAGCACAACTGGTCTAAATCTTGAATACTCATTATATCCATAGAAATGAGTTATGTGTCATTCAATAAGATCCTGGCAAAATAAGAAAATAACAGTATAGTATTCATGGGGAAATTACGCCATCTAAACATGTTTTGAGCTCAAAACAACATTTTTAAATGTAATAAAATGATACAAGCTATAATAACTCTTACATCATCTGAGTCCTGCAGGCAGGCCGTGCCATTGCTGGTGGTGGAGCTTTCCATATCAGCTGGGATATTGGCTTCATCCTGAATCTGGAGGTTGGAGAAACGATACACAGGTGTCCTGTAAAGGGCAATATTAAACCAGCTTGGTCAGCTATTCTGGGGTGCATAAAGTATAAAAACACTTTATTAAAAGGATATGAGGATGACAAGAGATGATTGTGAGGGTGTGTTATTATACTCATTGTACTGGGGTGGGGGGGATTAGGGTATGGGTCTGTAGGAATGGAATTGGCGTCAGTGAGCCAATAAGAATGCAACATGCTTCTACCAAGATCTGGTATGATACCGGTATACATTTTTTATTTAAACAATACCCAGCCGTATAGTGTGTAGCTCACCTGTTTCTGTAAACCACCCTCTTGACCGCAAAGACGGCTGAAACGATCACTACCACGACAATGACTCCTGCTCCTGCACACACCAGGACCAACACCAGCCTCTCTCGCTGGAAAATACACACAACAGCTGTTAGATTCCTAAAAACTTCACGAACAACTGAAGGTACACACACAAACTCATTAGAGCAACACATCTACTGACCGGTGTGTCAAAGTGTGTGACTGGAGACGAGGGTCTGGCAGGAGGGCCAGGGCTGGTTTTAAGACCACAGGGGTTGATGACTGTCTGCACTGCGAGCTGAGGGCTGAATCCCCCCTCACACCGATCGCTTGGGACCTTACGGTACCTACAAACACAGTCAGGAGTGTGTGATTGTGCAGAAGAGGTGTGTCTCTTCATTTAAAAAAAAAAAAAAAGACTCAACCGTCATTACCCGGCTGTCAGCAGCTCATCCTCCTCCCCATTCAGACAGAGCTCCAAAGTTTTATTTGCAGCACTGGGTTGTCTCACACACTCGGATGTGTTCACATGACGATAGTAACCGTAGTCGCTATTGAAAAGAAGTTAGGGCAGAGGTTAGGGCTTCACACGGGAATATTCTCCATGCTGTCTTAGTTGTTGGCGCTGTGAAAGAAAATGAATGACCTTTCATCATTCATTTTAGTTAATTAATTGTATCCTTATATCATCTTTCCTGCTCGCTGATAGTGTTCCTATTTTCTCTGATCAAACTTCTAGTGTCTCCTGAATTAAGTCTGACAGCCTTTTGTGTAGCTTAGTGTTTACATATTTTTTTTTTTTTTTTACTTTGGTCACTGTGAGTGAGACCTTTTTGTTCAGAGCCAGAGCATGCTCCAGCCGAGGTCACACTTAATTTACCCAAAGGACAGTTTTTCAATAGTTTGAGCAGACAATGTTGGGTATATACCCAAATCTACTCAGTTTTGAGTGAATGTCACACAACTTTTTGTTATGCTGTTGCTTCCTGAAACTTTGTATTTAAAACCTGACCAGAAAACTCATTCTGGTCTGAGAGGTTTTCTGGTCTTCTACAGCTCCGGAACATGTTCCCATACAAGCTTAATTTCTGATCAAATGATCTCAAAGGTCAGGTTTAACAATTTAGGATTCAGTGTTTAACGTACCATAAGTAATCCTCTCTGGTGCACAGGCAGGGGCTTTGCTTCTTGCTCACCACAAAGCCTCGCCCGTTTCTGCACACAGATTGTTTCTTTAGCCTCCTGTATGTCTCTCTGACACCCAAGAGACAGCCCTTTCTCTCCAAGTCCCCTCCATCTGTAGCATGGGCCAACCACTCTTCATAGTCCTGGTCATTACCTGATAAATGAGATGAACGTTACAACTGTCACGGCAATCATTTCAAATGTGCCGGTTAAAATAAAGAAAAAAAAACAAACTAATTGTAGCATCTGATACCTGGCCTACCACTTGGGGAACACAACACATATGGACAGAACAAACACGCTAAATTAAAACATGTTTGTTTTTAAAGCAGATTTTAAATTACATTGTAACAATTCAACAATTCGCCCTCATCAAATCCATTTGCTGCACGGCTGTCTTGGGATGCAATAGCTAGACGTGGCGGATATGCCCCAAAACTTAAATTAATCTAAAATGTAACGGTGAACAATCAGTGTTTGATCTACAGTCTGTTGAGACGCCTCTCCAAACGCAGAAAGGAAGCACAATCACACCATAAAAAGATCCGTATTTTGACATAATCCAATGACACAAAAAAAAGTAATCCACAGCGCTCTGCAACGTTGGCACGGCAAAATGTCCAGACTAGTTACTTGTCACATAACCCAGAGTCCTGAATAAATGTTTTTTTTTTACTATAGCAGTATATGGAATCAGATATATTACCTACCACCATTTGGTTGTTGTGTTATTTAAAATATTCATAAAATATCTGGTCATGCCTGATAACTATTCCACTAATTTTTGATACAATGCAATTACCCGTTTCAGCCACCTTCCATCCTCCTGATCACATCCTGCCTCTATCTCTCTCTCAGAATCTGCAGCCTCTTCTTGATTTCCCCACAGTCAATTCTTCCTTTTCCTCATCTCCTTTACTTATTTCTTCATCTCCTTCTATGGTCTCCTCCTGCTCTGACCCTCCTGGTCTCTTCAGTTTACTGCCTCTTTCACTCTTTCAAGTTTCAAAAAACTGGCAATATTTTAGCTTTCCTTTTCACTTTTAGGTTTCAGTTAATGTTTCCTGCTACTGTGGCTTGCCAGAATCAAGATTTGAGAGATCTGGTTATCCTTGTAGGGCCATGTATCTAATTAGTGTAACAAATATAAAATCTGAAAAGATTTCTCAACAGTCATGTTTATACTACTTAATCCCATTGTTTTTGTTATTTCCCTAGTTTGACAGTGAAGAATGTAACCAGCCTCATTGCTGGTAACTGATATTTGAGAGTAAGTGGAATGTTTTGTTTATAGTACTGCTTAGAGGCTCTAATGTGTGTGTGTGTGTGTGTGTGTGTGTGTGTGTGTGTGTGTGTGTGTGTGTGTGTGTGTGTGTGTGTGTGTGTGGGGGCAGCGCTTATTATTCCATTACAAAAATTGTAGCCACTGCTTGTTCATTTTCTGAAGCCAAATCCAAGTTTCCCCATTTTACTTTTTAACACTGCTGTCTATCATATTGGTCAAGCAAATGTAGTAATCATTATATAAGTGTACCACCACCGTTGTGGCGACACAGCAAAACTGAGCAGAAAAAAATATTAAAGCTTTTTGAAATATTGGCTTTGAATATTTTGTGTATCCTTTGTAAAAGTGTGTGTTCCTGTAGGCTCCCATCACTCAGACCCAGAACTATATAACAATTGTGATAGGATTGGATAGTTTAGGTTAAGGAAAGTCCCAGGTTGTGGGTTATTAAGTTTCTGTAAATTGCAGTAAGGCTCCACCTCACTGGCAAAAACTCTATAAAGCTGTGTACATGTCCCAGTAATGCTTGTTACTAACTGAGCTGCGGAGAGCTTATTCCCTGGAGTTCTTACATTTTCTCACCTGCGAGGGTCCTGCTCGATGCCTTGCTATGCCCTTCAATGCTACAACTATTATTTGTAGTCATAGCTCTACTGTTTCTCTCTACCATCTGCACCAACAATTATTATAAATCCTATATCTCCATATCTGTAAATCTGTATCAGTGTTTCTGTGACCCAACCGGCAGCGTAAGATGGCCGCCCACCAAGAGTCAGGGTCTGTCTGAGGCTTCTTGTTGGGTCTTTGTAAATTATAGTGTTGTCTAGACCTACTATCTGTAAAGTGGTGAAATAACTCCTGTTGTGATTTGATATATAAAAATAAAACTGAATTGAAAGCATGGTAAGCCCGGGGAAGATCCACATGGTAAAAGACGGCAATATATTATAGCATATTGACTCACACTCTCTTGTAATGAGGCTCTGGAAATCAATGGTGACGGCCACCCACATGGGCTGGCCGTCTGCCTCAGGCCGGAAGCCCCACACGCTGACGTTCATGGCCTTGGTCCCCGGCTCGGATGCCAGGCCTGCAAAGAAGAAAGGCTGCACTGTGAAGTTGTAGGACTTCCAGCACTGGCCCTCGTCTGTAGAGAACCTGGTGATGGGAAATTGGAGCAAAAGTAGAGTAGAATAATATCAGAACATTCTGCCCTCCATTGCCAAATACTATTGTGCATTAAGTAAAAATATCTGCTCAGTACTTGATAGTCTTGACTTGTCCTTCCCACTGGGCTTCCACAGCCACAATGAGACCTCCAGAGTCCAATATGCTGTAGTGGTGAGGACCCTTTAGTGTCCCCCTCCAGTTATAACCCCCGTCCGAGGAGACAAACACATCTGGGTGCTGCGACGATGAAAGAGAGTCACCCACAGTACCTGGAGAAGAGAGGAGATCATCTAGATAAATCTTTAAATTATCATTACATTAGATTGAAGTACAGTATATATCCTAACTTTGACATTGTTTGTTCTGTGTATCAAAAGTAGATATGGGTACATTGGTGTTCAATTACCATGAGCGATAACCAGACCAACTGCAGTTGGCTCAGACAGCGCCAGCATGGGAATGATACTGTTTTTGCGACTGTGCTCACCATGAATATGAAGGTTGCACTATTGAAAAACACACATATGAGGTATTAGTTAACATTGACTACCTTGTAGAGTACAATGTTAACATGCACATGCAGACTGGGATAAGAGTTTTCTACATATAACATACATTCTTCACTTGCTCGCCACATTCCACATTGTCAGGTTTGTTAAGTTGCCTCCACGCCCCACCTCTATTAAAGGAAATGACGGATCTTATACGGCCATCTGCAACAAAACGCATCATTAAAGTCATACTGCAGTAGTTTATCAAACTGAAAAGGTAAACAAAATGGCTGGTTGACAAGTTAGCTGTGTGGAAATAAAGACAAGCCGGTTTGAATGTAGTTAAAAAGATTCATATATGGATATATCAGTTGATGTTCCATCAATCTGTCATGGACACCTCCCTGTTTTTGCCTACACAGAGTTAAAGGATACTGTAAGCCTGGCATTTTTCTATTTATCATTGTCAGAAAATGACATTAGAAGTCAGAAACCAACAATGTGTAAATATTTCAAAATACATTTACAAAATCCAGACCCAAACTCTGGATTTCCAGGGTAGGTGTATGTAGGATTGACTTGAAATAAACTACAGGGCCCATGCTCATCATAATGAAGGGACAACGATGTGGCACAATTGTGTTTTTAATAGTTTTGAGTTCAACACAATAAAAGCAATAAATAAATGTACACTGATTTTATTGGTAGAAAATTAACCAAAAATGCTCTAATTAAAACACAAGAACCCTACCCTTGTCCAGTTTATTAGTGAGGTAGACTCCTCTCAGTGACGTTATGTTGGTGAAATCGCTCTTCCTCTGCCCATCAAACAGGTGGCGCTCCAGTGATTTGGAGAACAGGATGCCGCGGTCATCTGATGTGTACATGGTTCCAAAGTAGGTGTCTGTATTTAAACAGAAGAAAGTTGAGGATTTATTGATGTTATAAATAAGATGTAAATCATCAAGAGATTCAGCACCTGCGGACAAGTTATGCCATGCTGGCACAAACCTTTCACCATCAGCATAATAACAAAAAGTCATCATCAATTTTATTTTTGCGTGTGAAGCGCACACACACACATAGATACAGATATGTCAGCAAATGCAGCTTTATTCATGTTTGAGCTTTGAAGTCATGAAGGACAACTTCAGCTGAGGGAGGGGATTGATGTGTGTGTGTGTGTGTGTGTGTGTGTGTGTGTGTGTGTGTGTGTGTGTGTGTGTGTGTGTGTGTGTGTGTGTGTGTGTGTGTGTGTGTGTGTGTGTGTGTGTGGGTGTGCTGGTGTTACACCCTGATCCCAAGATGTGTTTGTCAGCTTTTGCAGTGTAAACTAATTCTTCTTCCCTCCAGCCAACAAAAGATAAAACCCCTCTACCCCCATATCTCCCAAATGTATCTCAGCAGTACTAAAGTCTCATCACCTAACCCATACAGCACTAAGTGGAGCACTGGCCAGGTAGAAAAAATAGTAATAATAATGTGAGAGGAAACCGCAAGAGACCTGAATGAGAAAAAGCTACTGAGGGGGAGGGAGAAAGAGAAAGGAAGAAAGACTGGGCAGCTAGACTTGCATGCACTCTCAGTATGATGGAATGATTTGTCAGCAACACCAAGAACTCGTGAAACCAGTCCGTATTTTTTTACCGTTAAGCTTTTCCATTACAACAAAAGTGGCTGAGCAACCTATGAATACTGTCATGCTGTCTTCATAACATAGGCATATGTGTCAAGCATGTTTTTAAGGTAGTTTTCTCACGTGTGTGTGTGTGTGTGTGTGTGTGTGTGTGCGTGCGTGTGTGTCTTCTGATTAGAAAATAGGGACAGAGCATTTGTGCGTGTGTTTTTCTCAGTTACCTCCTGGGTTATCCACATGCATGAAGAGCATATCTTCATCTCCATCCAGGATGGAGTAGAACTGCAAACACACACACATAAATTGAGTGAGACGTGGGGGAAAATAAATCTAGAATTGCAATAAAAACAACCAAATGCGATGACTAATTTAATCTTTTCCATAAACCTTGTCTAATCATCGTGAGAGACAGTGTGTGTTTGGGCTGTCAACAAGGCGTGTATGTGGGTTGGTGTTTCGCCAGAGAAGACGTGTCTTCAGTTGGTGTTGAAATAGGAAATGCTGCCAACAATATTTGAATTTAAGGCAAACCAAAAAGCAACCAGTCATAACGGTTTGAAACTTTCCCAACACCCAAGTCTGACTTAAAGTGGAGAGAAACAAGTGACAAAGGGCATAATTACATTAACATCTGAACATTTCCATCCTGTGGTATGGTAGGATATCGTTTGAAATATTTGGATATTACTGCCAATACAAAAGGTACCAAAGAACAAAAAGTTGTAAAATAACAAAAGTTACTTTATCGCAGCCACAGAAGAACATTGCCTGAATAAATTAGTCTAAAATTGGCAACATTTTGATTCAAAATCAGGATCTATAATCAGATCAAAGAAGGCGTAAACAAGAATCTGACCAGGAATGCAATGTCAGCTTTAGTTATTTGACGGTTTTTGATACTCTGTGCTTCATCAATACCAAACAAGCAGTGCGATTTGTTGCGATTTGATACCAAGCCCTACATACAACAACCGAGCTTGGAAATGAAAAGATTACAATTTGGAACTTGCAAAATCGAATTTTTAGTGCTTTTTCCGATGTTTTTGTCACTTATTTCAACACTTTTCTTTTTTATTTGAGGTCAATAAACCTCATTTATATGATAGTATAATACATTTTTGAGTTTAAAAAAAAAAGCAGAAATTCTGAATTTTAAAACAGCTTTCTCACCTGCTCGGTGGAGGCGGAGGGGAGCAGTGCTCGGCTAAAGGTATCTCCTTGGTCCGACGAAAAGTACATGACACGAGGGGATCTCTGGGAGCAGAATGACGCATCACTGTGTTATTATTGCTTGACTTTATCATTTCGATGCATTAGTGTAAGACATTTGATTTGATTTGACTACATGTGTTCAAAGAAGAGGCTTTGTATTCACACATCTTACCGAATCCTCCATCACAGAGAAGAAGAGAAAGGCACCGATGTAGCCAAAACTGTAGATGTCCTCGTGGATTGTGGTGAAGGTCTGCCCCAGATCTGTTGTCCTCATTAGAAGTAAATCCCCCCTCTCATCTGCCTCAACTGTGGCGACAAGAAGAAAGACTCGGTGACAGGAATACAAGACACTCAGGACTCTTATTTATTGGTTTTCCCTTTGCTTTAATTCAATTAATTAATCTTGATTGTAAGATGGAGTGATGGAAAGCAAAATCCATGTTAGTCAATCCAGATCATCCTCTTGTTTGAGATGAAATTTTCTTTTATTTATTCCAAGTTTAATGAATGTGCTTTATACAAATATACCATGAATTGTTGTTGGATCCCACAACAATATTTTATTCTTATCTCTTGTCATTTTTTTTTGTATTTAATATGGTGTGTACAGCAATCACACTTTTACTACATACACACTTCCATACATTGTTTTAATGCTGGCTTACTGCAGGAAGGATTTCCTCTTGGGACAATGAAGATCTAAAGTGAACAGCAAACAACCATACAATAGTGTTTCTTTTTTTTTAGATTAGATTTGATTGCACTTTAATGTCAGATTTCTCTGAATGTTTGTCTTGTAAGGTGAATACTTTGAAGTCATATATGAATACTTCAAATCATATAACTGGTCACTTTTTTATACTCTGTAGTCTGACAACTTTTTTAAGCTTTTGTATCATGTACGATAAGTGCATTTCATATAGCGTCTTACCTGTGTCTGTTCGACTGTAGCTAAAAAACAAATTAATTCCGGCCCCCCTAATGGAAAGAGGAAGTTCAGCAATGTCACAAACACCAAAAGAAAATGTCACAACAATTTTTATACGAACCGTTTTCACAGCTTACATTTCTTCTCCAGAAAAACACACACTGCATATTATATTGTATGCATGCATTCAAAAAATGATTTCATTTAGACATTGGGTGCATGGTTTTTCTGTGTTTATTCTCACCATGAGAAAGAATGCACTCCATTGTGAACTTTTGTCCAATTGGCGCCAAAGTCCAGAGAGAGCCACAGACTGCCCTGCAAGTCAGGAACACATGTTTACCTTTACTTCCAAGGTTTGTGCTTGAAGTCTTTCTGTGGGGGCATAACGCTACATACCATATGTGTGAAAATGTGTGTGCATTTTATCAATGAATATTAAACAAGGGAGGGAGACCACTGTGAGCTTGTGAATTCAAATAAAAACGTAAGAGAAACAACATTTAAAGTAATGTGACTCACATCAATGCTGAGGGCCACGAGGTAGTCAGGGTTGAGGAAGTGGTACGTGATTGGCTGAGCCAGGTGGAAGGGCAGTTGGATGAACTTAAAGTTTGCGCCGGCGTCCGTGGAGGTGAAGATGACCCCCCCTGGGTTGTCCACCACCGGTATGTCTGCTGTCAGTATCACCTGTCAATTTGAATAAATTAAAAGCAGACCTGAGATGCAAAGTTGATGACCGTTTACTATGGGTGGGAATCACCTGCGGCCTCACGATACAATATCATCACTAGACTTATGTCTTTGATTTTATTGCAATTTTAAACAATATAGCAATATTTGCAATATATTGCAATTTATTTACAAACTTCAATTAAATTATGTCGCCAAAAGGAAACTTTTTCAACATCTGTTTTATCTAAAAAGACACATTTATCTGTTTGTTCATCTCACTTCTTCAATTTTATTGCTGCGAAATGGGACTATCAAACGAACAGACAAACAAACCAACACATATCATAATAGATTAATTCCTGGCATTTGTGTATCAATGCAGTATTGACACAGAAAATATAGAGCACAGCTGTATCGATCCACGCCCCCAACCCCTACCATTTACTGAACATAAGCTAAAAAGATGGAAACCTAAAAATCCCTTTGCTTACTATTGCATGTTTTGATTTGCAAAAATGGTTTTTTTCTGGCTCCGTGCAGAATTCCTGATATCAGCCTGCATCTCAGAGAAAATATCTTTATACATGTTTGAACTCTGCTTAACCCAAACAATTGTATCTCAAACCTCCCCTAGTTCACAAACAATCGTAATGTAACGAGCAATTTGAAATTACGTATAAAACGCTAAAACAAAAACAAACAAAAAAAGCATACAAATTGTAAATATCCCCCCCACTTCTCCTGAGCTTGATCTTGCTCTGCTCAGCTCTGTTTCAAGATTGTGTTTTATGAAGGTGTTGTTGCTGCGGCACAAATGTCTACCCATCAATGCATTTCTGTGGGTGTATTTTTGAATATTTGATGTCAGCCCACAACCCTGTGAGGACAAGTGGTTTGACAATGGAGGACAAAACAGTGGTTTGACAGTGAAGATGTGGCACAAAATGATTAGACAGCGTGCAAGATGTCTTCACCTTTTTTGTGAGGCAACATGACATAGTCCTCCCCGAGTGGCAACACAGTTCTCCAACTGAAACTCTACACTGCTCACTCACTCCACATGCTGCACACAGTACACACAGTACACTCTACTGTTGACTTACAGAGCTCCCTGGTCCAACACTGACTCCAAACTCCTCCCTTATGAAGGTGTTGTTGATCCGATGGGAAATGTCATGAAATGATTTTGCATAATCCGTGCTGAGAGGAAAGAAAGACAAGATTTTGCTGTGTGTTTAAGTTCTCTTTAGGGTATGCTGCTCATGTTTTTTTCCTGTATTATATCAGATACTAACTCACCTTCGATAAAGTCTTGAGGAGCCCCCTTCCAGGAAAGTATCTATTGGAGCACTAAATGTTGACAGCACAAGGACAACCTAGGGAATGCAGTAATGTGGTTCAAAGTTTGACCAAAAAAAAAAGAAAATCTAGTTAATTATAAAGAGTTATTAAGTTAGCATTTTAATTGGAGTGTGACCTACTTTTTTAAATTCTAAGCATCAGGGAGCTTCAGATAGACTGTTTAAAAAATATATTTTTTAGACTCTATTTTTCAAATAATGGTAGGCTAAAAAACAAATAAATAAAATATTTTGGAATACAGAAACTGCATGCAGTGCCACAGATTAGATGAACAGTATCAAGTCTAATGTTTCTTTATCTCAGAAGAGACATGCATACAGCATGTTGTGTTAATGAGAGTGATCTGACATTGTGGTACTGTATTACTAAGATACTCACCCCTGTACCATCACCCACCCACGTGAGAATTACATGGGAGCCATCATCACCGTTAAACCCTGTCTAAGAGAAAGAGAGAAGAGATACTCACACATTTTTAGAGGTAACTTTAGGATTACCTCTAAAGTTTAACAAAAAAACTAAACAACAAAACAAAATTCCTATAATTCGTAATGTTTATTTCCTGTGCCTGCCAAAAGGTTAATAGACTGATGAATATGACAAAAAAGTTCAATGATAACCACAGTATATCATCAGTTTGCACAGTTTGCATTTAGTATCATGCTTAAAATTATTTTGATGTCATAGTTCCATTTATTTCTATTACAGTTTCACCTAAGACTAATCTTACCTTAAATATTCTGAAAAAGCAGATACGCAAGACAAATATCACTTCCTTTTTAGTTTATCTGTGTTCTGAAATGCATTTTTCATACTTAATAAAACTCAAAGCTGCAAATGTATAGATTGCGTGACTGATGGATATTGCTTCACTACATCTTGTCTCATAATTTACCTCATGCGTATTGTCATCCAGAACCTTGTGCTCGACGGGGGTGAGGGGGGTCCGGCAGGAGGTGAAGGGAGGACCGTGAAAAGGCCTGGGGGTGCCGGAGGAGCTGCTCATATCCCTCTTGGGTCGTGCGCGCGCTTGGCCCTGGCTCTCATCCTGCTGAGGCCGGTGGAAAGTCACCGTCCTCCCCCTGCGGCTGCTGCCTTCAGCACCCAGAAGAAGGACGCACACCCCACCGAGGACCACAAGTCTCCAGATCATATCCGACGCTAAAGTAAGGGGATCTCACTAAAAATAAGAATACCAGAGTCCGAGATGCCAGGCGATACTGACTTGGTTATTAGTGTTGCGCTTCAAAAGCAAGTGGTGGTGGGACGTGCTTAGACGGCCGGGTACTTAACATAAAAAGTGCTGTGTGAAGTGGTGTGTCCGCCACCAGCAGGTGTTCTGCCCGCATCCAGGTGGCCTGCTGCTGGGAGGATTTACATTTCAAGTGTATTTGATGGGAACGCACCTTGTGGCCATTTGCAACCAATGCTAGAAAAAAGTAAAATGTGGGAATCAGTGTGTGTGACCCATGGTGAGAGGTTAACGTGTGATGTGTTCGTATGTTACATAAAAGGGAAGGGGGGTTGTGACAGTGGAGGCGTAAATGCAGCATCACAAAGAGAGTTTTCTTCCCGGCTGTTTTTGTAGTTGGCACAACTGAACGCAAGAGGACGTCATGTATTCACGCAGCTGACTGACTGTCAGTCAGGTGCCTCAGGACAGGGTTTGTGCATTTACGCATCTTTATTATTCCAGTAGTACAGTAATAATATTTTTTAAACCAATGCCTGGAAGTAAAAACGAACAAGTAGCCTTTGTTACATGTGTGTTTAAAGCCACTGAAGCAAACAAACCCTGAAGAAACCATGTAGGGATATGATATTATCTCACCCTGCTATCATGGGAAATGATTCAGCGTAATGTCGAGTTGTTAATACAATAGTAGGTGGTGGTGAGGTTTTAAAACGTATTATTGTCCTACGTGTTATAGAGCAGGATGAAGACCTCAGCACACCACACCAAGAAAGCCAGGGTCACCTCAGATTTATGTTTTTGACCCCCTAAACTGGAATAAGGTTTCTTTGTCCTTTAGCTCATTTCACTTTAGATTTCACAAGATAGAATCATATTCAGATGTTTAATTTCTGAAACTATGCATAAGATCCAATTGGAGTATGTAAGTACAGTATAACCTATATTGATTATATTGGTTGCATTCTATTTAGGGGAAGGTTGAACCACACATACAATGAAAATAGGTCAAATCAGAAGTAGAAAACTTTGTGAGAACTTGTGGTGCAATATTTCAAAGCATTAAACATAATGGCCTTGAAATGACTCACCTCCGATGACTCTGTGAGTGTGTGTATGTGTGACTCTTACCGCTGAAACCATCACTATAACCCCTGATAGAGAAAAAGCTTTAAAGCAAGCTGGAACAGTCCCTTGCCCTGGGGCAGAGGTAAAACTATGAACAGAGGACAAAGAAGCACTGCAGAGGGCTTGGTCCTCTGGTCCTCCTTTTGAGTTGTTAAAAATGTTACAGCGCTTAGACAAAAACAGGAGACACATGGGTATACAAAATAACAAAGTGTTTTATTTACAAATGAAACAAATTAATCAAACAAATGGGTAGCATAAATCTCTAAAGTCAGTAGTGTAGGTCTTGTGTTGTAAAAATGAAGACATTGGAACAAAAAACCACAACACAGAGGTGTGTGGGGACAGGGGATTGTGTATACTTGACAGGCTGCTGCTCCGGCCATGAGGCCCTGCTGACTAATACTGCCCTGCAAGCAGATAGAAAACACAGAGCTACAGCAGGGCAAACAAAGCAGAGGGACTGCCATTAATGGCGACGACAAAAAGCAGATTATGTCTTATTGGGGTGGTAATGGCGCACTGGATATGAGACATGCCTTTGGTGTAGGAGACCTGGGTTTGTATCCCACTGCGAAACATCAACCAATACATTTGTGTCCCTGAGCAAGACACTTAACTCCTAGTTGCTCCAGAGGCATGCAACCCCTTACAATAGCAATTGTAAGTTGCTTTGGATAAAAGCATCATCTAAATGACATGTAATGTAATGTGATAATGTAATGTCATTTAGTTAGGAAAACGTGTTGCAATTAATACACTGGGCAGATGATTCATGATTCTGGCCATGTGATGATGAGTGGGAAATTACAAATATTTTTGCCGATTTAAATCATTCAATCCACAGATTCATAGTCGCTGACTAAACCAGTTTCTTTATGTTTGTCTAAGCTAAATACATTGGTCTATTTAGAAGCCAAAAAACAACATATCAACAGGCTTAATGCATTACTAGAACAAGGTGACCAGACAAATCCATTCATTCAGCACATCTTGAGCTGGAAGAGGTATCGAGATGTTTTTTTATGTAGGCCAGAGACTAGCTTGAACAAGTGCCAGTGGTGGAGAAAGTATTGAATCTAAGTACTTAAGTAAAATAACAAATAACCAGAGACATATTTACTTTAGTAAAAGCAGAAGTACTACAATGAAAACCCTACTTAAGTAGAAAGTAAAAAGTACCTGATTTTAAATGTACTTTAAGTATTAACCAAAGTGTTAATTCAAACATGCAACATATTGTAATAAATTGACAGTATTCAGGTTGTTGTTGCTCTACACTTTGGTTTAGCAGAAAGCACAGCCATCTTATCAATAAGGCCTGTTGTGTTATGCAGTTATATAGTTAGAAATTAAATATATGTAGAAAATATATCCAACAGCTCTACAGCGCAAACTTACCAAAGTTCTGGGCTTGTGCCACTGTTGTTCTCCTTCAGTACAGCTTAGCACAGGCGGGACCACTGGCACCTTCAGCTGGGAGTAATGTGCTTACTGGAACAGCAAAGCGACACAGTGGTTGCATAATGCTGCTCCAGCAACATGTGCAGCTGTGATGAAACATCTCCATAGCAATGGAATCTTTCAGTACCACCTGCATTAGTAAAATGTCATAGTAAATACTCATTTATCTTAGCTTGGTCACTGTCTAACTGTTAATTCTTTTAGGACACAATCTTGTTTTTACAATATTTTCTATATCTTATATTCTATAATCATAGACCAAATGTCATGTATTTCTATATGGAACGCCAGGTTATTAAAGTAACCAGCTTATAAGTGTTGGCTGAACCTGAACTTATCAATCCTAACTTCACCATACACTCAAACTGTGATGTTTCTCAGCTATCGTCATGGGCCTGTTTGCACAATGCCCTGACCACAACTTCCCCTCTGTCCTGATCTTCATTAAAAACTGAGATGGGCAAAAATACAAATAATAATACAAAAAACTGACAGTTTGCGTTTAAAATGAAGAAAAACTAGCTTCTATACTACACTAAAAATGAACATGTCGTTAACTAGCTTAGCCGTCAGCCGGCACTCCACATTAGACTACTCACCCTCAGTTGTGCAGAGAACTTGATACGTAGAGTTTGAATCCCTTGTTGCACTTTCTTATTGGAACAGGGGACCAGGAATCAATGATTCAATAAATATCACTGATGTTTATTTTTTGTCAGGTCTTGGAGACATCTACTAAAAACTGACATTAGTAAACCGGAACTGATATGCCAACTTCTGGCTACAGCGGAAGTTTGTCACTACGCTTGCGCACAGAGCCTATTATCTTCACTGGAGTTCCTGCACGGGAAAGTCACCGGACAACACAATCTTGAATCTGAACATAGCGATACTGAGAAATACAGAGAGAGTTGTGTGGATCTGATAGTCTTAATTAGCCTTGTAGCAACTCATTTGGCAATGGCTTGAATGTAACGGAGATTTATTAATATCAAAAAGTTATGCACTAAAGCTTTAAAGTGTTGCATAAGTGACTTAAATGGTTAGCTAAAATGAATGGATACATGGTTGAAACATTCAGCTTTAGTAGTAGTAGTAGTAGTAGTAGCAGTAGTAGTAGTACTAGTAGTAGTATAATTGCTGACTGAACCAACCTTAATATTGAATGTTCAACAAGTTTGAAAAAAATTAACAATATCCACTTTTATATGATGAATACGTGTTTTACATTTAGAACAAACATTGTGAATGGATTAGGGCTGAGCGAAAATCAAATATTAGAATGGTTTTGACCAAATACCTTGATACCTCGATACCGCAACGATATTGTAGAGTTGACTATTGGTGCTTTCTTAAAATATTTACACAATGATATTTTTGATAAATAATCATCAGTAATGTGGACATAATGTCTAGGTGGGTAAAGGCAAATAATATAACAGTCTGGTAAGTTAAAAAAAAATGACATCACTTTACTGTAATGAAACCTTTAAAACCAGGAAAAGACAGCATTTTGCCATATTACGATGTTACGATATCCAAAACCTAAGACAATATCTAGTCTCATATCACGAAATCGATATAATATTGATATATTGCCCAGCTCTAGAATGGATGAATGAGTATGCGAGTTCATCTGACATTGCTGTGGGGGGGACCTTAGACCAAAAGGGTTGGGAATCACTGTCTCACACTGTTAAACGATTGTTGTTCATAAAGCTGTGACGTTTTGTTCTGCTTCTAACTATCTTCAGTTTAGGAGTACTTTCGGTCTGTCGCAGGCTCAGGTTACATTCAGTTTAGTACCATAGTGTTTGTTTCTGTGGTTTTTAATAAGCTCCTAATCAGGAAATGACATGTTGTACAGCTGAGCTGAGACAACGTTGCTTTCAGTCACCAGTGAGGGGAACTCCACTGCTACAACCTGGTGACTCAGTCAGAGACAGTGGTGATTAAGATAGTACATTGTGAAGATTCTGTTAAATATTAGTTGGAACATGTACTTACTTGCTCTATCTGATGGCTGTAATGAAAGTGCAGTATTCACTTTTCATTGTAAGAGAAATATGATCTGGGTCTGATGAGATTAATGAGACTGAACCACTGTTATAATAATTTGAATGATGAATTTTATCATCAAGAATAGACAGGAACCACTCAAGTTATATCAAAGTTCATTTTTACTTGTGAACACAAGGAGACAGTTTCCATACTACAGAATAGTACAGAGGCCTGGAATGGAAGCTCTTTACAGCTGCTTTTTTATACAAAGTGGATGTTGATACAAAGTCATAACAAAGTCGATGTTGTCAGTTTACTTCATTGAGTCTGGGACTCTCTGCCTGCTCTGCCCCCAGAAACATCCTGTGCCTTTCACACAAGGAGAGACAATGGCTCCATGGCTATCTTGTGTAGAATGATCAGTATAATATGGCATTCTTATGCAAACAGTTTTAATTAATTATAATCAGAGAAAAAGTAGGAATCATAATTTTTCTAACAACCACACCTGGGGATAGCTCTAGTCTTGGGAACTGGACTGTCGCCAGTTTCGAGTCCCTGTACAGAGTGTGAACTGGTAGCTGGAGAGGTACTGCTGAGCACTGCTAAAGTGCCCTTGAGCAAAAATACCAAACCCCCCAACTGCTCGGAGCGCCTGTTCTTAGGCAGGCATCTGTTCATTGGCTCTGACATCTCTCCTAATTCCGCCTGCTTTCATCTCTGTGAGCAGTCCCATTTACATTACATGGATGCATCAATTCCATTCATTGTTAATACATACTAGATTCATACTAGACCAGAGGCACAATGATGTAGACTGTGCTCACAGGGCTCCTGTTGCCCAACCAGCCATCTCTCTTCAATTGCCTCTCCTGCGGTTTCTTCTTCTTTGTCTTTCTTATATGTTATATGACATATAACATATAACATTATATGTTGCTCACCGATGAGACATTGCATATGAAATCAGTTGAATCAATACACATGGCATGACTTGACTAGTTATTTCAACTTGATTTTATCACTATTTGTCCTGCATACTTGCTTTTAATCATACAGTAGGTATTTGGTGTAGACGTAGCATGTCTTCATTCTATTCAGCCAAATAGACAGGGGATGCGGTCAAATAGTCATTATGTCCTATTCCGAAACACCTTTTCTTAAACTCAATGAAAAAAAGGTAATGAGGTCAAGGAAAGAAGTGAAGTAGAATTCATAAGGACAGGAAAGGAGAATCATTGTGCTAAGAGAATCCAGATGCACGTAGCTACATAATTATGCGGTGTTGGATGTTATTGATGTGGGTCTGCGGTGGTGGAATGGTGAGGAGGGTGCCAGGTAAGTTGTGGAAACTTTAAATAAATGTTGTCTGGCAACGCCCCCTAGTTTTGTGTAGTCTATGCATTCTTTAAACAGAACGCTGCTACTCGAGTCCTCACTAAGACCAAGAGACTGGATCACATCATTCCAGTTCTCAAGTCTTTACACTGGCTTCCTGTGCCTCAAAGAATTGATTTCAAAGTACTTTTGCTAGTTTATAAATCACTAAACGGTTTAGGGCCAAAATACATTTCTGATCTTCTACTACACTACGACCCACCCAGACTTCTCAGGTCATCTGGGACAGGTCTACTTTCTGTTCCCAGAGTCAGAACTAAACAGGAAGCAGCGTTCAGTTTCTATGCTCCTCATATCTGGAATAAACTTCCAGAAGACTGCAGATCCGCTGCTACTCTCAGTTCTTTTAAATCAAAGCTGAAGATCTTTCTTTTTAATGTTGCCTTTCTTTAAATGGTTGATCATTTATTTAATGTTTAATTTCTTATACTGCACTGTAACTTTTATTCTTCTGTTTTATCTTTTTTAAATTTTTTACTGTTTATTCTCGTGTTTTATCGGTTTTATTTTTTAGCTGTTTTTGTAATTGTTTTTGTGTTAAGCACTTTAAATTGCCCTGCTGCGGAAATGTGCTATACAAATAAAGCTGCCTTGCCTAATGATGGCTGCATTCCACAGTAGAGGCCCTGGTATTGTGCATGCTGACTCACTCAAATAGCTTACTTGGACGCTTGATGCAACTGAGCCATCATTAAGGTTATCAATTTCAGCTGTGCTTTTCCTACTATGACAAGTCAAAATGTCTGCCATGAAAAAGTTCCATAGCCTTGGGAAAGAACTTGTTTTGGTGGAACATGTGTACATTCAAAAGATAGTCTAGCTAGCTGTCTCAATTTACCATATAGAGATCTAAGGAGCAGTTAACCATAGTCCTCATAAATCCACCAGAGTTTAAAATTCAAACACAAAGAAATTGGAAGGAAACCGGCATCAGTGAAAAGACATACTGTTGTGGTTTGGGGTTTTGTTTTGGGTTCTTTTCTTGTGTTGTCTCGTGTTCCCCTGTGTGTCTGTATGTTCTGTTTCCTGTTTTATTTTGAAGTCGGGTTTTTGTCTCGTCCTGTCTTTAGTTTTACTTCCTGCGAGTTCTTTGCTGTGCACCGGTTTTTGTTTTTCTGTTTCGTCAAATAAATCTTTTTGAAACCTCTCCTGCTGCTCTCTGCTTTTGGGTCCTCCTTCATTCCTCATCACACAAACTGTACATCCGGCAGAATTTCCTCTGGCACCAGAGCAATCAGATGTGGAACACTGAGAATATCGACTACACGTTATACAACTAAATTTTCTGTGCATTTCCTGAGAAGGTACATCATCATCATTATAATTAACATAAGTGATTAAAAAAGAGGCATGTTGTACATTTGTGCCAAATGCTATTTACACCTTATAGTATGCACAGATCCTCATTTACAGTGTGTAAATTATTAGCTCAGTTTTAGTCTTGTGGAGTGGTGGGGTGGAGGTGTGTGGGGAAAAAGCCTTAGTAATTACCTATAACCATCATTTGCTGCCAACTGTCCTTGTGGCGTCAAGATGAAAAAGACAATGAATCAGCAATATGTTCATGTTTATGTGTACATTTTAAAAGAAAGGTCAGACAGAGGAAAATGAACAGTATCAAAATACATGTGCAGGTGGAAAGAGTAAATAGACGTATTTACCTTAGCCTCATTGTTTGCCAATTGTCCTCAATTAGCTAAAATGCCAGACAGTTGTTTGACTTGAGTCATCATGCTTTAACAGACTGATAACGATACTTGAAACATTTTATAAGTCACTGAGACTCAAGATTCAAGATTAACTTTATTGTCCCACAACGTGGGAAATTTGTCTTGGGCACTTAACCCATGCTGTAGTCATAGTAAAAAATAAAAACCACAGACTTAATATTATATGCCTATAGTGGACACAATGCATGAAAAGTGTTAATCGGAAGGTATGACCCCTGTAGCCTAAGGTTGCTCCATTGACCTCTATCATCTCATTCGCTGCTGCCTGTTATCACGGTCAACATTTGCTTTAGAATAATGGCCAGACAGAGGAGAAGAAACAGAAACCCAATAAAATATATGTGCAGGTGGAAAGAGTTAATAGGAAAGCAAGTATTTACCTGTAGCCTCAGGCAGCTTCAGTGACCTGGTTAGCCTCATTCTTTGATCGGCTATTGGCTGTTGTTTTGGCTATGATGCATAGAATAAATTTTAAACAGCTGTTGCATGGGGCCCACACAGACAGCATGGCTACTGCTGCAGCGCTGCTGTCAACCCCATTTTACTACTGTTTATGCTTGCTTGTGTGTTCTGTGTAGGCTATATATATATGTATATATATATATATATATATATATATATATATATATATATATATATATATATATATACATTTCTTTGTTTAAATAAGGAAGGAATAGAGGCTTCCTTCCTCTCCTGCACTGTAATTACTGTCTTTTTTTATTGAATGCATTTTGTATCTTCATTATTGTGCAAAAGACTAAACTTAAAGCTCTAGTGTGTACTTTCTGTCGCCCCATGAGGAATTCTAAGTAATGATGACAACAACACTGTTGGCGCATCCACATGATACAAGCCTTATGTGAACGCACACGTGCCCCCACCCCTCCTCGATGCTGTTGATAGCTTTGATATTTACGTGCTATTATTGTTTACCTGATTTAAGTTTCTGAGTGGGAAAGTCACCAGACACAATCTTCTAAACATATCGATACTGAGAAATACAGACGGAGTTGTGTGGAACTGATTACTGTCTGTCTTAATTAGCTTTGTATCAACTCATTTGGCAATGGCTTGAATAACAAACATTTGATATCAAAAAGTTACTCACCAAAGGTTTTAACCTAAACAAACTAAGCCTTAGATACTTCCTGGTCATTTCACTCATCTTAAGCTCACTAAGCAAAAAAAAAAAAAAAAAAAAAGAGAGAAGACTTCAACTACAGCCTGAGTTCTTACTTGTTTCATCTGAGTCTTTGATTGATTTACAGGGAAGATACGTCTACACTTATTTTGATGAAGTTTGTGGTTTGTGGCCACTGAGCACTTCAGCAATTAAGCAAGCCTCAACGTTTGGTTCCTAAATCACTGCTGAAATTGCGTCAGTATTTTTCACTTCATTTTATACTTATTCGTCTGCCTGGCTCTCAACTCCTCAGTAAACAGGAAGCATATGACTTTTTTCTGTAGCTAAGAGAGGCAGCAGTTTGTACTCATTGCAACACTTTTTGTTTTTAATTCATTTTATTAGAATACTAAAAACGTCAAAATACACACATCGCAAGGAGAAAACATTCTCATTTTAGTGCAAATTATTGTTCAGTAGTGATGTTACAGTTCTCTTCCAATTTGGAGGTGCTTTAACACATCCTAGCTGCTGCATTGTTTGAAAGCATACAGAGTAGAGCAAACACATGCTGTGGGATTATTTATCCATGTCATGTCTAATGCAGAACGCGTAGCAAGTTAGACATGACATTTATGTCCATACCTAGCAATAGTACAATTCGGATAACTGTTATTCCCAGTAATAATAAATGTACAGTAGTTCCACTGTCTTGATTCATTGCTGCCATTTTTTGTAAATCATGCCAGATGTTTCCCTCATGAGCCAATGTTTTTAGTCACAGTCGATCCTCTCCGTTGGCTGTTTGAGGACAGCTGCCTCTGTGTCTGTTGGTCCAAGTCCAAAATGTAGTGATGGTCCTGGGTGTACATCAGTCCGCCAAAGGAGTCTACTATTCCAAAAAGGACTGCAAGGACGCTCAGCGCAGTTCCAATAAAATACAACTTAAGAACTGCTGCCACCATGGCTCCCGTGGTAATCAATGATTAGCTGTAAAAGAAAAACAATGATCAGGTTTAAAGATTAGTTACTGTTAGTCAGTTACATTTGTTCAGACTGCACCTTGGTCCATATAATAAAAAATAAAAAATCTATCTCTTGTAGCAATTAAAGTAGATCTGCATATTTGATGATGTATTTGTATGATTCTTGGGCGGGGGGGGGTGTAAGTGGCTTTGCATAAAAGCTGGACCCAAATAAATGTTATGTAAATGCGCTTTTTTTTTTGCCAAAGTGATTGTCAATAATGTTCCAAAAAAAAGGCTGAAATTGTAGAATCTTCAATGTTAAGTAAATTATTGTGGTGCACAATGTATTTTTGTGCATGAACTGGTAAGGATTGGGTCGAAAGGACTTGTGTATGGAGAAAGCGTATGCAAGGAAGCTAAAGACACCACACAGGAAGAATATCGTGGTGCATTTTGAGGCTGTTGGAATTGTCAAATTTACCATTGTTAGCGACCCAAAATGGACCTTATTTGATTAGGTTACGGGTCGTAGTAAATATTTCAATATTTATCCGTAAGTGATGCAAGCGCCTATTTATTTTCTATCTTCATTTGACTTTAAAACATCCAGGAATCTATTACTCTTCTTCTTTCAAAATAACATCCCCTAAACACCACATTTGTAACAAGAATCATAGCGTTTTTATCTGCACTTCACTTGCCACACATTCGACTAAAACACTCACTGGAAATCAAATGCAGACGCTCAGAAACGAACATGCACATGGCTTTGGAACCGATGAAAAAGACACAACACCACGTAGCGAGAATACTTTCAATCTTTTTCTTTAAGCACTACTAAAACTGGGACAAACCATTACGTTGGTTGCAGCCTAATAACTTACCAGATGCTCGGCTGTTTTGCAGTCTTTTCTTTCTCACGCGTAACTGTGTAGGCTGAGGTCGTTTTCAATAAAAGCCCAAGAGAAATCCGCTGAGAGTTTTTCTTCTCAATGAGAGAAGAAAGTCTTTCACCGCTGTAGCTATAATCACCCAGCTATCTGTGTCCGTCTCAGCTGCTGTGTGTGTGTGTGTGTGTGAGCTATGTGCCTACCAGTGCTCAATCATAAAACGTAGCCTGCTTCTAGTGACATCATGTTGTAAGTAGTCAAACAATTTCCTGATTCATGTTACACTAGATGACCTGAGGAGAGTTCAGGAGTTTCCAGGTTGTTATGCTTCATACTTTCATATAGCTATAGGTTTCAATGTAGGGCTATAAACTGTATCACTAATCATAGATGAGGACAAATAGAAAAAAAAAAGATAAGAAGACTCAGTTTTGTATATTTTTATTTATTAATTTATGTTCAATTAGCCTAGATATTTCCTGGAGATTGTATCTCCCAAAAGCCTGTTTCCTGTCAATTTTAATTATATTGCATATAAAGGACCTACCTTGTAGGCCTAAGCTTTTTACTATTATTATTAATATTATAGAATTTAAATACTCCAGGGGCCATATTCCGGAAACTTCCTGTTTTAAATTAAAATTTGAATAGTCTGGATCAACAGAAGTACATTTCCAAGATAATCGTCGACATCACCTTACTCTCCCTGTGTCAAAATCCCTTCGCTTTGGGAAACAACAACTAACTTCGAGCTAGCATGCTACACGTTGAAAATGGCAAGTTTTAAAGAAAAGTTGGATTGTGTATGAGGCACCTCTGCTTGGTTCTTTCAGGGAATGATTGTAAAGATTTTTTTCCCTATTCTAGAATATATCTGTGGTGTACAGATGGTTTTAGGTTAGTTTTAGTGTTTAAGAGACTAATACATTGTATGTCTGTCTCATGATAGAAATACCATATCTTACCATTGAAATATATATTTTTAATGTCTTTATGTCCCACATTCAACCAAGAGGATTAAGAGTGAGATGATGTCTGAGAATTTTTACTTCCTCATTTCGGATCTTGTCATAAAATAATAAGGTCTTTGTTTGAATAAGACAAAAGGAAAACGTTGACTGTTGAGCAACATATTTGACGTATGTTCTTAGTCACCCATAGCCGAAGTGAGTAAGCATTAAGAGAGATACCTATAAAACTCACATAAACACACACACACACACACACACACACACACACACATTTATGGACTCGCTCTGACCTGTTCCAACACCAGCATCCACTCTGTATAAACTTGTTAGAAAACATGTTGTCTTTTATCCAAATAAATATAATCTTGGGATTTCTTGTTTATTCACATACCAGAGGGGAGAGTTCCGATTTGTAATATAGAAAATTCCCAATTCAGAAGAATGAGCTGAACAATCATTAAACAGTCATGATTTCACTTCCCTGAGGCTTGGTTTTTGAGGAAACTCCAGCCCCGATAGTCCCCACAGTTTAGCATAATAGCACAGATGTTGGGCTAACTCTTCAATATGATATATGATTTATCAGTGCTACCTCATGGTTTACACATTCCTAATTTAAAACGTGGCATGGTCTAAACGAGGAAATAATGCTGAGTATGATATATGATATGAGTAAAAAAAAAGTCACATAAGCCTGAACAGCTAGACATTACTTCCAACTAATTTCTTCTGTGGGTTGCTTGCTACTTTTGTCCATTGATTCCATTTTCTGAGAATCATGTCTTATGATTCCCTGAGGTCAAAAGAAGTTGTGTAGGAGGGGTGTTAGCAGCTTTGAGAGACTTCTCTGCGGTTTTCCTGCCAGAACTTGGCAGGACACCAATAGCTCAGATTACTACACAAACATTCAATTCTTTTGTTTTTCAGTTCACTGACTAGTTCTTAAAACAGGTTAATTGCAATGTGAAATGTTGGTATCTTTCTCAGAATTAATCATAGGCTACTGCTACTGCTATACACTGAAAGGTTGGCAGAGCCAGTAAAACAGCCAAACAATGGGAGAGAGAGAGAGAGAGAGAGAGAGAGAGAGAGAGAGAGAGAGAGAGAAAGCACAAGATTCTATCAGAGGAACCACTTTTGAGCCAAAATCTATCCAAATGTTGTTGGGGTGATCATTAAAAGTGAAGTAATGAGCACATTATGAACAAATAACACAATACAATTATTGTAGTAGTCACTTTTAAAATGATAAAACTGCACTTAAGTCTCCTGTCGTCCTCGGGTCAAATTTGACCCATTTTAAAAATGTTCTGTCACAGAAATTTGTTTTTTTTTTCAACTAAATTGTCAAAAGAAATAATGTGGATGGTTCTATACAACATTCTGCACAAGTAAATAATGCTCAGTCCTCCACTTTTATCGAATTGACGATAGTTAATTCAAATTTATAGCATTGGAAGAAAATAATTGATAAAAGAGCGTTATAAAAAGGGACAAAAATGTGGGGAAAAGCTTCAAAGATATCAGGAGAAGCAAGAAAACGGTCGTTAAGACGGTCAAAAAGTTGATTTTTTTTTTTTAATTTTAAATTTTGACCACAAAAAACAAAAAGTTGCATGGTCGAACTAAAAAATTGCAAACACTAGATGTCAGTGTTGAACAGTTAAGAACTCAGCACAGGCTTCAGGCTTGGAGAGTAGAATTTTGCACTACTGTATTTCAGTAGAATGCTGTTTGTATTTTATTGCCTTTGGTCTTCTGATATTGAACTGTATCATAATAGATCCAAGCAGACTAGTCACACTGTAACACAAACTGTATTATAAAAGGCCTTTTGATATGTCAGAGCAGGAAACGGCTGAGTGTAATTTACAGCATTACCGATGGCTGCATTCTATTTAGTGTGTCAAAACATTTTTTGGCACAAATTGCAGTCTTACATCAATCTTTTACACGTCCCAGCACAGTAAATCAAAATGAAAAAAAGATCAAATTGTGTTGGTTTTTATGAAAAGTGTCTGTAACTGAAAGTAAACTTAAGTTAGTGAAAAGGTCAAATTAAAGTGAAAGTAAGGACAAGGTGAATCACCAAATGTTTTAGACTGCTGTGGCCGTGGGTGTGGAGCAGCATATCTTATTAAGACCTTTTTCAGGATAAAATATTTTAACTTTTCAAAAAGCAGACATGGAGTAAATATTGATTTAGATGTCCAAGTATTATCCATAATGTGTTCAAAACGGACGCTCAAACTGACACTTTTCATAAAAACCAACACAATTTGATCTTTTTTTCATTTTGATTTACTGTGCTGCTGTTCTGTGCTGGGACGTGTAAAAGATTGATGTAAGACTGCAATTTGTGCCAAAATCTAGTTTTAAGACAGTTATTTTCATTTGCGTGTATTTAGGTATGTTGTGTTTAATCAAAACACTGATTATACAATGAAGCTGCCATTTGGTGAATGGTGAATGTGTATGTGACAGGGTACATTCACAGGGGATGGTAGGTGGCGGTGGACCAACTGGAAAATATTGCCCTCAGGTTTTTGTAACTCAGGCTACCCTGTTACTTTCTGTGACTTAAATCCCTCACCACAGCCACGGCATACATTATACAACTGTTGTTATAGGCTGCTTAGTACTTTCCATGCCTAGTAAATTGGTCATGATGTGTTAACAACTCTATGCTGCTACTTCTGCCAACTCTGTACATATGGTTTGCTCGCTCTTCCTGAGATGACACTTATCTTTGGTGAAAAAAACAAAAAAACTGAAGCAATTACAGAGAAATAAAAGCTCATAAATAACAGTTTATTACAATTTCACTTGCACTTGAAGTGCAGTGACTGTTTTAGAGGACATTATACCTGTCGTTATAAAAACACATACTAGGAAAGGAGACACATTTATTTCCAGTCCCATATAGCTGCAGTTCACATGTATTACTTAAAAAGAAGCCTGTGCTGCATCAAAGTAATGTAACGTGAAGTTAATTACAACTTCTATCTGACTTCCATCCATCTGATAAATTACATCTTCAGTGGCCAGTCATTCACACACAAGGAGTACTCTTTTGTTGGGAAAGGTTACCCTTGTGGTAAATCGTATGACTCTGATTTGCCTCAGCCAGCCAATGAGTATCCACACTGTGCACATGACATTCATTATGATAAATGTTAATGAATGAGTGAGTGGAGTTAACAACTTAAGAACATACACATGTGAAATTATGAGTGTGCTCTTATCCCCTTTAGTGCATAAGACACTAACCCTTTAATGACATTGATAACATGATCTCGACAAAAACAGCAAAGGTCTACAGTCAGAGGAGCAGCATTTTGACAGTCTATTTACAGTAGATTACAAATATATATATTCAGAATGTATCTTTGTTACTAATAGTCAGTTTTCTAATTTTTTATCTTTATTGTGTGGGGGAAGGGGTTTCCGTTGCCATGTGTTAACGATAAATGTGTGTTGTAAGTGGGGAACCTCAGAGGACTTAAGAGGATTTTCCATCTTAACGTCTCACCAACTGTCACAAACAGTCAGTCACCTGGAGGTGATCCCTTTGAGAAGAGTAACGACCCACTTGTGTGTCTGTGTGGAGGGGAAACCTTTCCACTGGCTATATTTCTACACAAGTTTAACAAAAAAAGGCAAAAGAAACAACAGATAACACAACACATACATTCTATACATTGCATACTGCATGCATATCCCACGAAAGGCATTAGTTTACATCCTTTTCCGATGTCAGAAACAATCAATTTGGCATGTGAACGGATGATGCTTCATGTACAAAAAACATGCTTGCCAAACCATATGGTGCATTCTTTTGAAAACAAAATTCTTTAGAGTAATTATGTAACACTGGCACTTCACTCAGCAGAGTCAAGGTACAAGTACATGCTGTGTCAGCTTGTGAGTCTAACCTCTGCCTTTTTTTAGGAGGTGGAGTGGTTACATCAGAGCTTATTTTTATACAGACTAATTTTGTATAGCCCCAGTTTCACTTAGCATTGGATTGGAAACCCTAATTTTCCATGAGGCCTGGGCGTAAGCATAAGAAGCATTCCAAAATATACCTGTGGGTCCTGGTGTGAGAAGGTAAAAATATTACCAGAAATGATATGTGTTGTGTGTACATGTATTTGGTTTTAGTGGAGCCCAGCGAGAAAAATAAAAAAAACACACCATAGTTATGATCTTGCTGTTTGCGCTGCCAACATGTGCTGCTCTCTTTGCAAAGCTCATTGCTAGTCCTGTTCATTTTAATTCTAAAATCCTCTTTGTGAAAGTGACGTGGTGCCACTGATAAAAGCTGGATTAACCCATACATGGAGAGGGAGCAGGACATAGAGAGCTTGATAGAGCACTCAGCAGGACAGTAGCGCTCACTCCATTCAACTTATAAAGGAAACGCTCAGGGCAATGACTGTTTTATCCTACATACAGTATAAGTACAGTACAGGGTTCATCTACCCTCTCCATTACCCTCTGCCTATATGACAGAAAATTGTCTCCAAGATTTTGAAGACATCAGCACAACAGCCTCTCCACAACAACACTCTGCTGCTGGCATCATTTCCACGGTGACACCCTCTCAGTGGGAGAATCTCCTAGGTGACGCCCTTTATTGACACGCCTAGAGGTGGCTGGTGCCTTTTTGTAGGCAGGTGCATCCTGTGCTGGGGCAGACAGCGTAGCCTGCCACAGGTCTTTTTTTCCGCTGTGTGGGAACCAATGCAGCTCCATATCTGGTCTGGAAGGCAGAATAAATAGAGCAGACAAAGGAATTCAGATAAGAATATTCAGAAACAAATGGAGAGTTTGTATTTGTTCGGCAAATTGTCACTCCTCCAAACTTGGGTTATGAAGTTCCTATGAAATCAGGGTTTCAAGAAGTCTTCCGTTACACATATAACCTTCAGCTGTTGGATATTTTCACTGACTTTGTGAATTAAATTTAAAGCAAGCTGCACAGCAAAGCGAAAGGGCCACTGGATCCTGGGACTGACCTTGGACGGACGATGGAAGGGTATGGTTATGAGCACTTTGGTGCAGATGCAGCGAGGGAGAGCCAGCAGGTGGATTATCGAAGAATTGTAGGAGACACTCAGCCACTACATACCGAAGTTTCATCCCAGGAAGGGCAACATTATGTCCGGCAAACCTCACACGGCCATGGACATGAAACTGCAGCCCAGCGATACAGCGCCACACGCATCCAGGCTGGTCTAGGCCCAGAGAGGTGAGTTGCTGAGAAAGTATATGGAGAATGAGCCACAACTCAAACAACATTTAAATACATCTTTTTTTTTTTATTATTTTCACAGAATGTGAAAGCTTTTTGAAGCTATGTGTAATTGCAAAGTTGCCAGCTGCAGATTTAATTTCTTACCAGAAAATGTGAGTTCTGCAAAAACATTTATAAAAGGTCAAACTCCCACCCCCCAGAATTTACAGCTAGTATTGATTCTAAAATGATGTTTCAAGTGCAAAAGCAAGACTTAAAATGAAATAGGAGAATGCTACAACAATACCCATCATCAATGCCAATCATACGACAATGTGATGTAAGTCCTCTTGGCATTTTAATGCTTTACTTTCACTGTCTTCAAAAGGCTGCACATGTAAATTAAATTCATGCCGTCGGGTCAGTTTACATGTCCACAGTCCACACACACTTGCAATTGGATCAGTTTGCATATGCTCTTGAGGCGAAAGCCCTTGCTTTGGATGGCAGACTTCATTTCTGAGTTGTTTGAAGGCCATGTAGATAATATTTATGGCTTATGAGCAGATGCTTGAACAACAAAACACGGCCTATCTTCTAAAGTTGTTTCTGCGCACAGACAATTCAGTGATGCAACATCAAGGAAAGCGTGAGCAGCATGCTTCAGGGGGGATAAACAAGGCTGAATCAACTGCTCAAAATAGCTACCGTGCATAAAGGAACCATTGACCCATAGCTGCAATGACCCACATATAATTTGACACAAACTCAAAGTGGAAAACAGATCCCTCTGATTAACTTTGGCAGACCAATCTAGCAACCATCACATGTTATTAATATAGAACAAGACTTTCAAGGACTTTGAATTATATTGGGTAACAGAGAATATCATGTAATTTTCTATTGCATTCAATATCTGAAATGTAATCAGTGACGCATTCCTGCCAGAAATAATCAATATATCGGAAATGCCAGCCCCAAATATAGTACTCAAGTTACCCAGTTGCCTGTTGTCACAAAAACTGTAAAACGCAATATCCCTTATTTTTTTGGCAGCAGATACAAAAAAAACTGTAATGGTAGTGAAAAATATGCTCCATGAAGCTGCAGTATGTAATGTAAGCAATATTAGCTGCATTTTAATATTGCTGCAGTCTGGATTTATTTTAACTACACATTCTGTTGTAAAGTTGAATCTATAACAATGCATAGTATTAGTGGAGTAAAAACACCAATATCCTTTTAAAATGTTGGCTATTTGTAGGATAAAGAAGCATTATGGAAGAATTTAACTAAAGTACCTCAAAAATGCTTAAAGTAAAACATTTACTCAAGTACTGTACTTAAGTACACATTTGAGGTACTGACTTTACCTGAGTATTTTCATTCCACTTTCTAATTCTTCTACATGTGAATATGGTGTTTTACTACCTAACAATAAAACGGCCGACAGGCCAAGCTGAAATGATGAGACGATTAAACTCTTATATATCTTATATTGACAGAACTGTTTGGATTGTTACCAATTTCTAAAATGTGAGGATTTGTCTGCATTGAGTACTTTTGCTTTTATTACTGTAAGTAAATTCTACTGATGATACTTACATACATTTACTTTATATTAAGTAATATATCCAAAGCAGGACTTTTACTTGTAACAGAGTATTTTACAGAGTAGTAGCCTACCAAATATTAGCAGGCTAGGCTGATTTTACTTAAGTGAAGGATCGGAATACTTCTTCCACCACTGGTGGTATAAATGTAAACAGGGAACCATCTTTATTTTAACAAAGTACCCAACTGGTGTCCGTTAATACTAACCTATTTTAATAAACTTGAATGGACTGATAGCCGTGATTAACCGTTCCGCCAGCATTTCACTTCCAACGCTTTAACAAATTACACTTAACCGTCTTCGTTCCACACAGACAATGACACAGACTGTACACAGCAACTGAAATGCAGATGTTTGAACACGCCTCTGTGCGGAGGAGAGGGGATGTGACGCTGCTGCTAGTACATAACACCAGAACGCACTGTCTGCAGGGACAGGCAGGCAATCACTTCTGAATCACTTTACTGCCAACCAGTACTTTTACATTTTGGAGCCACGAACAGCCTGTTTTTTCTTCGAGATTGTTCTTCAAGGTAGAATAAATTGCTGGTTCTATCGTCGCATTTCTTAGCCTGACTTCTGTAGATTCACAGCTGAAAAGTTGCTTTCCCTTGGTCAACGTGTGCATCTGCTCCAAAAAAGGTTAGCTATGACGTTAGCTAACGTAACCTCGTCTAGGAAAAGATGCTGTAACGGTATTGTACGATAGCGAAGAAGCTACATAGTTTTGCTAAATCTCTTGGTAACCTACCTATCCAACTGTAGAAAAGCTTGATTTTTAAAGTATCGGGATCGTTTTCTGTATGTCAACCCAAAATAACCAAGCCGCTAATGCTAAATGCTAACTGCTGCTCCCACATGTCTGTAAGTTTAACGTAGCTAGCTAGTGTGGACTGTCTGGTCTGGTCTGCAAAGGTTCAGTTGCATGTAGCTACATCGGTAAACTATTTAAACTCATCTAACGTTACACATGTTGGGGTAAGCAATTGTATAGCACTAACGTTAGCAAGCTAGCTAACAGTTAACATTAGTTGTTGTGATGTTGGACTGGAAACAGTTATTTGTGTAACGTTAGTGTTAAAGTATTTATTCTATCTAACGTTTACTGTAAAAGTAAGATTAACGTTACTATTGCTGGTTATTTTCCGTTAAAGTAACGTTACATCACCTCTGCATCGTATCTGTAAAATGTTAACGCAAGCTAGATATAACGTCATATTACCCTTCATGTACACAGCAGATTGGCATAAAGCCCGAATTACGCCTAAACGCAACACCAAAATTGTATTCAAAACAATGCCAAAATAGTGTTTCCTCTGTGCTAGAAAATGCGTATTGGGTAGAAAAATAATTTAGATGCTATAGTATAAAAATTAGCCACTCTTTAATTCGGCATGCATTAAACTCTAAAATGTGCTAGACCGTAATGGTCTGTGATTAAAAATGTGAACCAATTCTAAAAAACGACATTTCATTTACTCTATTTACTTAGTGCATAATGTCAGTTTCCAACACAGTGCTATGGTTAACCAGGTACTTCTGAGGTGAGAGATGTGGTAGGCTAAAATGGTTACTAGCATGGATAATATTATGACGCAGATAATAGCAGTTTTTACTGTATAAGCAAGTAGCATATTTTAACAAACATTCACGTTACGAATGTGCAGTGCATGGAGCTAGCTAACGTTAATGTCTTCTAGCTCCTGATAATGCAATGTAGGTCACCAGGCCAGTAGCTAGCTAACTAAAAACGACATTGAGAGGATGTCGTGTTTTGGACAGCGTTTCAGTTTTACCTTTTTAAAATAGTGTATTGCGTGGTTCAGTTAAATGTCACTTAGTCACCCGGACATATTTTGCTTTAGTTAAATTTCTACAGTGACATGAGTTTGTGGTACTTCGTGTGATCTAATGTTTAGCAACGTCTCCTCCCGTGATGTCTCCGCAGCAGCCATACAAACTATGCCTCTATTTAGTGAGATTGTTACTTGTGTATTAACGAATTATTAATAGCTTGTTTTTGCAAGCGGATGAAGCTGTTGCCACGCAGGCGCACTAACCTGCAACTGGATGTTGATGTTGCTATGGTTATATCTTTCTATGAGAAGGCCACTAAAGCTCTGCCTGCAAAGTGGATGTGTTCTTGCAGAGCATCCTTTTACTGTCCTCGGATATAAATATCTTTATCTGAGTGTCTGGGCTGCACAGTTGATGAACGTTTGCACTTCATATCATTGGCAGCATGGCGGATTACTTAATCAGCGGTGGTACAGGCTATGTCCCTGAAGATGGACTCTCAGCTCAGCAGCTCTTCTCGATTGGAGATGGCCTAACATACAAGTAAGTTTCCCTGCATCACAAACTTTGATTTGATTTTCCGAAAATCTCAGTAAAGTAATAAAATTCATTCAAAGTACGGTCTCCTGATTTTAAAACCTCACCTGCGTGCAATGGTGGGTGAAGTGTACGCAGGAGTGCTTTGTAATGGCCAACACATTTTGAACCAGCAGATCTGACCAACAGTGCGTTGGCTCCGATGGTCATACGGCTGAAGAGCTATGCTCTAAAGGAGATGGGTTGACTTACAAGTGAGTAACACAGTCATCTTCAAACCGTTTTGAAACTGTGCTGTTAAAAATCCTTTGTCTCTCCAAATAATGAATCCATAAAGAGAAAGTAAATGACAGTCCCTCCAAAGCAATTTGGTGCCACAAACATGCATGAACGTAGAAGATAAATGTTGGGCTTAATGGAATGCTCAACCTGATCTTGGTCATGGGGCTCAAATTTGCTTCCAGTGCACATAATTGCATTATTAACTACTACCCACCATAGGGCATTACCTGTGAATGCAACATGCATGCAAGAACAGCTCATGCACTCATGTCTTATGTCTTATAATCACTTTGGATTACCTAAAAGTAATAATTAAGTTTCTTACTTAATCTCGCTGCTCTGGTAAGCATTCTGGTGATACACAAGACATGCGTTGGATTTGCACTTATTAGGATTTTGACTGAATTGACTGATTTTTTTTTTTTTTTTAATTCTTGTGACCACTCATTTTTTATATTCCTAATCATGAATAACATGAAGCAAAGTGTTGTGCAACTTAATTGTAGTGTAAAACATGCCATTTCTCTTTTAAAACTTTCTCCTAAATCCATCACCGTGCTTAACATTTTGAACATGTTTGCCACAGATTCATTAGTTAATTTATTATTTTATACGATAGGTAGATAATTCTCCATACTGCATCATCGTCTGCACACAAACCGCATTTCAATTTAAGTATTTTAAGTTTATTTGGAAGGTTTTATCAACCAAAAATCCACCAGTTATTTGCTGCTCCTGCTTTACAGAAGCTAATTGAATAGAAAACGTAATGGTGTTTGTGTGTGTCCGCATTTGATTGAACAACCTCTGCACACTAATGAAGTGCATCACGACCGAAGGAAGGTTTCCACTCATAACATCCTGAATTGACATGTGTAATGCAGAAGGAATTGGGGTGAAGGAGGTTGAAAGAGTTTGCAGCACTCTTTTCAAGCCATTTATCCTGTGTCTGACCCTTTTTTATAACTCCAGTGTGACAAATACAGATATAGTGAAAGAGTTTCAATTTCTGTTGCAAGATTTAAAAATGTATGACCACTTCCCCTATATAACCCCAATGACTTTATCAACACATATACACTCCTGTCACAGGTACTGGATCTAAGAATACAATCAAGCAAGATATTGCTAATTTATGTTTTTAGGTTCTTTTTTATTTCAGGTTATTAGTTAGAGCAAAAGTACGTAAGCCACCAAGAGAAAGGGAGACAGATACAGCAGAAATGTGAGACAAAACCGCTTCCCGTGCTATTGTGACCTTCGACTAGGTACAGAAATTGTGTCCTGGGCATGATTGTGATCATGCTCTTTTAATCAATGCTACTTTTGAACCCCATGTTTGTGTCAACACTGCTGAAACAGCCTAGACAGTTAAGGTGCCCCCAGTGTTTTTGCCTCATCATAGACTGAGATGGGTGACAAGTTCTTAGCTGTTAGCTTTACATTGTGAGCTAAGGTGATGAACTGTAGTGTAAACATGTATACACATTTCCTGTAATCACTCTTATGCCACTTTCCCCACACAAGCTCCAGGCTTGTTAAATACTGGGTCACTGCCATTCACACAAGACTAGACACAAAAGTACTTCAACTAAATCATCATTTAAACTATACACTATTCTACAAAACTGCATACTGTGTTATTCAATCTGTGGTCTGGTGGAGCGTTCACTGATCATTGACTGTACATTGACAGCCTTTTGGCCAAGTTACTTTTCAAACAGAAACAACTCCTATTAAATCATAGTTTAATATGAAGCAGTTGATCACCTCAAATGTAGGGCTGGCAAAATAGCATATATTTGTGATTGTTACACTTTTGACAGAACTACTGTAGCAAATAAATCTTTGCTGCTAATTGTAGTGTAATAATGGTCCTCTGTCAGCATCTTCACACAAACCAGTTAAAGTGAGACATACAGGTGCTTAGCATCGTGCGTTTGTCTACACTTACCATTCAAATAAAAACCACAATAAGGCAACACCAAGCCAGAGTTTTCTTTAGAATTCAAATGAGCTCCGGCATAGCGCTGACCCTGAGTCAGTAGGTGTAGGCTGTGTCGTAGCTGAGGTTTGTGGCTGCTGCTAAATGCTAGCAGATGTGTGCTGTACTTCTGCTTGTGCCCGCATTGATGTTTGTGGCTGTTTTTAGCTCCCAAGTGAGGGAAACAAACAGGACTCCTCCCTTGAAGTGTCCCATCTTTGGCGACTATTTCAGGCCTTCCTTTTCTTCCACCCACTCTTGAAGCAGCAGAGATCTGTTAGCGGGTCAGCTCTCTACCTTGACTTTCAACTCCCATTCTCATTTACACTCTTGTTATGTCCCCCTATCCTGAACTGCTCACCATTTACTTGTTCCACATGCCCTCGCTCTGTAGTCACCCCAGTTCCCTCCACTATCCATCCACATGGCATACAAAGCCTCCCTTATTCCTCCATCCACTTCCTTGTTTATCACACCCACATATGCTTTAAAAATCAAAAATACAGGCTGAGGATCAACTGTAGCTTTTTACCAAGTGCAGAATGCACCGAGCTACACTCAGTGTCTGAGTCAGCCACTATGTAACTTAGCAATAGTCTGGGAACCATCGGGAGACCTAAAAGATAGGTTGCAAGCTCTAAACTGACGTTGTCCTAGTTGAAATTCTTATACAGAAGGAAATGAGTAGGAAGAGATCAGTTAATGACAAACTAATTAAATATCTAACATGTATAATTCAAATGTCCATGGAAGTTGGTTGACATTTAAAGTCTTTCTTTTTTGTTGATCTATCTCATTTAGTTTACCCAAATTATTTTTTTTAAACACAATCTTGTACAATAGTACTCACCATTTGTTTGCTTTTCAAGTCACCCTGTGAGCACCTTATAATGTAGACAAACATTTTCTGTTCTCTGTTTTGGAGATGTTTTGCTACTATTTTAATGGATACTGTTGAACCTCACAGCCCCTCAACGTTACATTTTGTTTATGTCTTTCAGTGACTTCCTGATATTACCTGGCTTCATCGACTTTACCTCAGACGAAGTGGTGAGTACACCTATGTGTGAAGGACATACTTGTTGTTGTTCCAGAAGATTGTTGCAAGTATCCGTCACATTTGAGAAGAGACTTTCCTGGGTATTTTAAAGACAAGCCAATCATTTCTTTAGTTTCTTTTACACCCCTCATGATGATTATGTGGCAATGTCAGCAGACAGACCATTCTTGGCAGAGCCGCTTCCTAAACCATCAAACTTATTACAGTGGAGTCTCTTTATAAAAAAAATAAAAACACCTCTGTACTCCAGACCTCAACCACGTTTATAATAGCAGCTCTTGTTTTTGCCCATTTAAAACCATATGCATAATTTCTTCTCTCCCTGCTGCCCTGCTATTCTTGCCCGATGTGGTCACAGACTGGCTGCGCCCTCACCCTTGTGTTTACATTTGTGTCTGGTCCGTTGCTCATCCACCTCTCTCAGCAGATGAAGGGAGAGTTAATCTCGGGGCTTTAGATGAAATCCCTCACTTCTGCTTTGTCCATCTCAGCCAATTGTAATTTAATTGATCTCTCCCCATTTCCTTCAGAGTTACAGAGAACCCTCATTGCTGTGTAAAATGCTTGTCTGCCTTGCCGTGTTGTCATGGGCTGGCTGTCTCAACCGAGTCTTTGTCTTGCCCTCATTTTTCCACAGGATAGTGAGTCAATTCAAGCTTGAATAACAAAAATGCTTCCACACTTGGCCTGAGTCCCCAATTTGAAATGAGTAGTTCATGTTCACACAGGGACTTGGTAGATCGGACTGACATTTGCAATATAATTTCTAGCTTTTGTAAATTGTTGGAAACATGAAGAGGGACCACATGTGCGTAGAGCTGTTGTTGGAATTTCTACGGGGTTGTGATGTTCTCAAAATGCTTTCCTAACTCTCAGTTGAATTTAGCAAGTCAGTGCAGTTGTGCTTTCTAAATGGAGAAGGGGTGTTAGTTGAGTACTCTTGCCTTGACCATGAAGCCCTGAGATAAGCTTCCAAAGCTTATGTTTGTCACAGATAAGGAGTAAAAGCTTGGACACCCATTTGCTTGTTTCCCATGTGCAAGGAATGTCATTATTTTCACACAGAGTTGAAGATAGCTGAAGCTGGTGTTTTGGGAATCAGTCAGATATTAAGTTCAATGTGGAATTTGGAGACAAAGTGGTACGGCTCATTTCCATTTTTTCAGACGTGAGGTTTCTGTCCCAGAGAGGACGGACTGTGTTTTTGATGGACCATACCATTATTTTGTTTGCAGAGATCTCATATCACAGATGAACACAAAACGATCCACAAAAGTTTAAATTATGTACACATGTACACAAGAGCTCTTGTAACATACCTCAATTTTTAAAAAGTGTGCTAATTAGCCTCCATGTTCTTTAGTGTAATTTAAACCAATTTATTATGCTTTTTGCTCTTTCCCCTTTCCTTTATTGTGTTCTATATATTTTGTGCATTTTATAGGTTTACAAAGTGAAAAACCTCACTTTGTAACACTTTGTTATAATGCTCGCCTAGCTGCTAGCGTGGTACGCCCTCATACTCTGCTTCTGACTGGCTAGTAGTCTTTACCTAGCTACTGCGCATGTACAACTCCCAACAAAGATGGAACCGAAGTGAGATGCCTCACTCTGTAGCTAAAACTGAGAGCTCAACACACAGGGTGAAAAGAGGAGCTGCAGCAATGTACAGTACAACAAATATACATGGTGTTTTCTGAAAATTAAACCACATAAACCTATTCCGGTACAACCTCTAAATACAAATATAAACCTGAAAATGATCATAATATGAGCACTTTAAAGGTAAAACCACTTGAAGACACAATTGTATGGTATATTGGCCAAGTTTAGTCTGCCACCTGATGGTTCATGTGCAAAATAACAGAAACAAGCTCCTCTTTGTGAAGCCATTACAATTTCCATCCTCCTTTTTTTTTTTATTTATTTATTTATTTTTTTGTCTCTTAGGACTTGACATCAGCGCTGACCAGAAAGATCACATTGAAGACCCCTCTCATCTCCTCCCCCATGGATACTGTCACAGAGTCGGCAATGGCAATTGCTATGGCTGTAAGACACTGCTTTGCCAAAACTGCTGATATATTAAGGAATCAATTTTTCATGTATTGCAAAATTCTATTTCTATTCTATTTTTTGTATTTGGTAGCTGATGGGAGGCATTGGTATGATTCACCACAACTGCACACCAGAATTCCAAGCCAATGAGGTCCGCAAGGTCAAGGTAAACTATGATTATCCTTCATGTTTACAAAGGACCATTATCAAAATTTGTGTTTTATGTCACACCGTCTTAGCATTTTGTGGTTAAGCCAAATGCTCATTAGTCTCTCTTGGTTTACCTATTGTTTTTATTGTCTTGTTTACACACTCGCATGCCTGTACAAAACAAAATACATCAACATGACAAAAATCTCACATGATCCATACCCTTGACCTGTCTTTTCCTCTTGTACCGTTTTGTCCCTAAAAGGTTCTGGTAATTGTCTTCTAAGTGTGTTGTTGTGTGTTACTGCTTTGTTGTATTGGCATATTCATGTGTGTTTCTTGCTGTGTGATGTTTTGCGCTGCTTTACACAAACAAAGAAAAAAATTGCAATCCTTTTGTTTGGTTTCCAGAGGTTTGAGCAGGGGTTTATAACAGACCCAGTTGTGATGAGTCCGCGCCAGACAGTTGGGGATGTGTTTGAGGCCAAAGTAAGACATGGCTTCTCTGGTATTCCTGTCACAGAGACAGGCAAAATGGGCAGCAAACTGGTGGGCATCGTCACCTCCCGAGATATTGACTTCCTTTCTGAGAAAGACCGTGGCAAACCTCTTGAGGAGGTGTGTAATTTTGTGTCTGCATTTTTTCTTTTTTAAGAAACTGTATCCATCATTTGAATTTTGTTTTGTTTTTTGGGGTCACTCAATTTAATTGTTCTAACATTGACATGATGCTCATATCATCTCCAAGGCCATGACAAAGAGGGAGGAGTTGGTAGTGGCTCCAGCCGGTGTTACACTGAAAGAAGCCAATGATATTCTGCAGCGCAGTAAAAAAGGTGAATAAAAGTTCATGTGTGACAGCAGCTTTTTCTAGTTGGATTTTGAACACTCTCATGCAATTTAATAATCTCACTTTCTCCGTAACCAGGGAAGCTTCCCATTGTAAATAATAACGACGAGCTGGTGGCCATTATTGCCAGGACGGATCTAAAGAAGAACAGGGACTACCCGCTGGCCTCCAAAGACTCACGCAAACAGCTGCTGTGTGGCGCTGCCATTGGCACCAGGGAGGATGACAAATACAGACTGGACTTGTTGGTGCAGGCTGGAGTGGATGTTGTTGTACTGGTGGGTGCTTTTTGGTGGTTGAATTATGGCTTGGAATTATGTATATCCTATCGCCAGTGCCAGTCTATAATAAATGTGTGAGAAGGCTTGGACCAAAATTAGGTCACTGTTTGAGCAGAGGTTGCCTAAAATTACATACTGTTTTAGATGACTTCCACTGATAAATAGGAAGTGTGCAAGACCAGTAGGACAGTGCATGAACTACTACTACTGTGACAGTGTAAATTAAGGTGGCACCTTGTACGGCAGCCTCGGCCACAGTGTATGAATGTGTGTAAATGGTGAATGGACCCTGTACTATGTAAAAGCACGTTGAGTAGTTGTTAAAACTAGAAAATCGCTATATAAATACAGCCCATTTACAAAATAAAATGAAAATATCTGTATAATACAGTGTCTGCATTCCTCAGCCTGTATTACCTGTTTCTACTACTGAGTCCTCGGGTCCAATGCCAGTGTACTTAAACAATGAATGTTTTTGGATTTCCAGGACTCTTCACAAGGCAACTCGGTGTATCAAATCAACATGATAAATTATATTAAACAGAAGTATCCAGAATTGCAGGTGGTGGGAGGAAATGGTGAGTATGTTGCTGCTGTTGCCTCACTTAATATACTGTACATGTCAGTGAAAATACTGTTAGTCAAACAACTCTAATGTTGTTCACATAGCATTTTTTTTGGGGGTAGGTTTCTTATGTCACCAAAATATAATGGTTTGCACACATTTACTTACATATTTTTATTATTTTTACCTACAGTGGTTACAGCCGCCCAGGCAAAGAATCTGATCGATGCTGGTGTTGATGCTCTGAGAGTCGGCATGGGCTGCGGCTCCATCTGCATCACTCAGGAAGGTACTTGCCCTTGTTTTTTTAAATCTCTTAAAGATATTTTTTTTTTCCATGTCATTATCAGAGTACCGGGAAAGCAGAAATTAAATTTCATTTGAGATAAATGGTTAATGTAAGCACTACGGTAAAACAAAAGATAATGTTGTGATCCTATAACTGGCCATGTAAAATAATAAATTGGGACACAAGCGTACACACACACACACACACACACACACACACATATATTACACCAGCATGTTCTCAATTTTTCTATTAGCTACAGTGAGGAAAAAAAGGCTGGGTTGCTAACGGTAAAAAAAAAAAAATACCCTGAGACCCTCCAAGTTGTCATAGTGATCTGCCAAGGCCCCATTCTGGGTTGCCATGGGGACCGGCCTCTCGTGCTCAGACTGGGTCACGTTCGCCAAGAAGGACAGAAGAGACATGTTGCAGCAAAGAGCCATGAAACCATAACAACTGTTTGAGTCACCAGTGAAATAGACACTGCTTGTTATTTTATAAGCTCTAGTTTCTGTTTGTCCAAAAGTCTGGTCTGACTTAATTTTTATTTTTTTTACCTGATCTGTTTCCATGGCAGTCATGTTAATATGCTTTCTACCTTCTAGTCATGGCATGTGGGCGTCCCCAGGGGACCTCTGTGTACAAGGTAGCAGAGTACGCCAGGCGCTTCGGTGTGCCAGTCATCGCTGATGGCGGCATTCAGACTGTGGGCCATGTGGTGAAGGCTCTGTCTCTTGGAGCATCGACTGGTGAGATTTTAAAGATTATGACACAGATGTAACATTGTGAGAAGGCCTTGTCTAACAGTCATTTTTCATACAGCTTTTTAATCTTAGAAAAATCCAGTCTTCATTGCAATCATGTTTATTACAGCAGCAATAATGGTAGATTGGGTAATAAAACAACAGATAATTCTCTCCTTCTTGCCTCCCACTCCAGTTATGATGGGCTCGTTGCTAGCAGCAACCACTGAGGCTCCAGGGGAGTACTTCTTCTCAGATGGTGTGCGGCTGAAAAAGTACCGTGGTATGGGCTCCCTAGACGCTATGGAGAAGAGTACCAGCAGCCAGAAACGCTATTTTAGGTATGAGGGAGGCTAATAGTAGTGAAGGGTAAAATTCCAGAGCAGCAATTACAATGTGGGATTCCAGTGGAGAAAAATTAATTGATATCTTTCCACAGTGAGAGCGACAATGTGAAGGTAGCCCAGGGTGTGTCAGGCTCGGTCCAGGACAAGGGCTCTATCCACAAGTTTGTACCTTACCTGATAGCTGGTATCCAGCATGGCTGCCAGGACATCGGGGCAAAGAGTCTTTCTGTACTCCGGTGAGTAGCGTGTGCGTAAATTGTCTATTGTAATGCAGATATTGACTTTTATGTGCATTATATTTGACCACCTTTCTATCTTTATTTTTAGTTCTATGATGTACTCTGGAGAGCTGAAGTTTGAAAAAAGGACCATGTCTGCACAAGTGGAGGGAGGAGTTCATGGACTTCACTCGTAAGTACAAACACTGAACTGAAAGTTGGACTGAATTGTAGAGGCAGTTTCTACAGTGAGAGGTCAGTCCCAGAAGCAGACATGGAAGTCTAAACTGTGGTTTCTTTGTTGACTCTCATACTGTATCTGGTAGATGATTTTCATCATGCCATTGCCAAGAAACAGCTTGGCTCTAATATTAGTCCACCTCCTGTTATGTGTTGGCGTTAGCAAATGCAGCAATGGGAAATAAACCTGCTCTATAGTTGCACAAAAGAAGGGACATTAAGTACAACTTGACTAGCAGCAAGCTTTATCAAAAAGGGCTGGACAGGCTGTATCGCATGTCCCACAGTGACTCTTGTGCAAATACAATTTAGCAGTTTTCTGCCAAATGCATTCAGAGAACATGTAACAGGTAGATGCAATTTGCTGAATTAAAGTGAGTGGCAGATAGAGTACTTGTAGCAGCTAAAGTCATTCATATTTGAGCATGCGCTGATTTCTCTCCGATTCTTCTGCCTCCACAGTTACGAGAAGCGGCTTTACTAAGCGGGGGGATGGCGTGCAGATCACCGTTGCACGTGAAACACCCAATCTAACAGTGACCAAATGTTAAGTCGCCACTTCTGCTAAAATACGCACCATCCACTACACCCTTTTGCCCCATCCTCTGTCGTATCCACCGTTACTCTCTCTCCGATCCCAGCCAGCTGCTTTTGGGATGAAAGAGGCAAGTAGCGAAGTGAGAATCTCCAAACTGACAGCCGACTCTCTGAACACCTGGGATTTCACACTCAAGAAGTGGCACATCAGGGATTTCGACATACGCACCTGTATCTTCAGTATGCAGCCGATCCCAATTTAACGTGTGGCTTGAGAATAGTGGAAGAGTGAACTGCGTGCCTGTTTGGTGACTTAAGGGTAGTGTGTGTCTGTCCAACTCTGTGATATAGTTTAAAATGTGTCTTGGGGCAAGTAAGTGAAGGTGCAGTGTGTTAATATTAGTGAGTCTAAAATAGCCACGGTGCGGATCACATCATCATCTTATCTGGCTTTTTTTAGCATCCACACCTACCAGCCTACTCCCCATCTCAAGTCTCTTACATCCCAGCTCTTAAACACACTAGTATGTGCAGAAAATAAGACAAAACACAACACTTGTCTCTTTATGTGCAGTGTGTCTGTTTCATGGCAATCTTACGTTATTTTTTGTCTATCACAGCGATATGCTACTTAGCAAACAGTAGCTGCTTATATTTCAGCGCATATTGTTTACTTCCTGTATTGTGGATCCCAAGGTACGAGATATTGGTCGTGACGATTATCCTTTCGACTCTGTCTCCTATAGTGTCCCCTACAATTAGTAGACGGAACGCAGACCCTCAGTCTTTAATACTGTGAACATTAATTTTCCCTTCAACAATATCTTGACAAATAATCAGTATCCCATCTTAGTGCAGTGTGTTGATATTGTGAGCATGGAAGGGACCAAAAGCTGAAGATCAGGAATGTTTGAAAGAGGAAAAAAAACAAAACTAAAACGTATCAAATCAATCATAAATAGTTCGTAATGAGGACAAAGGACTATTTCTCTAACCTTAATTTGAATACTTTTAGATAAAAAAACAACTTTATATTAAACCTGTATTGTCTTGGGGGGCTTTGAATTGAGCATGAAGTGTTTTTGATATGCATGTTTGTTTTTTCACTAAGCCAAACATGGATGTATTTATATTCTTTTTATTGTAATTGCATACATACTGCCAAGCGTCTTTACCTTTCCTCTGACACTTTTCTTTTGTAATTTCGAAACCAAAATTGGCGCAAGAAGTCACTTGTTACCTTGTTAGTTGTTCATTCCTGCATTCTCAGTTTCTTTTTACCAGAGATATGCCTTGAAATGGGAATGAATAAATGCTGTTCGACAGCTCTGTGCAAAAGCATCGCCTCTTTTTCTTTTAAACCGAATTGCTGTGTTTGTTATCAGCTTATGTAGGAGTAGGCTTTGCCAACATTTTCATACTGGGTGTCCTTTTGGCCATAACTAAAATGTCCAAGATTATAAAAGTTGAGTTGCTTTCTCTAACATACTATGTACTTGACCCTGCACAGGGTTCACTTCACTAACAAAAACATTGTAATTGGACTAATTAGCAAAATAAATGTACATGAAAATATGAAGAAATATATAGCTACCTGTATCCAGTTACAAGTGACTGCTGCTTGTTTTCAGTTTCCCATCTAAAGAGAGAATTCAGGTTTATATAATGTCTCTTTTGTAAAGTACTGAGTCCTGTACGTCCATATAAAAAGCACAAATATAGGGAATAGTGCGTTATTCGTTGTTTTTAGTCTGCAGTATATTGCAAAGCTACAGTTGCCAGGACATAGTGGTCGCTTCTCCAACCAAAACAATAAGCATGGGCTTTTAAGATGGATGGAAAAGACTCGGTATTCATAAATCCATTTTTTTTTTTTTTTTTTTTAAATAATATCACTTCAAAACATGTTTACAGTAATACACTCAACAGAGGAAAGTTGCTTTTGCTATCTATATGGTAAAAAATAAATAAAACTAAAACTGTGTATGGACTGTTATTTGTTTTAATTTTTTTAATATAAATTAAACATGAGCTGCAAACTCACATTGCTGGATGTCACTCTGAACTTTAAGTAAAACAAGCCAAGTGTTATAAAACAAACTTTATTAAACAGTATGTTGAGCACAGTTATATTTGAACATAAATAAATTAGACCGGTTATAGAATATGCTGTCAGTGTATGTAGAAGCACAGTTCATTGGTGATAAATGAAGGAGGATAATGCAACATAGTGTGTGTTTTACCAGTAGAGGGCACTTTTGCACCAGAACTGCAAGGAAGATGTTTTGCATATTGGTATGGAGAGTTTATAGTTTGACAAACTTAATTTTAATCTCATTTAGGTTTTAATGACAATGATATTCTGTTGCATTTGTAAGCATAAGACCTCAGTAGTATTTAATAAGTGCTTAACTTTAGTCACAGTACTATCTATTGGAATGTAGAAATGCAATTAAAACATTTGTACAAATTCTTGTTATCGCCACTCAGCAAAATGTTACTGTTCTTTTGACTGTATCAAACTTCAACAGCCTTTATCAAACATGTAAAAGATACAAATTACCATTTGGCTTTTGACATTCTTGGCACTTAGAACCTCAATGACATTCACTAATGACCACATTACAAAGCTCCAATAACTATTTTGCCAAATATAGGTCTTTCATGGTGTATGCAAAAGCTACCATGCACTATCAAATAGGCTTAAAAATGCTTGACAGTCAGCCTGACATCCTTCTTAATAAGTCCTCTTTGAAACCATTGTTTGACCAGACTAACCTTTATAAATCAATAGTCTCGCTGCAGATGCTCAAAGCATCGATTTGTCTGCAAACACTGATGAACTCCTCTTGCACCGATCGGTCTGCCTCAGACGACATGTCCAGGTCCAGGCTCTCCTGTGAAGCTGCTCCCAGTGTACTATACTGCCTCTGTGCGTCAGCATGGCCTTGGTGGCCAGAGGATGCCACATGGCCCATACCCCCTTGCTGGAGAAGCTGCTGCGCATGTCTCTCTGGGCTCGGGCAGAGGACCAGTGACGAGCCTCCGAAAGATTCTCGGTAGAGGGAACAGGAGGAAGAGCTGCCCTTCCAACCTTCACGAGATGAGCAGCTGGAGGAAGAGGACAGGGAGGGAGATGGTGGAGCACCTACAATAGTGTCTCCTTGAGTTTGGGCACAAGAGAGTTGGGGTTGAGAGGCCATCTCTACGCAGGAAGAGGTCCGATAAAGGCCAGGGTCCATTGAGAGAGGATCACAGAGGCCATTGCTTGGAAATGCACAGTGGTTGTTAATAGATAGATCTCTGCAGCAAAAAGGCCTAGCAGGGCTAAAGAGGCTCATGGGAAAGAGTGACTCACTGAAGAGTGCTTCGTCTATGCTGCGACGCAGGTTGATTGGTGAAGGTGGCCGCAGATCTGTGGTGGAGTCACTGGTAAACGAGGATCCACCTGAGGGCTCTCTGGCTCCTCCATCCTCAGGTTTTCCTGAACCATGTAAGTCCAAATCCAAGTCCAGGTCTCTGTATGCCAAGGCCCGGTTGCTGTGGTAGAGGAGGTCCAAGCCGTTCAGACTACTGCCAAGCCTGTCATCCACCAGAGTGTAAAGAGGAAGGCTCTCTGTCTCTCCAAGCCCAATGGTATCAACAATTGCAAGCTTCTCCTGCTGGCTCAAGGACCACTGGTAGCTCCCAGGCAGGATGGGTGACTTGGATGCCAACAGTTCAGTCCAGCAGCTCCCTGCAGCTGGTAGATGGTCAGAACAGTAGACAGGTTGTGCGACCACCAAGGCTAAGGTGAGACAAACCCCGAGCTCACACAGTCTGCAGCTAAACTGAAAAGCCCACCAGGGCCAAGGGTGGAAAACTTCCTCTCCACCTGCAACACCCATAGCATTGAGCATTGCATATAACTGCAGTCCTGCACATGCCAAACAAAACAATGCTGAAATACAGACGGTTACAGCTGCACGGTTCCAGTCCCGGCTTTCAGCAAAGGGGCATCGGTTGTAGCGCTCAGCAGGTGTTGGAGACGTGTTATTTAGGTGGTAGATGTGCTTCGAATCTGCCCGCACATAGATGTAGAACACAAAATAAGCAGCAGACAGAAATGTGGCCAGTGCTACAAAGGCTCCACGGGAAATAAGTGAAAGAAAGAGGCAAAGGGGAGGCTTTTGCTGGTAGAACTCCAGTAATGTCACCGGTCCGAATGCGGCACCAAAGTGCAGGACAACCAGGCAGGCAAGGAAACAGGGTCTCTGGAAAGCTGAGTAGGAGAGCTGCATTCTTGAGCGCATTGAAAGGAGAAGGAAAACCAGACCAAAAGCTGCAGTCAAGCAGGGAAACGGTGCTTCGTAGAGTATCAGTGACGCTTCTGTGGAGGGCAAGCGGTCCTGGTGACCGTAGGCATCGTACAGGAGGGAGAAAGATCTTGTGCAACCAGCAGCTAGTAGAAACAGGCTGACCAGGGCAAAGTATCCACATCCGGATGGACATCGTAGTGGCAAGCAGAGCAGATTAAGTGCTGATGCTAGCGTGAGCATCGCAAAGACACAGCCAGCACCGTATACATGCGCCTCCCAGGCCAGGCCCCAAGCTGCCATGGCGCTGTTCCAGTCGGTGTACAGCGGCACCAACATGAATGGAGCAGGGATCAGGAGGGGGTCGACTGATTGGTTCATGGTAGTGATATTTTGTGTGTGCTTGACGTCCGAGGAGGTTGTTGCATCCCAGATGTCGGAGAAGTTGCAGATCCCGGAGCGCTCTTTATTGCAGTCTGGAAGGAAGGTGGCGTCGCTGTCCACTGGGTTTGACATCCAGTCTTCAGTGTATAGAGGAATATGGGGAGTTTCTGGGGGAAGCAAGTAGAAATTTAGTTTGATCAAATATGCTTTAAATTTCCTGGGAGAATAAACAAGATTCATATTTTTAATGAGTAATTGAAGACAAGAAAAATCCAAAACTTGAAAAAGGCAACCGCTGTAAACATTCCAATTTTAATTCACTTTAAAGCATACTCATTTACTTACTCATGAGAATACACAGAAGCATTTAATCAAGGTTGGATCAACAAATTGGATCAGGTCTAGGATGGTAAAAGCGCGGTTTCCTCCTAATGTGCTAATCCTTTTTAAAAGCTTGTAGGAAGGCAACTTTAAACTGGGCCCACGTCAGAGGATGTGTGTGCACACTCACGTGTATGTATGTATGTGTGTGTATGTCTGTGTGTTTTAGAGAACAGCCCACTCAGAACCACAGAGCTAGTTTCTCTTGCATTACGTAAGCCATCTGGATTTTCCATGCGAGTACAGTTAATCATGATTGTGTTAGACGGGTTTAGCACTGCAAAGAAAATGGTTTAGGTTTGGAAATTAAGAGGTAACCATGTCTATATGTGTTTGTGTGAACACTACAAAGACGCCTGCAAAGCTCATCTGTGCCATTCTGGAGGATGACTTAAATTTGGGCATAGCACAAGACGTTTTACACAGCATAATACCTCACAGGTGGGCAAAAAGACAAACATGATTTTTCAGCCTCCTTGTCTCTACATTACTGAGCTTCACATAATGTTCATAATGACCTTGTTCTTTTCCATAAAACATAACCATCACCATGCACATACTATCTTTTCACCACAAAAAAGAACATATTGAGACCTTCACTCTAATAACGGCAGCTTAAACCCCTCGCCCTATTACAAAAGCAGAAGAAAAGCATCTCTCATTTGCACACACACACACACACACACACACACACACACACAGCTCATCAGTCATTTTGCTGCAGATCAGAGGCAATCACTCCTCCGTAAACAGCTAGGTGCTATAATGGACAACAGGGATGGGGACAAATGAACTTGATAAACTGACAGCACAGTAAATCACACATCAGGCAGGTTTAGTGAAGTGTAAACTCAAAAATATTTAGCTGTAATTTCTATGTGAGATTAGAGACTTATTTAAAACGTTGGTGGATACAGCCAAAAAGCATTGTTGTATGCTCATGTCTTAAATGGTGAAAAAAGGGGTTAAATATGTCCAGCGAAGCCTGGGGAATACATTAAATGGGGTGGTTATGGTATGTGCCAGTTAAAGAACTTAAATGTGCAGACATCAGCACCACAAAACCCCCAAATCTTTGCTTATAGATTGTTTTCTTCATTTCCTTAGTACATCTAAAAGTGGGATCCATGTAGTTTAGCATTTTTGTTTTAAGTCTCTCTCATCTGTATTTTCATGTACTTTCATGGGTTGTATTCTTGTGTTTCCCATCCCACCCTGTCGTGGTCCCCTAATTCACTGTTTTGTTCTGCCTTCAAAAAGAGGAAACTCCCATAGGTGGGTTTGTTTTCTTTGAACTAGGACAGTTTTCTGTTCTGTTCTCCTAGACTGCCTAGATTTTTTTAAAAGTGGCTTCCCATGCTTTGTGTTTTCCGCTCCCCCACCCCCCACTGAAGTCATTAGGATTAATCCTCTGGGAACCACAAATTTCACAGTAATCCATCAAGTAGTATTTGAGATATTTCAGTCTGGACCAAAGTGATGGATTGACATTACTGTGCTTCTAGCATGACGTATAATCAACAGATTAATCAATGATGACACCAATCATTACTTGTGACCACTCCATATTGAATCAATGCGGAATGCATGAAAGCTATGTCATTGATACACTGGTGTCATGTTGAGAAAATGAGGAGGTGTTTTTAATCATGTTTAAAGTGATGTTAGCAGCTATTAATGAGGGCATTAACTACCGTATGTCAGTGTTCTAATAAACCAGCACTGTATAACTGCTCTGACAAAGTCCCCCTATCACAACAGACAGTAGCGGTGTGGAAAATGTGGCTGGAGTGTAAAACAAACACACAGCTGCAGGCATTTTGATGAATGTGTGGGCCACTGATAAAGTAGGTGGTGTTCAGTACAGTGTTATGACTCATCCGTCCAGCTGTTTACTTTCCAGGGCGATGGTGATGATTTGGCTGCCAGTCCAGCTGACTGAAAAAGGTGACAGGTATTGAATAAGTTCCATGTTTTGTTACCTCGCTCATGTCGGTAAATGTGTCATCTGAGCTGCCGGGCCGGCCAATCGGCCTGGACGGGGTTTGGTATGTAATGGCTACAGTACAAGGATCAGAGCGTTACATTCCACTGCATGCTGCTTGGTCATCTGACACATTCCTGTGGGAACAAGTCACCCATGCTAAGGGCAGTAGACATATCTGCAGTAGACAGACAGCCTGAAAGCAAAGTGACTGAGGTCATTTGAACTAAGAAAGTCAAAAATGTAATCTTTTAAAGACTTTCCTCTTAATTTCCACTGACTACACTACCTGCTTCGCTGCAGACAGACACAGGTGCTAGGAACATATTGCAGCATTTAGCAGCCAAAGGGCCGGCTGTGGCTCAGGTGTGGGTCAACCTTTAATCACAAGGTTGACGGTGCGATCTCTGGCTCCTCCTGTCCACATGTCAAAGTGTCCTTTAGCAAGACGCTGAAATGACACTCAACCCCGAGTTGCCCTCACACAAATTCCTGTTATTAGCCAGATGGGTATGCCAACGCCTTGCATGCCAGCTCCGCCACTATCGGTGAATGAATGTGTGTGGAAGGTAGAAAGATGCTATATAAATGCAATCCATTTGCCATAAAAAGCCAGACATTTGAAAACCCAGAAATTTGGGTTTGTAGACCCAAAGCTGAGCTAAAAGTGTATAAGGCTGTATTTAGGCACAGCAGTTTTTGAGCCATGCTAGCATTAACATTTAGCTCACATAGGCATTACTAACGTGCAGATGTTACGCAGGTTTAATGTTTACCATGTTCAACACCTTAGTTTAGCGTGTTAGCATGCTAACATTTGCAAATAAGCACAAAACACAAGTACAGCTGAGAATGATAGGAATAGCATTAGTCTTTTGTAGGTATTTGGTCTTAAACCAAAATAATGGACAAGCTAAAATGTTGAACTGATGATGGCGCTAGGGGAAATGCCATGGGTTCACCCAAGTTAGTAGGATTCATCCTCTGGAAAACTTGGAAAAGTACTTAGCCCTTCTTTCCCAATGCTTGCAGCTAATGATTTCTGTGAATATTTTATGTTACATTCAGTATAAATTGAAAGAACTAAGATCTGTCTTTAGATAATTCACTTAATTATTAATAACCGATAGCATACAGTTTAAAAGATAAATGAACACTAACTTTCTGAAAATCAAAAAACCCACATTACAAGGCTTCAGATTTCTTGTGAGGTTTCATTTAGGTCTCCGTTGAAACACTAATTAGTGCACAGGGGCTTTATTTATGTCTTAATTTCTTTGGGTTTTGCTTGTAAATCTTAAAAGGTCTCACCTAAGGCACCTTAACCTGCAGACCAGCCTAGGTAATAAAGGTGAATGATTCTTCTGACGTTAAATAGGCAACAACCCCACACAAATCTTAATTGGCTGCGTGTTCATTCTGCGTTGTGAAACTGAGAGCTTCATGTCGTTTTTATCTGATTGCTTTCATTTCCAATTAGGATCACCTCAGAAAAAACAATTTAGTGGGAGCTCATGGAGAAGTTAGATCATGCATACTGAGCAGGAGCCAGTTGTGTGTGCTAGGCTGAGGGTTTATCTGCTTTCTCAACACTTGCACTTAATGATGAGCACCTGATCTGGGTCCCTTAAAACAAATGGGATAGTTTGTATGATAACTGGAAAGTTGTTTAAGTGCAGCAGTGCAAATGTGTACTGCCTAAAGCAAAAATGCTTTAGGCAGTACACATTTAAATGGCAGACAGACGACCAACAATATTGTTTCACTCACTCACTCGTGGCACACCATGATAGAAAGCCCCGTAGTGCCCTTATCATCAGAAAGTGGCACATTTGACAGGTCTGTTTTTGAAAATCACTCGGCAACATCTGCTATTCTGGGCGAGGTAATGTGGGTTACATCTGCTTCTGTGAACTGGGCTAAAAGTAAATCTTTCAATAAACATTTTTTACCAAAAGTCAAGTTCATGATGATGGAATATTATCGTATATGATACACTTACAATTACACCAGATTGTGTGGATGATGAGAATATTTTTTTGATTAACAAAGCTATTGATATACTATATTTTTTTTACTGTCAAAAATTCCCATGAAAAGACCAAATGCCAATAATTAATTGTTTCTACTAATATTGTCTGTGTAGAAAAGCCTAATATAGCTCATTGTTCTGTGCCATAGACCTCCATTGTTGCCCCAAAACTATTAAAAACACCATGCCATGAACTTCCTAGAGCACAAACTGTGTATCCGCCGCTAAAAATAGTTCCCCCTCAAATGCCCTGTTTACTCCTGTTTGAGTAATGTTTTCAAAAAACTACTATACCCAGCTCTTTAAGGAAATTACTGAGCCTTTTGTGAAAAAGGAAACTATAAATTTGTAAGCAGTTTTTAAAGATGTACGTCTTCAGTAAGAGCCAATGAGCTTGGTGCTGAGGGTCACAAACGGGATGAAAGATGGTCAAATTATTGGTATTCGACTTGTCATGGGATTCATTGCATAGAAACAGGTCAATGGAAACGCACTTAATAACAATAATACAGAACATTGCCAACCTTAATTATTAAAGTATATTATTATATACAGTATTTTCACCTAATGTTTTTTTTTGTGTTTGATGGACCTGGTATTAAATCACATATATATATAATATGAGTAATTTGACACCCTGCATTAATGAATAGATTCCAAAACAGGATAAATTAAATGTTATTTGTAGAAAAACCTGTGCCAGCACTGAATTACTTGTGTGTATTTTCAGTTTTAGGCAGCTATTGTCACCAGAACAATGATTACTTAACTGAGAGAAATATTTGTTTTCGAGGCAGGCGCTGTTCCCTATCTCTTCTGTTCTCAGGAGTTCCCTAAAATCACAGCTTGAATAAGCAGTACATCCTCCCGTTGGAAGCTATTAGTAGCTTTAGGCAAAGAATACAGATAACACATATTGAAACAGCTACAGGACGGTTTTTCTAACAAACAGCCTGCAGCCCTTCTAGTAGTCCACCTAACAGCATGCTAGTGCAAACGTATGCTTACATGGATGGGATTTTGAAATATGTTGTTTGTTCACATCTCAAGGAATTTGTTTTCTCACCTGTGCTCTGTGGCGTGGATGTTGTTAGCAGCTTGGTGGATAGTGTGGAATTGTCTGCCAACTTGGTGTCACTATCCCAGTCAGCTGAAGGAACCACACCTTCTTCATCGTCCTTATCCTCTTTGCCTGGCGGCTCTGGGAAGACACATGCAATTTAACCTCTGAACGATCTCAAAGCGATAAGGACTGTAATTTAAAGAACACAACATTGTAGCGCCAAGAAGTCTGAGAAAAAAACAGATTAGCAAATCTGGAGCCTGTCAATAGAAAAAGTTTAGCCCTCTGTGTTCTCTGCTCCCAGTATGTCTGAGCTTCACACTGCACAACATGGAAGGACTATATTTCTTAACCCAGTTCTGTCAAATATATTGGTCCATTGCCCACTTAGTTGTAGCCAGTCATCCATAGCACAGTAGTCTGGCCCTCTATAGTCTAATTACACTGACATCCTGATATGTGTGTACATGTTTGAGAGTGTGTGTACATCCTGATCCATTACAAATCCAGACCCCAGGCCTGTTTCATTATGAGAAGAAAGAAAGAAAAGAAAGAAAGAGCCACATCACTCTAGAGTTTATGAGATTTGGAACAATGACTGTGTTGAAGCCAGGGATAGCAGCAGGTACAGTGATAGTTTATAACTTCAGTATTAATATTAATAAAAGATGCCTAGGCATAGGGCTAGTGGGAGGAATAATGAGTTAGAAAAAAAACAGTAACGAGGCAATGCAAGCCACTATCGTACAGTATAATCTAGGTCATGCTCACAGCACCCGATTTAATATTATGTTTTAAAAGTCTCCAAAGCAAAATCTGCTTTGTAGCTGGAGATCTGTCTACTCCAAAGGAGAGGGACATTGCTGAGAAACAAATACTGACACTCATGACCTACCTGCACCTACGACATATTTATTCCACTATAAATCAGTTATATTTTGAGTTACATATACAAATAGAACAATTGTAAGTTATATTTATGGGTTTGTGCGACATATTATGTTCAAACCTAGAGATTTTAAAGGTACCCCATGGAGGTTATAACCAGTAGGAGCAGAATTGTTTTTACGACCGAGTCCCAGTCTGCAGTCAGTTGTCTGCACACAATGACAAATCCCAACACACAGTCACTAGTTTTCACACTATTTAGCTGATCCATAGTTGGAACACGTAGCATTAGCAATGCGGTAAAAGGCAATGAAGAAGAAGAATTCAAGATAGTAAACATAAATGTAAGCAATGCAGGGCTAAAAATGTTTTTAAAAAAAAAACATCTTTGAAAATGTTTTTAAAAAAAAAAACATCTTTGAAAATGTTTTTTAAAAAAAAACATCTTTGAAAATGTTTTATGAGGAAGATAATATATTTGACACGTTTGTTAGACCTCAACAAGGCCTTAGGTCGTATGCAGGGAAACAGTCCACGCGGAGAGCAAATGAGGTCAACGCGTTTGCCGAATTGCAATATCCGAACCTATCGGCTATCTGATGAGGATTTAGCTTTTTAATAGCTTTTTTTTTTTTTTTTAGCTTTTTGTAAACAGATTTCTGCATTGATATGCAGAGATTTGCCAAAACATTGTCTGTACCTGTCGTCTTGTGTTAGTATTAGACTGTGACCGGCACACAGATTACAGAATTCTTGGCCTGATATTCGCTGGCTATACCGGAACCCCCAACATTTTGGCCGTTGCCAATGGGTCCAGAGATTGTTCAGTTTGGTGAGGAACACTGAAAGTGAATGGAAATGTTTGCTTACAAAAAACTCCACAGGTTAAGTTTGAGTATGCACAGTTTAAATTTCAGTGAGTCATTACAGTTATCTGAACAAGATGACTAATTGGCAGAAACATTTGTATTTGTTTCCTCGTTGTTTCCTCCTTGTTATCACAACCTTTTTGTTATCATGCCAAGGTGCTCTTAAGCAAGGCGCCGAATCCCCCTAACTGCTGGGGGCGCCTGTCCAGCAGTTGCAGCCCCCTCACTCTAACATTTCTCCATTTGTGCATTTATAGGACCTGAGCATTGTGTGTGTATTTCAGGCCTGTGTCTGTAGTGTACAAGAGAGTGAAAAAATTGTAATTTCAATAAAAAAAAAAAAAAAGTATATAAATTGAAAATTGTTTGATTGTGTCAAGTGAATTGGAAATTTGAGACTGTACACCACAGCCGGATCACTGCAGCATCTCAAATCTGCAGTACAGATGCTCAGATGTGCCTGCACTGCAGATTAAATTTCAACATAACAAGATTAGCTACAAATAAGATATAAGGATCATATCACTCACTCACTCAGTACAAGTGGAACTTATCTCTTGAGCACAAGCAACATTTCTGATGACTGGCTATTTACAGACTGCTGACAGAGCAAAATGAAAGCAAAAAGATATTAAAAAAGATTTTACTGTTTACCTTATTAGTACATACATCATTTAATTTAGCTTTCATGAACTTAAAGTATGATGCATCCATTGTTTCTCAAAACATCCTTCCTTCCGCCTCAGGCTGTGAATGGATATTTCTCTTTTAGGTTTCATCCAGAGATGCAGCCTAAATTGAATTTAAAGTTGCACCTACAGTGGGCAAAATCTTTGAGGCGTGGTAGTTCTTCACAGTGTATAGTGTTTCAGAGGATCCTCATCTCCGGCTTCCAGAAATAATATACAAAAGATGATCTTGGAATACATTAAACTCTGCTTTATCTACGTAAGCCCCGAATTAGTTTGTGAAAGCATGCATTGGTTTGTAACAAACACACTGAGCTTAGAGTACTAAGACCAAAACAGAATACGTTGGATAGCAGTGTAGCAGAGAGTTTGATGTGCATAATCAGAGCCATAAAAATGGGATATTATGACTGGGATAACTCATTTCAAATGTGCAATACTTGCACAAAATTACATCAGGTTGTTGCTAATTTGGTTCTATTTTAAGATAGTTACTAAGGGATTCAAGGCATTTTAAAACTCCATTCCACTAGCTTACTTAGAAATCAATCCATATAAAGGTGATAATTATTCCAGATTGTTGTCTAATTGCATGTTTGCATTAATCAATATTATTCAGCCTGAGAGCTGTGGGTCAAATCCTAAAAACAAGAAGCCTAACCCATTCAGTTTTCTAAAGCTTATGGACTCTGTCTCGCTAAGGGAGTCATAATAAAAGGATTAACAAAATATTAAAGTCACCACAGTTTTTGATTTGCATTAAAACCCTTTTTCCATGTAAATATACTGAGGCATTAGATATTCATGTCACATGGTCTGCGTGTAAATCCGTTTTCTTAATCAATTAATCTATGTCAATGGTCGTGCTATAGCTTTGTTATAGCACTTAGATCATAGAGACCATATATCCTTGCAGGTATTAATGGAGTATGTTAAGGGTCTAGTATCTGCCTTTTAATACAGCATACAGTAATGGAAAAGGTTGGAGGAGGGGAAAGAATGAAGGAGCTCTCTCTTCTCATAATTGCCCTTGCTGTCAGACGTTAGAGTGTCCCTTAGTAAAGGATTTGACACAGATGCAGATCATTGCTGTTCTTTACATTTATTTATATATTTTTTTTTACACCTGACAGCCTTCTCAAGGGCAACACCACATAGCAAACACTCGATCAATGAAAACCCACCCTTTTATGTGGTGAAGATGTTCCACACCTCCAGTAGGGAAGTGATTCACCATGTGTAGCTTAAAATACATTACAGCACGCGGATAGAATGTTCACATTGGGACAACGTATGATAATGTATGATAATGCAGGGGTGTTGTGCTTTCATTGTCATATGAGTCTCCCCCTGCGTCCTTTAGCAAGGTGTGCTTATTTAAACACTGCACTACTACACCAAACAGACTACTAGGGTGCATAAAAGGACCATATTTGTTATTGTTTTTTTTTTTTTTTTATTTCTCCATGGAAGACTAAAAGCTTATCTGTTCCCTGTCAGGACAATTATACCATTTAAAGCAGACATAGCTGACATGAATGTCCATGGAACAAAGTGACAGGGATTTATGTTTGTATAAAAGATTGCTAAAGGCGGATGGGAGCTGGGAGGGTGGAAGGGAGGGAGTAGACTAAATGGCGAGAAGCATGTTCAGCATCTGTGAACAGCGACTGGCGAGCGGATGGTCCCACTGGAGACGAAATGGTTTCGCTGAGTGTGCGCTTGGAATACTGATACATGGCAACAACAGCCCTCCCCACCTGGGCTAATCCCCCCTATGTTTTCTGCATGCCGTCACACGATGCACAACCGAATACAAGTGTAGACACAACACCGGGGGCTGTAGACAAAACGTAACACCACCAGTTTCAGTACCAGCTGCGTAAAGGTATGGGAGATGCAAGATTTGGAATAGTTCCATTCCAACACTGCAAGAAAACATTCCCTCTAAAGCTTTATTTTCAGCTAAGGAACTGTTAATGTACTTTTTGATATTGTACAGAATACATTGCTATCTGTAAGTATCCAGTATTTTTCCATTATCTTTTACTGTGAATATAATTGCCTCTATTCATTTCAACCCCAACCGGCCCCATCAGACACCGCCTACCAAGAGCCTGGGTCTGTCCGAGGTTTCTTCCTAAAAGGAAGTTTTTCCTCGCCACTGTCGCACTGTTGCTTGCTCTAGAGGGAACTACTAGAACTGTTGGGTCCTTGCAAATTATAGAGTGTGGTCTAGACCTACTCTATCTGTAAAGTGTCTCGAGATAACTGTTGTTATGAATTGATACAATAAATACAATTGAATTGAAGGTATCCAGGAGCGTCTCAACGTCCATTTCGGACCTTGGAAACAGCAGAACAATCTAATTTTGAGGTCCATTTAGTAGCAATTCTCAAGCTTTTCACTGTGTCACACATGAAAATGAAATCCCTAAAGTGCTAAGAAAAATTCTACGACTACTGTTAAATATGATTGAAAGTTTCAGAACAGCTACTAACCCTAACAAGCAATAAGCTAAAAGCTGTTTATGATAACAAGAGAAGCCAAGAGGGTTTGAGAGAAATCTGCATTTTTAAGAGAAAAGGGTTATGTATTGTAAAAGGAAATCGTTGGGTTCAGGTATTACCATTTAATTGTTTCATTCTGTTTTGGCTAAAGATTTGTGTAATTATATAGGGACTACAATTAATTTAAATTGTATTATTAAAAAATATCTATTTAGACTGATATTGTGCATTTGGTGGGAAGCCAGCATTAAATTATAGCAGTTAATCAATATGCACCTGCAGAATATTAGTATGTACATATTGCAGGCACTACAGTGTGTATACATCCATCAAACAATCACAGGTTTATCAGGTGGACACCGAACCTCTCCGGCTGAGAATAATCGACTCATCATTTTCTGGCCCAACCTTTGACCCAACATGATAAATGCGTCTGTACCAGGAGGAAGACCTTCCCTGAAGGCTCATTAAACACACAGACACCAGACTGCTACCAGTGTTGGGGGATGGGCGTTGACGAAGGATGTCTTGCCTCACTGTCATGTAAAAGTCTCCTCGAACCTACTGGCTACCAGTAGCTGTTTTTAGCTCATCATCTTTCCATTTTGATTCTCTTTGACGAACACAACACCCACCAAGCAGCCTTCAATCAAATCCTCTTTCCTTTCATTCACTGAGGTAATGGTTTATGTAATATGCGATTTTCTTAAAAAAACTAAAAAATAGGATGATACAATTGTGAAATGCAAAATCAACTTAGTCAACAACACATCACTTACAATATGGAACTATTTTATTGAATAGTTCAAGGTCTGTGGTAAGCAAGCAGTGGAAATACAATAAATATGTTTCATGCTGTTGTAGATGGTTTTGATTGCTGTATTGTGCAACTCTCATTTCTTAAAGCTGTCATGTTAACCACCACAGAGATACTGTTGACTTTTGGTTTATTTCATGTCTTGACATTTGTGTTATCTCATGTCCTAAAATGAAATCTTTTTACCTTGCTAAATAACCCATGAACTGATCTTGTTGTATAACTGAGGAGTATGTAGGACGGAGAGTGCTTACGGGAATACTGCATGAGAAGGACAATTGATTATATTTGGTCTCAAGGTGAACAGAAATTTCAACACATAACCCATTATTGTAATCATTGTAAATGTAGATTCCAGACTTGTACCCAATGAGTGTCGTCAGGGTTTCAACAACATCTGGATTAATGCTAATGTCGGACCTTTGACTACTCAACATGTCAGATATGTCATCGATCAAGCCAAAATGTTTTTGGACAACCAGCTATTGAACACTTAAGACCTGCCTGCCCATGATGGATCACATCTAAATAGTCAATCCAGCCACCATTGATTGGTTTAACTTTGCTTACCTCCTGCTATTGAGATGTTAACCCTTTGGCTCTGAGTTGTGCTTGTTATGGATTCCGTAACTAGTTTGTGATTGATCCCCATGGCAGTGGTGATTACCCCCGGCTGTTCCTCCCCAGACACTGACCTGGCCTCGGAGAAGCCCAGGTCAGCGTTACTCTGAGTGGGGTGAGTCTCCGTCATTGTGGGCTCTCCAGCATGGAGGGTGACACTGACAGTAGAGTGTTGTGGTTTTTTGACAAACATGGTTTCTGAGGACGTAGGTGGAGTTACAGGCTCCAGAGTGTGTCTGCTGGTCAGTGTGGCTTCTACAAGTCCTGGGGTTGTTGTGATTTGGGCTGCTGCCCATGTCAACGCAGTGGGAACTGTAGTTTCTGGTGCTATCGTCAAAGAGATCTTTTCTGTGAAATCTCCAACCTCCTTTTTATCAGTGTGTTCCTCTGGGAGGTGTTGTGTAGTGGCGCCAATGCTGGTTCCGGCCGCTCGTGCCGTGCCCCTCAATGGGTTGGTGTGTGTTGCACTTTGTTCAGGAGTGCTTGTGCTAGTGGGACTGTTGGTGAACAGAGTGTTTCTGATAAAACTGCTTGTGGGAGAGTAGGAGTCTGAAACAAGAGTATCATTGTCGCTCTGTGCTATGCTGCTGTGTGGAGAATCTGATGTCCCTGTGGGAAGTGATTCTGTTCTTATCTTTGTCACGCTGGTTAGGTGCCCCTGAGTCGAAGTGGTGGGTGATTCAGAGGCTTCTGAAATGCTTCCTTCTCCTGAACCTGAGTGGTCTTGCAGGTGATCGATTGGTTCTGTCAGCCCTGTGGTGGTTGTGGTCAACGCAGCATCCTCGTTGTTGCTGTTCGAGCTCCCATAAAAGGGGAAACGGAAGGTTAGTGAGGGTATGGCAGGGAGCTTTGGCAGAGATGGGGTCCACCAGTAAGAGCTTTCTTTCTTTTCAGGTGGGTTTTTGCTTGATGGTGTTGGTCCCCAGAGGGCTTCTTCATCAGCCACAACCCACATGTGAAGTAGCAAAAAACACCAGAAGCATAAAGCCAAGGTCCGGAGGAGGCAAAGCATACTGTCGACAGTGGCGCGCAGATCGGTCACATGTTGTTCTCCATTCTTCTGCTCCCTGAGGCAGGTTTGTCTGATTCTCTGGCAAAATGGCCTAAAAGACAAGAACACACAGGACACTGAGTGACACACTTTTCATCCACTCTCGGTCGGCTAAATTTGAGTTGAGGAAAACTTGATAGAATTTGCATCTGTTCGTTTTTCTTTTCTTTGAAAATGTTCGAGTGTGACCTTCTTTTCAGCTGTTTTTCCAGACTGTGAAGTAAATCAAGTATAGAAACTATGCAATCCGTTACAAGAGCTTGCTGAAGTTAGTAGGCTAAAAAAAATGTCACCCACCACAAATCACAACAAGAGCTTAAGTATTATGAACACCCCACATTTAGTGGTGTCTCGTTAGATGTGGTGGTCAGTATTTATGTCGGGCTCTTGCTCATGTGCATGCTGTGTCACAGTGGTTGGGCTGCTACACGGACTGACCAATTAAACGACTTAAACTTAAAGAACTTCCATCCATATGTATTCTATTCAGTGAGGATTGAGAGTAGGGTTGGGGGAGGTTAGTGAAGAATTAGGGTCCGGGTTGCCAACATAAGAATAGAGGGACCTCTTTTTCTTTTTGGGGCGCAGAGTGGTTCAAAGTCGCTAGCCGGTTGCCTCAGTGAAAAGACTGGAGCACCAAAGGAATTTCCCCCATGACAACAACAACCTGTATGCTTTAGCTGTACTTCAACTCTCCCCCAGCTTTGGCCTTGCTCTCTTTTAATCTCAGATGTATTTGTTCTTTAAAGCAGAGGGAGAAAGATCTGTTTGCATGGGAGAGAAAAAAAAACAAACATAATATGCAAGATCAATCAGCCGCTACTATAAGAGTCTCAGGCTTACTCTCACGGATCTGCAGAGCAGAGACTTTGCCGGCGATCTTCCCCTCCCTTCCCTAACCCAGCCTGTATATACAGTCAGGTACACAGATATAAAGACTTACCACTGGTTGCGGGTCAAACATAAAGCTTCCCACACACTCCCTAGTTTTAGCATTTTGACTGAACAACATGACACAAGATCAGTTTCCAATGAGGTGAGGTTGTTTTTAGATGCTTGTGATCTCAAGCTTGCACCAACCCCACACATGGTCACGTTTCATGTGTGCAGAGATATGATTGTAGATAAATTAGCATCTGACGCTGCATGTTAGTGCAATTGTGTACTTGTTCGCCCACATGTACTGTTCTGTAAGTATACACACCCACGCATGCACACTTTGTTGACTTCTTCAAGACATTTTGCCAGATATTTCTAAACACTTAGAGAAAGCTAAATTATTAAATGCAGCTTTTAAAAAGAAAGGGAAAGCTGTATTATTTAGGAACCAACTGTATTTTATAATTCAGAGAAACATTTTAATTAGCTCTAAAGCGTGGGGCAAATTAAATTCTATCCTTAATTGCCTTTTAGTTGATTTGATGAATAACTGATCAAATATTTAGCCAGTGGGGTATATGTATAATTTATTTTGGCACTCTTACATTTCACTTCAACATCACTTTAGCTCAGTATCACCTAGCGTGGTAAAAGAAAACTCATGTAGAGCTACAATGTAATCTTCCAGCATGTTTTTTTAAGTGAATATATTTCGTAGAATCAATCAATCAAAAAGACACCACAAGAGCAGTTTTGGGTAGAATTGAGGGTACGCCATCCCGTTCTTTTCCTCAAATACTTTGACTCAGGCCAAATACCAGATGCGATTTTGTTGATGGCTGACTCATACGCCATACTTTTTTTTTTTATCTTCCACATACAGAAAAGTAGTTGAAGTTAGAATTCACTTAAACTTTTGATGATAATATTGAAATTGTAATGCCACAATAAATAATTTAATTTAGTTGATCAATCCTTGGAAAATACTCATACACTTTTCAAAGTCATGATTTTTTAACATAAGCTGTATTCCTAGATCCTATTTTATTTCCCAATACACTGTAAAGTCGCCCCACTTTTGTTAAACCTGCAATAATTAATTATTTTGGCCACTATGGGCGGAAATAATGGGACGAGCTGTAAACACAACACAACCACATTATCACCTTTAAGGTTGATATGGTAAACGTATCAGAAAACAGTAGCATATTTACACATCCAGCAGATACTTGTTAGCATTAGCATTTTTAGCCTTTATTTGGAGTTGTTTTTCTGGTCACCCACAGCAATTCCTAATGGAAATATCTGACACTTTAGCAGCTCGTTGCTCCACATTGTTCTACAGCTAGTAACTAACTTTTTGTGTAGAGTTTGGTGTTGGGTAATGTACAGTGGGTTTATCAGAGCTTCTTGCTAATCAAAACATTAAAATTACGGGCCATAAAACAAAACAATCAGGACACTTAAATGCTCCATAGAGCTGAGGGCAACTGCAAAGTTTGGATATTAATAAAACAAAAATATTGCTTATAGCAGCTCAAACATGTAAACACATTTTGTTTTTCAAACAAACTAGCAATCAAGCTAACACAGTATCTACAGTGCTAGCCACTAAGAAATAAAAAAGCACACCACAGCTTGGGCTTGTACTCTGATTCCAGATTGGGCCACTTGTCACCACATCAAATACGTGCCTGGTAGTGAAGGCATTGTCAAGTGGAAAGGAACTATAAAAAGTGTCTGTGGGGAATTTACAAGTCCCTTCTATTATTTTGCTGGCGTTTTTGTCTCGCCGCTCCTAACAAAGATGGGGCCTTCCACTGTAGTGTGCTCAATGGAGCGGAGATGGAAGAAGAGAAGGGCAGAGAGCAAAAGACAAGGGCAATAAATGAGAGTGAGAGAGAGAGGGAGAGAGACAAAGACACCATATTGACATTCAGTTGTGGCTGTCGTAGTCCAGGAGAGTAAACTCTGCTGCAGTCTCCCTAATGCTCATTTTAGTTTATTGCTAGAGAGTCCTTTATTAACTCTGCAAACAGACTCCTGTTTTTCAATTTAGTCTGTGTGTCCGTTGTGTTCTTAAGAAGCCCCCCACGCTCTCACTTCTCAGGACCATTAGCCATCTTGATCTCAATCCCCCTTCAGCCTGCTGGCAGTATTATATTATTACATGCCCCTCTTTGATCATATTAATTCCAAATTTCCACCGGTTGCGGAACGGCAGCGGAGTCATTAGGTTTCCATTAAAGTCAATGTGTGTATTTTCACTGACGAAATGGCTGCGTTCTGACTCCGTCCCAGCTCCAGCAACACGTAGAGCTTCTATTTTTGCCAGATGCAAGCACATGGCAGATACATAGACAGTTAAAGACATGGCCCAACAGATCCGGTTGTCCTGGACCAGTGAAGGATATTAGAAGCATTTTTCCGGTGATAGCTGAGCATTACTGCGTAGCCTCCAACTGAGCTTGACAACGTAGATGTGACGTGAGCAACGCGTCTGAAAGTTGTAAGTCTTCTGGTAGCTATGCCAAGAGAAATCTCCATCATTCCAATCTTGCAGAGACAGAGAGTGTAGGTATATGTAAGGAGATAACAGGCACAGGCTAATTATTGCTAACTAAAATGCTAGTTAACATTAGTAATTAAACCTAAACAGCTAATGTAAGTCCAAACTGTCTGCGACCTTACCCTGTACGATGATTCCTCTACTGTACGACAGTAAGTCGCGTGGTTATGACACAATCGTTAGCCTATTTTTAGAAAAACGTCTGCTACAGAGCCATAACGTAAGCTACAAGGTAGTTGAGCCTTTTATACATTGTTGTGTTTCTTTAGAAATAGAAAACAGACAAATAGAGTCTTTAAACGCTTCAGATGTAAAGTTATTCGCTGTCAGAGTGACTAAATGAATGGCAGTCAATGGAATGCTAATGGGAGGCGATGGCTTGGTAGCATCAAAATGGCGCCATAGGGATCTTCACTTAGAAAGAAGAGGCTTACCCTCTTGGCCAAATAGTGTGGGACAGGAAGTCGAGCACAGAAACAGAATAAAACATCTGGTTAATTTTCAAAATAAAATAGAACATGCTCACGGCAGATCATATTTCCCTGCACTACATTTTGAAAACAGCACACAGTTGTTTCCCCTCTACTCCCCTGGATGGAAACAAACTGTTGTTGGTTTTGTGGTTCTATTCTACATGAATTTGCGAATTTCAGCTGTCATTCATGGCTGCAGCCAACACGCAGCGGAACCAATCCGCAGCCGTTCTGCAACTGGTTGAAAAAAGGGGTAAGGCCTCTGTAGTAAAGCTAACGACAGAGAGAAAGATGAAGGGAGGAGTTAAATGTAGTGACTGAATTAAAGGTGTGTGTCACCCCTGAGTTATTGAAATGGAGAGGCTCTTTGCTAAGAGGAGTCACAATTGGAGACCGATTAACTGTGGCCCATGTCATTACTATTTAACAAACTTGCTATAAGCAGGGTAAGGTATGTGGATCAATGACACAGTCCAGGATAATGGAGTAATTTACCTCCCTGCAAATGGCTACTGTTATGGCTGACAGTTTTCTGAATCTGCTGTGTGGGCGTGCATATTTACAAGCACTAGTTCTCACTCTAGAGTTATTTCCATGGTTATATGTAGGTGTGATTGTATTAAAATGTGCATCCTTCCACATGCTTTTGGGTCAGATTGCAGTGCTTTAACATCACAGGGCTCTGTCTCCCATCTAAGGAGTAAACATATGGTGTTTTTTTTTTATTGTCCTTTCCTGACTTTGATGCTACGCAGGGATGTCAATACTGCACAGATTCAATCTGACTGGCCGCTTTAAGCCAGCAGGGATTTATTCTGCATAAAGCAGTACATTTGAAGGGCTTTATAAAGTATTACAGAGAGTAACTGGTGCCCAAGTGTCTGACTATCCATCTATTGTATTTATCTAATGTCCCAATTTCACTAAAAAACAACAACTGTCTACTGTTTAAGATTGATTTTACAATTGGCTTATTTCATTGTTATATATTTACATCAATAGAGAGTGATAAAATAATACATAACAAATCAATTTTGTAATTTAAACTGATGTTATTGTATTTTAGAGTAATGTGTTTTCATTGCCTGCATATTCCAAAGGAACAGTTCAACATTTTGTTAAATAGACTTATTTGCGTCCCTGCCTATAGATAGATAGATAGATAGATAGATAGATAGATAGATAGATAGATAGATAGATAGATAGATAGATAGATAGATAGATAGATAGATAGATAGATGAGATCCGTACCGCTCTCCTAGCTGAGATCGATATTGATCTCATCATCTAACTCTAAGCCAATTGCAATTTTTATTTAAGCGCATACCATTTTAAAAAGAAATGCACCGGTTCTTTACCTGCTATTTGTGTATTATCAGTCCTTGTCTAAGTTAACTGTATAATTTCTTGTTTGACATAATTTTCTAGTAGATTCTTTAACTTCTCATCACTGAGATCCACAGATAGAAATAGTCCAATCAGCTATTGTCAATAGTCCCTGGACATTATTGACCATAATGAGAGCTTATGTCATGTCCAACAATAGACAACCCTCTGGTCAAATGAGCAGCATCACGGTCAGGAGTCCTAACAGGTTATAGATGTCCTCCTAGAGGCTTTACACCCAAACAACATCCTGAGTCATGCTATTTACAAACAAGATTAATGCCTTGCTATTCTAATCTGTGGGGTTTCCTCCAGTGTTTATTATCTTACAATCCCATTTTCCAGATGCAGAAGTCCTATTAGAACGTTAGCAGTACCATCGGACTTTAATTTCTCTGTGAAAAGTAGTTGATATACTCAGTCTTTTCTTTTTTTTTTAGTTTGGCTCTCCACACATCTTCCATGCCTCCTTATACTATACCTCTTTAAACCCCCACATTGACCACTCATGACACATTCCCCATGCTTGAGAATGACATTAATTGTGCCGGGCTAATGCTTGTGTTAGCCCTAGAGCTGATGAATGTGGGGAAACTGACTATTACAAAAGGAAGCTCTCAAACACAGGCGTTCCACCGGCTTTCTTTGCCATGGTGACAGCTGAAGCCAAAGACGTCTTGCTAATCCTCGGGATTTCAGCACCTTTTGGACTCTGCTGTTCCGCTTTTTGGAGTGTGCTTCACACACACACACACACACACACACACACACACACACACACACACACAAACACACACACACATACACATACACACACACACACATACACACACACACACACACACACACACACACACACAAACAAACCATGCTTTGCTGGTTTTCTAACATCAAAATCCACACTTACACATTCTGTACATCCTTATGCTAAAATGGAGAGAGTAAACATGGATGTGATTACATAATCCAAGCCAGATAATAATAAAAAATTGCATTTTGTTAATCTTTATATATCCAGATGACACACTTACAGACGCACACACTCTCATTAAATACACCTACCAACACACACATTCCATGTTTGCCTATAGATTTATCACTAAATGACTCCCTCTGATCTTCTTAATCCCAATATTTATTAGTATCAATGCACCCAGATCAACCACAAGCCCTCTTACATGTTAAAAGAAATATGTTAGTGTGTGTCAGTGTGTTTACTAAATGCGTCTCTCAGCGTGTAACAGCATGTTGGAGTCAGACCCACACATCCCTATTCATAGACGCAGAGCAGCTGATTAACACACACACATGCAGGGAGAGAGGTACAGCTATACAAACAGAGAGATGAAAACATGTCTTACCTACAGATGTATAGAATAAGATGGAGAATCCACAGCCAGCAGTGTTTGTGTGTGTGTTATGCTGCAAGAGAGACCGTCTTTCTGAGCCAGTGTAGGTTTGACTGTGTGGGATTGAGTTCCAGTCTCTCTCTCTCTCTCTCTCTCTCTCTCTCTCTCTCTCTCTCTCTGTATTTGTCACGATCTCTCTCGCTCACTGCATCAGCAGTCCACTGTGTGGCTTCCGTCACAATGCCTGTGGTCACACCTCACCGAGCAAATTGTTCATCAGCGGAGATCACCCAGTGCCGCGGACACTGGGAAACACAGTTGTGCAAACACACAGCTGCATGTGCACACACATACAAGCTGTAAGCTGGTCAAATCTGAATGCAGCTGTTTTTAAGCACTATATTTAGACCTAATATGTGCTGATGTTGGCATTTTGGCTTTGCAAACAAATCACCAATCGCAATATTTACAACTTGGGTCTTGTTTTGGTAGTTTTGGCATCATTCTGTTTGCTTATGATAAAATCCAACCCCATTGCCAGACAAGAACATCAATATTGGAATGTTGTGTAAAACACAGAATTATGTAAAGTGTAAAATATAGTAAAAAGTGCCTGTGTTGGCACTAATTGTTAGCATTGGACATCAGTCCGTCAGGTACAGATCCTGGGCTGCCAACACTACAAAATAAGACCCAAGTTCTCCTTTAAAGCATCAATTTTATTAGTTTTCATCCCACCCCTCTGAAGCACAGAACGACTCACGTCATGTTCAACCTACTACAAAGTCAACACAAGGTCGCAGAGACCCACCTTTGACACAGTTTAACACAGTCTCTGACTCCGTTGACATCAAAGATGTCATACCAATTGAAGGAGTCATTGTTGTGCATCAACTTTGGCACAACATTCCCCAGATCTTTGCTTCTATGATCCCCAGGAAATTCCTAAATATAGAAACAATCAGTGAACTATCAGCCCAAGGAAACATAATTTCCTGAGCAGTCCTGTCTGTGATGAGGTCCCCTCACCAGCTCAGCTCAGTCCCGCCGGCGCAGGCAACATCGCCTTAATAACATATTTCACCTTGACTCTCATTACTATTATTAACACCTTTACTTTTACCCCGGTGAAATAAAAGACTTGGTTCCTTGCCACACAGCTGCTGCTTCATCTATTTTTAAGTCAATGTGTTTTTAAATGGAATAACTGGATTTAGATTGGACACATGTATATCCTCAAAACCTGAAATACATAACGTATTCTTCAAAAGCTATGACATATGCTATATAAAGGAGGGACAAAGCCCGTCTTTTAGGCTTTTGATACATCATTATGAAGAATATACTGTTTAGTGGTAGGAGCACACATTTTTAAGAGACAGTAGATATCGCCCAAGGTTTGTTTAAAGCCCGGTTTCATGCCCTAGAAGAAATCCAATAATTTCTGTAATAACTGTAGACAAGTGCTTCATTCTAGCCAGCCGGTTTTGCTTAACAGCAGTGAGAGAAATGAAAGGTGAAATTAACTCCCATCCTGATCTCAGGACAGATTGAAGTATTTCTTATGAAGTTATGAATTTAGGACAGGATAAGCTGATAATCTTTAAACTATGCCCGAGGACAAGCTCTATGTATGTGTGCTCTAATTAGGGATCTGGGGAGCCTAGTGCCAGTTCAATCTTTATTTAAAACCTTTAAAGTGTTCTTCTCTTGTTTTTGTTCTTTATATTTCAAATTTTCCTTTTGCAGTGATACAAATATAAGAAATGACTGAGGGCAGACAACTTGTTACTGTGCACCGGACTCTTCCGTTGCTGTGGAGTCACTATTTACTCCACTCATAAACATTTTTATAACTCTAAAGCATTACATTTTCAAATAAGACGATCATGCAGCACTCCAATTAAAAGCTTAGCATCTCATTGTTCGATTAAGCCCACGCACAAAGCATAAGATGATTTATAGCAGTTAAACAACTGTTATAAAGTTAATCACAATACTTGACAGACCTTGACTGCAAGATAAGACTGTTTTAAAAAATTCTTAAATACGTGATATATTTAAGTTATCATGATCTGTATACATGCATTTCAAGTGCATCAAATGACTCCTCAATTGTAACTTGTCCTTGTAACAAATATGAATACTGCCCATCATATGGTAATATGAGCTGATACAATCAGTCAATTATTTGATTAGTTAAGAAAAAACATTTACAAAAACATAATTAACAAGTATTTTGATGGTCGATTAATTCTTTGAGTCCAGTTTTTCCACTGAAAATACCAAACATTTCCTGGTGGAAACCTGAGGAACCTGAGAGCTGAAATGGGACGGCAGAGATGAGGTCTGCAGTAGGATGCTGACGGAACTCGAAGAGCGAGGAGGTAACCAGGGCCGAGGGGGAGACACAGGAATCCGGGGAACGGAGGGAGTCCAAGAGGGGAAGACAGAAAAACACAGGAGACACAGGGGGGAGACAAGGCCAACAGAGAAACAGGTAACACAATTAAGAACTAGAGGACTGACAAAATAAAACAGAACCTGACAACCAGCCGACCCCAACCACCACACATTTGCTACTTTTTTTCTTTTTCATATCATTGCAATTGAATATCTTTGGGTTTTTGACCATTGGTTGGACAAGACACCTGAAGATATAACTTTTGGAATTGCGATGAGAATTTCTCACCATTCTGTGACATTTTATCAACTAGTAGAGAAAATAATCAAGGAAATAATTGTTAGTTACAGCTCTCATTGACAGTAGTTTATCTATCTCAACTGCTTTTCCCCTGCTGTGAGGTTATTTAGCTTCTACTCCATCACAGAAGCTCCAGTATCCCACTGTAATACTGAGAAAACTTCCACTTCTAATAGAAGATAACCTCTGTGGACCGTATCATGCACTGTTACACATATTCCTGTGTTATCAGTGAGACTAATGGCAGTGGACTTCAGTGTGTTAAAGGTACTTGTCGTGCTTAGGTCTGAGGACACAGCTGTGAAACCGATCGTCCCCCCCCAGATAATACTAAGGTGTATATGTGTGTGTGTGTGTGTGTGTGAGAGTGAGAGGGAGAGAGAGAGAGAGAGAGAGACAGTCCATTAGCTCCAGCACACGGAAATTGTCAGACAATGGCAGATTGTGAGGTCAAAGAAAGTTTCTTTGTCTTAAAAAAACAAAACAATGGACTCTATCAATAGTTTATTGGCGCCGCCATCTATACAGACCCTGCCTAGAGCCCTTCTGCTGTCTTTTTATAGTGACAGCAAGGTCAAGATGCCAAATCTCCCCAATACGCTTTCATTAAAGAAAGCATGTCTTTGAACCATGAAATGTTAACATCTTTAAATATTTGTTAATGATGTTTCACATTTTATAAACTGATAATTCACTGAAGTAAAACCAGACTGAGGCATCTAGGTCTTAGTAATATATGGGACGGCAGCAGTGACAATATAAATGTGACCTTTGAAAAAAATCCATGCAGACAATCTGACTAGGGGAGAAATCCAATACACACACTTGGTAAAACACAACGTCCATGTGTGTTTTAAGCCTCACTCCTGCTGGTCCGTTGCTTTAAGCTGAACAAAGTGTGTGTGTGTGTGTGTGTGTGTGTGTGTGTGTGTGTGTGTGTGTGTGTGTGTGCGGAGTAAGTTTTTATGAATGTGTTCTCAGACAGCTTTCCCCGCAGATTTGATACGGCTGTTAGATGAGGATGAGAGATGACCTTGATGGGCAAATCCTCTGGGATAAATAATGTGCCATCATCAATTTGCTATCACCATAGACTACCCATAATTCCAAAGTGCATGCCTTTTATGAAGCAGTTGTGACTATGAGAGCTCAATTTAAAGATGCATTTAGGAAAACTAAACTGATGAGAGCCTAAAGACTGAACCATGAGATTAAGTTTAAAGCTGTGAATGAAGCAGAAGTACTGATACCTGCAGTCTAATGTATCTTGCGAGACTTGCATGCCCTGTTATAGAATTTTACCTGGTACCTGTCATTAGAAACAAGTACTCTCCATGCCCATGGTGCACCCAAATATAACAAAATAGCAGATTGTTTAAAATACAAAATGACAGCTAGAGCTTTCAAATGGGACATTGATGCATGTGGGTTCAGTAAGATGTGGGCTTGCCATCTGTAATCAATGACTGTATGTTTAATACATCAGCTCAGTGCACATACTGGGGATTTAACGTGGTTTCCATACCAACGAGGAAGACTGATGGAATAAAGAAAAGCTCCTCCCTCAGACGACAGGTGTCACACATAAACTACATAAGCTTCTAAGCATGTCATGAATGCAAATCACAACCGTCAAATGGAGAAGGGTGAAAGATGGATGGAGACAGATAGAAGGTAGAGATTAATGGAAGAGACGACAAATAGTGGATGAACATGCTCAGTGCAATGTGAGACTTAACGCTGCTTCCTTGGGGAGGTTTTGAGGAAAATTTATAAAGCAGCTGTTATCAATATTTTGTATCAACAATGAATTAAATAACCATGTGTTTTTAGAAAAGAAGCTCTATACCACTGTACATTACCTGCACCGCATCAAACAGCAAACAAAATTAGCAACTAGAGAGCTAAAGGAGATGGTGGAGACCAAACTAGAGCTAGACGCAGAGTGGATATTGGGTATAGATTCACATAGTGGCCAGACACATATGGCTCTAAATGAATACATTATCAAGTTTTACTATTTATCTTTACAGTTTACAGTTTTCATGTTCAGGACAAGCCAAAAACACATTTGATTCCACTATTTAGACTTCAGCTGAACCTGGTGGAGTTGTGCTCTTTACCATGAACGTCAGATGTTAATACCATTGAAGAACATGAAAAAAACTGCTGGATAAAAGCACAACTCCAGACTGTTTTGCTCTTGGTTAATTACAATTTGCTACACCTTCCAAGCATGTGTAACAGTTATATTCCCCACTCATTACACTGTAGTTTGAGTTAAAAAAATAAAAAATAAAAGCATACCAATACCTGTATTTTAGATGGTTTTGCTGTGGTAATTTAGCCTCACCTGCTTCTACAAACTTAAGTTAAAAGTAAAACGTGTGTTTTAATGCCTCAGACATGCTTGGTGTAATTGCATCCTGTGTGTGAAGAGTTAGGAAGGCACATGATGCCAGGAGAAAATCTGACATAGATGAGTGAGTGGATTAAAAGGGAAAGACTGGGAGAAAAAGCAGGAAGCTGCAACGGAATTTCCACACCCTGATGTGGGTGGACCCCTTCTGCCCAGAGAACAGAGAGGGCACATTCTCCCCTCCTCCCCTCTTTTTCCTCTCTCCCAACTTTCTCTCTTTGCTCAGACAATAGGGGCCATGGTGAAACAATGCAAAAAGGAAAGGCAATATGGGGGTGGTCTGAGGTGCTGAGAGGGGAAGACGGGTGAAAGGGCCTTGGAGCTTTTCGGGGGGGTGGCAGAAGAGAGTGATGGAGGCTTTATTTTCCTGGGCGAGACAGAGAGTTTTGATGAGGGAAATGTATAATCAGCAGGGATAGGGTTGTTTTTTTTTAAGAGGTTGGCATAAGATGGGGATAAGGGATGGAGGCTAGAGCTGAGGGTAACACAGTCGCATGGCCTTCAGGCTGAGGGTTGTGTTTTTGTGGGACTTAAACATTTTTCTGCCTGACTGACCCTGAAAGTGATCATGCTGAGCCAGGCAAAGCAAAGCTCGGGCTTTTTCTGTCACACACACACGTTTGCACACAATATAAAATTGGGTAGCCAAACCTTTGAAATGAATGGACAAATAAAGATTTGTATATTTACAGTTGATTAAATGACTTTTTGTAAACATAGTAGAGCAATTAAGAAAAAGATCCTCATTGCATTGCTTATTATTGAATATTTTGTTTAACATGTGCAACACATAACCAGAATACCATAACACCAGTCACAACCGGGATATTAATGTAATATTAATAGAAACAAACCCAAAATAAATTCTAATATTCTACTAGAAACTTACTGCACTATTACTGAAGATCAAACATAAAACAGGAGTACTGGAAAATATAAATGTGTGTGTGTGTGTGTGTGTGTGTGTGTGTGTGTGTGTGTGTGTGTGTGTGTGTGTGTGTGTGTGTGTGTGTGTGTGTGTGTGTGTGTGTGTGTGTGTGTGTGTGTGTGTGTGTGTGTGTGTGTGTGTGTGTGTGTTGCGGAAAATAGATCCAGGAAAAGAGAAGAAAAAAATGACCTAAAACTGCCTCTGCTGCCTCTATGTGAAATAATGGAAAACCTGCTCACAACTGTGACAGCCATTTTAAAGTCACCTACACACAAAACACTGTCATGACAACCCATTTTCAGAACTGACGGTGATGTCAGAAAAGTTTTTTGTGCATGTGTGTGTGTGGTTTTTATAGCCTTAATGAAAAACTTAGCGCACTGCTAATCTTTATGCAAAAAAACATAAATTGGTAAACTTGTGCTGTGCAGCCAGGTTTCATTCAAAACCTCATATCTTTATTTTAAATTCGAGTGGAAACCTCAAAGTTTGTAATATTATCAAATGCATCAGGCTGAATTACAGGGATGTGTATAAAATTATGCACAAGAATATTTTTCTATTTGATGGGATGGTGCAGCCATTAACAATGTAGGTTTGAATATGTCACTCAGTGTTACACTGTAGCTCAAATAAAGAGTTAAAACAAGCAAATAAATAAGTATGTGATGCTGTTAGCAGCAGATGCTTACATTTTCCAGTATTTATGTTTCATATGGGTGAAGCTGTTGGCAGCAGATGCTGTTAAGAGTGCAATAAGATGATTTTTAGAATTTTAAATCTACTTGATTTCAAAGAGGAAAACTAGAGCTTAGAAGAGTTAAAGGATAAAATACACTCTTGCAAAGGTTGATGATGTATCTTGTGTTTCTGTGCCAGTATGCATGGTTTGGGTAGAAGATATTCCTTGTTCAGACTGAGCCATCTAAGCCTAGACGTAGACAACGTGACACATCAGGATGTCTATAGAACAACTGCAAACATCTGATTTTGCGGTCAGCATCTCAGGATCAAATGACATCGCTAATTATAAACATTTCTCCAGGTGTGGATTTAAACTTAGAATTATGAACACCATGAGGCCCAAGTCACTTTACAAGACATCAAATTAACCGAAATTCATAGAAATTACATATCTACCACTTTTACAACTGAATCAATACAAGTTTAATTATACACATTCATCAAAGTGCTCCACATAGTGAAGTAGTCAAATTCTATTCTTTCTGTGTCAGCCTCTGGCTCCACCTCGTGGCATTAACATGTCTTGCAGTTCTTTAATTAGTAGGTCAGAACAAATATAGGCCTACTTCATGACTTTCTAATGTTTCCCTATTTAGATTTATGGGTCAATGTGACCTTTTTGCCTTGTGGTCCGCCCATAGCTTGTTCTGGCCACGAGGTCCTTTGAACTATATATAGCCTAACAGATCCAGAAATAAGCTCTGTTTAAACTGCAATATCTACCAGCAATAACTCTTTATTGCTATGTTTTAGAAAAGAGGACACATAATAGATATAAAATGTATAATAGATATAATATACTGTATATAATAACAGTAAGCCTTTACAATGCTTGCTTTCACTAGACATGTAGGATAAACTTGCTGTTTGAGATATTTTGGTTACAGCAGACATGATTCAGAATTCAAATGAGTGTGATGTTTCTATGGATACCAGCACACATGAATCAAAGTTTATTTATTAGTAGATCAATTTGAAAGTAAGACATAAATTAAGAGTGTAATTAACAATTAAATTATGTATGTATATGTATATATATATATATATATATATATATATATATATATATATATATATATATATATATATATATATATATATATATATATATATATGTGTGTGTGTGTGTGTGTGTTTTTGTTCCGATCCACACTCGCAAATGAGAAGGTGCTACTGCCAATTTTGTTTTGTTTTTGTTGTTTTTTTTCTACTTTTTTTCTGCTATGGCCCGTTCTCTTAATACATCCTTGGTATGACCCGCCTTTCAAT